>CM017900.1:22377196-22882196 GCA_008369825.1 Triplophysa tibetana | reverse complement strand
CGGGGGTCTCAATCTTTGGGAAGTACTTTTGCTTTGTGTTGAAATAAAATCACATCTAAAGAATGTGAGGTTTGAATATCGGCTAGCTTAAAAACAAAGTGTTCCAGCGCTGAACATGCGTTTGTTTGACAGTGGAGCAACACATGAACTCCTAATAGAGCGATGTGACGCAGTTATTATTTAACTCTGTACGGTTTATCAGACTGTATGAACTCAGCTTAACCCTGAGAGTCTAAAAAATACAAATGGAGAAATGGTCCACATATAGAGATAAAACACACAATCACAGATAAACTAAAGGCTCAATGCTCAGAAACCCACGCTGCTGTTTTGAGACTTGTATTCTTCGCCCAAACCTTTGGCTTGAAAAGAATTCAGTCATATGATACTCTTTTGAAACAGTTTTGCACTTTTCTATTTTAGAAATAAGCATCTGCTCAGAAACAACTCACGTTTCACTCTCTACAGTCAGTTCTGTATTTTTATGCAAATCTGGCGTGTGTGTTGCTGAGCTTAGCCTTTTTCTGTCTTTACGCGACCGTTTGAACTGGCGTACCATCATGCGTCACCGTCATTCTTTCACAGGGATTTTCCCCTCGAGCACTGATTCCCAAACGTTACTCTAATGTGTGATTCACTTCAACTTAACCATCAGATAGAAACCGATTCAATCGTTCATAGACTGCGTCTCTCCGAGGAATGTCTGTCTGTCAATCCATTTACACTCCCATCCTTCCTTCCAGGTCACAGGAAGTGGGTTTTCCCTCTCGCTGCCCTCTCATACCAAGGGAAACAGGAAGTGACCTCACATGCCTGAATGAGAATGACAAACCAGAACTCTGGATGTTTCCGGATGAGTGATGGTATGTGTTGGTTGACATGTACACGTATGTGTTTCAAGTATCTGAGCTATCAAGGGCTTTTCTCGTGCACTATTTTGTATCGAAATTACTTAATTTACGCAACTCCTTATGTAGCAAACAGCAAGTAGAAATTAATATACGTAACTGATTTCCGCTATATCTGTGAAAACGTGCAGGTTCATATCAGTGTGTCATAAGTGGAAGTGACATGTTCAAGAAGGCGTCTGTGATATCTGAATGATCACACATCACTATCTCACACATGAGAGACAGGGCGTGACGTCTACAATAACAGTCAGCATTCAGAATCACTACGCATCGTTGCTCACCCAGCATTTGCGGCCCGGTCAACAGACTTCCACAGAAATCTCACATTCACGTCTTTTTAAAATCCAGTTTTTCATTGATCAAATTGTTTAATACGTTGCATCACAAACGTAACAAACACAAACTTTTGCAAGTGATATATCATGCTTGATGTTTCTGGGATTCTTTGTGCCATCTGATGGGGACACAGTGGCTCTTCTCGGTCACTATCACAAGGCGGAGCAAAATAAAACAACACACAATACAACACACGGAGATCAAAGGTTAATGAAGTGTTTGAATATTTAAGATCATTGTAGTAGAGTAGGCGGGGTGAGACCGTGGTTCGAGTCCGGTGAGTAATTGTGAACTAGCGCCAGCTGTGCGCACACCGGGCTGGAGATGGGAGCATATAAGAGAACGAGCGACCGGACCGTCGAAGAGAGAGGTCCGGGCCCGAAGTGTTTGTATTGATGTGTTTATGTTGTACTGTGTTGTTGTTCGCCGGCGGTTGTCCGTGAGGGGCCGCCGGCTGTTATGTTTTGGTTTGTTTATTAGCCCCTCACGGACGACCGCCGGCTGTTATATTAATTTATTAAATGTTTTAAAAAGTCTTCCGGTTCCCGACTCCTTCCTTCCCTACTTTGAATCTTTGCTACAATCATCATTATAATCAATGTTGTTGATGCTCCGGCGAGCAGTCATAGAATCAAATAAGAACAGTGTTGGGTGTAACTAGTTCCTTAGTCATTAGTTACTGTAATTTAATACAAAAAAAGTAATTTTTTACTTAAATATTTTTTATGTAATTTAATTACAGTAACGTCTCATGTAACTGAACTAAATACTGTTTAATATATTCAATAGTGAAAATGAAATTAAAAAGTCTAACTTTAAGACGAATGCTTTAATGAATCCTTCTTACATTTGTATACTTTGGTCAGTTAATAAGAATAATTGATGTGGTTAACATTTATTTATTTAATAAGCAGTTTCATGTTTATCCTTGAATCAATTAAAATCAAGGTTGATAGGATATAGTAAGTAATTATTTAGTAATAAGTAATTCAATACTTTTTTGGATTGATTCATTAGTGCGGTAATATAACTACACTACTGAATATGTAATTAGTAACTAGTAATGAATTACATTTTCAGAGTATCGCACATTAAGCACCACTGTCTGTCTGTCTCGCAATCTCTAGTTCTTTCTCTTTATTTCATCAGTTAATGACAGGCGTGGAGGAGAGTTCTGTGCATGTGGGTTGAATGTTCATGATATGCCCACATTAATGACCTCACTACTATAGTGAAACAAAAACTGGGTTCTTAATGAAACCTGAAATCCTGATTATGTAATCTATAGAAAAATACGCGTGTGTGTCTTCCTTAAGATGAAAGATCAGGGTCATCAGACCCGCAAGAGCCTTACCAACCACACACACATTTAGTCATACTTCACTGCCCAGGGCTGAAAACATCAGCCAACATACAGGAAACCCTCTCTTTACAGGAAGTGACACAGCACATATGACTATTAAACAGGAAATGCATCCCATGTGTGTGAATCATTATAGATGAAGCACGTGCAATATAGTGTGAAACTACGGCTAAAAAATATATATATCTAAAGATATTGTTCTGGATTTTGTTGGAACTATGACTTGGTATTAGCACCTATTGTATTATTGCTCCTGTATAACATATCTCTTTATCGCTCCCTGAACTCTCTGTAAGTCGCTTTGGATAAAAGCGTCTGCTTAATGACTTAATGTAAATCTAAGGCTTTTTTCTCTAAATATAAATTTCAAGATCTTTAACAGTTGATTTTCTTTATATATATTTATGTTCTTAACATTTTTTCACACCGTTTTCATGATATTAACATAAAGGACAGTGACATTTAATCATTTATTATGATCTTTTATATGATCTGACATAACCATACAAATTTGCCTACAGTACATGTATTTTCACATTTTACAATACGAAACAGTCCCACTGAGACACAAAATCATTTCTGTCTGATAATGTTAACTTGTCTTGAATCAACACAGTGATTCACACCAATGAATCAAACGTACAACCTTTGCCCTCAGAAATGGAAGTACAACATGGTAACACTTCTCAAAATTACTGACACATTCCTGCAGAAAACACATATGGATATTGTTGTGTTTATTGCCTGCAAAGGAGTACATTAACTGGAGATGCACAAACACACACTTAAGAAAGAAAACACAGTCACAGACATCACATAACTGCAGATAACAGTCTGTGAGGAACGTCAGAGGAATGCGCACACACACACACACACATGCGCACACAGACACGCAACACATACACACTTATCCATCTAAAATGAGGACATTCCATAAAGTTATTAACACTTCAACCCGAACGCTATGTATTTTTACAGTTTAACAAAACAAATTTTACTGTATTTTTATAGTATTTTAACGAAGAAGATGGGAGATTTTGCTCAGAATTGTCAGGTCGTGCTCATTGTTAAGATGACACATTTTCCAAAGAATCAGATGGGAAATGACTAAGGTGCAGAGTTGTGTTTCGACACGTCTCGATCATACTCAAGTGCTCATCACAGACACTGTGTCTTTCAGAAAAAACGGTGACGGTTTCAAATAGTTTGAATAGTGGTTAAGTGTGTACGTGCATTAGTCTTCGCTGAACCAAAAGCACCTCTCGGAAACATCAATTGACCAGCAGCAGTGGACAATCTCTGTTAAATACATCCAACAATTAATATGTAAAAAAATAAAAACATATTTTTTAAAACTGTGTGCTTACTCTAAATAGTTGCATCAGCCAATCAAATCAGAGCATACATCATGTGGTTTCCTGTGTGTTTATATATGAGATGGTCAGTGTGCAGACTGTGTGCGGTCTGTGGGTTTGAGAGGTGAGCAACCATACCAACCACATAGCAATGTCTCACAAAACACCCAAATACCCCAGAAACCGCATAGCGATGTGTTGCATCTCAAGTTCACATGTGTTTGACAAAATAAGGCCATACACAAATCTACACAAATGATGCTCACAAATTCAACATACCCAGAAGACCACACAAACCGTCTCTCAACTCGTACCTTTGACCCCTGCTGGATAAGGATGCGTTTCCTGATTTCTCTGTGGGACAGGAAGTGACTGCTGCTACGGAAACAGGCCCTGCGAAGAGGAAGTGATCTCACAGCACCTGTGTGTGGATTAGGACACACACACACTTCCCATGCAGCTTAGTGCAGTCGGACTGTAGAAGAGGAAGTAATGGAGAGCTCAATATTTTCCCCCAATCTTTTTACCTTACTCTCAAAACACTCAGCTCGGACACGTTTGTTAATCTTTGTAGAGTTGAAATAAACATCATTAAAAAAGAAAACGTGGATTTATTTCTTTAACACGTTTTTGTTGTGAATGATTCATTTGTGCAGTTGTTTCCAAAGAATAAAATGTAAAATTTTCAAATAATCTAGTTTCAAAACGCATGTTTGACTCATAACAGACATTTAATCGATTCAGTTCATATGGACATCACACTGTGTATAACTCAAACCTGAGACCAGATAGAATATTAAATGATTTGGCCACACCCACAAATGATGTTTGTAACGTTCTTAAAAAATGTAACATTGTTAATAATAATAAAGTGTTTGTTTTAGTTACTCGTGAGTGAGAGACAGTGTTGGGTGTAGCTAGTTAAAAGTAATTAGTTACTGTAATTTAATAACTTTTCCCTTAAAAAGAAAGTGAGGGATATTATTTCTTTTTTAATTTACAGTAAGTTTGACTGGAAATTAATTAAATAATTTGTAATGTATAGAAAACTGGAAATGACATTTAAATTCAAAGTCCAACTTTAAAATGCTCGCATTAATGTATCTTTCTCACATTTGTAATACTTCAATCAGGTAATAAGAGTTCTTTATGTAGTTATATATTGTTTATTTGAAAGAATTGAGAGTAATTTCATGTCTATGCTTGAATCACTTTACTAATCAAGGTTGATAGGATAAAGAAAGTAATTTTAATAAGTAATTAAATACTTTTTGGAGAGAGTAATTTGTACAGTCATCTAATTACACTATTGAATATGTCATTAGTAACTAGTAATTAATTACTTTTCAAAGTAACTTACCCAACACTGGTGAGAGAACAATATAGTAAAGACGTGGTAAAGTAAAGGTTTCAATCTCAGTGACCGAGAGGAGTGGTACTGTCATGAGGGTCGGATAATGTTTATAATACACAATTTTCTGTTTTCCTTTTGAACAAAACATTCCCGAGGCAAGATGCTCCAGATTAGATGAGTGCACTGGAATATTTCCGCTCAAAGTTCAGGATGTGGATCTTCAAGGAATGAGGAAGTATTCTGCATTTTTCCCCTTTGAAAAGAGTTTGATAAAATCCGATTTTGCAAGCTACAGGAACTTATTGAAAACATTTTTAAAAAGTCATCTTTATGTGTTAACAAGACTGAATGTGTCAATTAAAGGATCTAGGGCTGGATTCACAAACAATATTCTTAAAACAAAATATAAGATAAATTATAGTTAATTATAAGTGCAATTCTCAAACACTTCTTCAAACGTTACTCCTACTATGGAGTCAACGGGGGGCGAAACATCTGTCTGGTTACAAGCATTCTTCCAAATATCTTTCTCGTCGATACATATTTGGAACTCGAAAGTGAATAAATGATGACAGAACTTTCAGTTAAAGCAGTAAGCTTTATTGCATTATATTTTCTATTTTAAAGTGTCGAATAACGTGTCTCTTAGGCAATATGAAAGTTAAAAAACACTTTTATTAACTTTTTAATGGTTACACATATCTCCCGTATACCCCATAAAAGGCTGGACGTTTGTAATGTTACACAGCCTTTACAAGTGAACGCTGGCCCTCCTCCATATAGACCATTATTCTGATCATAATCCTTCAGGAATGGAACAATTTCACACAGATTCATCTGTGAACACTGTCAATGTCCTCTACATTAAGACCGGTGAATAATGCATATTTAAATATATGAGCCTTTGAGTTTGACGAAGGAATTGAATAACCATCATTCTTGACATGAACTCACCATAACAATAAATCTTACTTCGGCTGCAGATTTGATCAAATGTAGTACTCATCTAAAAAAAATCAGAAAACTTAATCTGAAATCTGCCAGGACAAGTGGCTTTGGATAACAGATGGATGGATGGATGTGATTAGGTATGTTTTTACAATGAGAAAGAATTTGACAGATCAGAGAAAACTGATTACTGTCCCTCCATTACAGATCTGAGCTTTCATTTCTGAGCTCGAAATAATGTCGAGTTGTTTCAACCCGTGTTGCTTTATTTGTACGACAGACCGAGATAATGTTCTTCTCCTCTCCAACCGAACAAACCATTCTTTGCAGTCACACAAGCCACACGGATCACACTTGTGGTTTTACTTTGTGTGATTTTTATAGCCTGTGGTCAGTTTGGAAAAGCATGTACCTGTTATCTGTTGCCATAGTAACACTGCCTCCCTACAGACAGTACATCACACTACATACACAGCGCTGAAGGGACACGGCAGGCGGGGGAAGATTTTCCACTACACGTTCACGTTCAGACCCTAGATGGATGTAAAGAAAGAAAGAGATGGATAGTAGCCGGATCATACTTTAAACATCCTTTACTTGATTTATTTTCATTTTTATTGAACCTCCAAATCGTAGACGTTGATGCAGTTTTTCCCAACACAATCTGTTTTTAGGCTGTTTGTATATTAAGCTGCATTAGAAAGAAAGATTGAACAAGAATTCACAACTATTTTACAAAGTTGCAGGTTCGTATTAATTTGTATGATGTGAATCATCAATTCAAACTTACAAATATTAAAATAAGAAAAGTAAGAATGACGCCCCATCTCTAAACCTCTCTGTTACAGGAGTGAAAACACATCATGTCAAATCATAAAAAGTATAGAAATTCGTACAAGTGACCCATCCTTTATAATAAATTGCGATGAGATTGTGATGGGATAGGACTATTTCATTATTGAAAAAGAAATGAGACGAATGAAACATCAGTCGATGTCATGTTTGTTAGATGAAGGAGAACAGCTGCTGTGAGACGCTCTTTAACAAATACACTCATCAGCGTAAAATCAACTTTCAAACACCGAGGTTTTGAATATCGGTACAGTCACTTGAGATTTTCGCTTGTGTTTACATTGAAAAGCCTGAATGGCTTGTCAGGGTGAAGTTTCTCTCGGCGGAGACGAGACGGTGACGCAGTAGACGCCCGAGGAAGCGACCGTTGACTGTGTTCCAGTTGTGTGCTGGTTTATTTCTCAGCGGCAGCTGTGAGCGCTGGCAGGGTGCCACAGACACTAACTCTGGGCGTAACAGATGCAGAAACAACGAAAAAAAACACAAAAAAGAGAGACTGAGCGACTGTTTCAAACCCAGTTCTATCTTCTTACATTAACAGCTGAATTCTTACTACAATGAGATCCTCATATCTGAATGATTCAGAACGCCCTACATAGACAGAAACGTGTGTAGTATCCTCGAAAAATGCATAAATCTCACAAGCGTGTCTTTCATTAGAGTTTGAGAAGAGATGTCAACAATGTGTAGAACTGGGCTCAGATTTGTCAAGTCTGCAATCAAGATCTATTATTATTGAAAATCTCGATATCAACTCAAACATTTCTCATCAAATTTACTCAAATCCAGATCATTTGACCTCTAGAATCTACATTCAATCTTCATGCGTATCAAAAGTTACAGACTTTTTTTCTTCTGCCTTTTTGCATCTTAGTATGGATAGGACAGTGAGACAGCAAATTATGGGATGAGAGAGAGAGAGGGAATCGGTAGCTGGGAAAGTAACACGTGCTGGGATTCAAACTCGGGTCGCCGGAAGTGCTACTGCACAATATATCGGCAACCTGTGAAACCATGCAACCCCTAATTCCTATTATTCATCGAACATATCAGTTCTTACCATTTATATCATTTGTGGCCTAACGACGTCTGTGAATTGATTTGCCTTCTTTGTGAAACGTGTGGCTGCTTCGATTCATTTTTCTTTCCTTCGAAGACTAACAAGCAAACAACATTATAGATTCCAATGTAGACCGTTGTCATTGACAGGCCAAAGTTTAACTAAAGAAAACATCTCTTCACTAAACAAGACATCTGAACAACCTGAAATATCTTCTTTATCAAGGTATTTTTCTCTAGTGACCAACACTGTCTTTCTTGTTTCATGCTTTGATCTGCTTGACTGTCTGTGTCGATCATTATACCCGAGAACGTAAGACATATAGAGGCGTATTGACCACACGGATACATGTGATGCCCCACAGGAAGACTTAGATGGCCACTTACTGTCTGACTGTAGAAGGATGCAGCTGATGCATTGTGGGATACTCAACCATTACTTCTCACATGGGGCCCATCTATTGGACACTGAGGAAGAATATTAGACCCTGGGGTGTAGTTTTTCTGTGTGTGTGTGTGTACCTGGTAAACCCTACGGTATGGGGACAAAATGTTCCCACAAAGATGGCTATATCCGTAATCCGTGGGACATTTTTAGCTTATAAATCATAGAGAATTAACTTTTTTGAAAATCTAAAAGAGCAGAAAGTTGTGTGTGATTGTTAGATTAAGGGGTAGGGTAAAGGGTAGGGAATGTGATATACAGTTTGTACAGTATAAAAACCATTGTATCTATAGAATGTCCCCATAAAATAGGAAAACCCAACATGTGTGTGTGTGTGTCTGCGTGCGTTCATGCATGAATCTTTCCTTTGATCTGTATGTTGATTAATTCTGTCTTCATTATATTGATAATCTTTCTCATAATCATTTCTGGAATAAATGTATTGTTGTGTCGAGAGAATATGTAAACGAACGATCCAATATCTGGTGGACTTATGACTTCTTCCAGAAATTTTGCCGACAACCAACATGGTAAGAATACAGAGCGGGTTTAAAATCAGAGGACCTGCAGTGATATGTCGCAACTTTATGAAAACGAAAAAAATCTGCTCGCATTTTAGACTGATGATAAAAATGCAACCCTGTTGAAAAAACAACATATGCTGGCTCAGGTATAACCAGCATCAAAACATTACAAACCGGCGTATGCTGTTTTTTCAACCGGGCAAATGACTTAGATTTATACTTTATAAATAATTATATCTATGTCTTGCAACTGAAAACAAACTAACTTGCAGATCGTTGTGTCACAGCCTGTAAAAGCCCAGCTGAAGTCATTTTATATGATTTACTGTTTTCTTTTTAAAATCATCCTACATCGTGTAAAGAACGTTCTGCAAATATATAGTCTTGATATCTTTAATATTGACGTTTAGTATGGTCAAGTCAAAGATTGAAATCATAGTGAAATGAATGCTTGAAATCAAGCTTTTTTATGAGGCATAATTTTGCTTATACTTGTGGGCTGGAAAATCACACAGAAGAGTGAAAAATCGCTCACAGGAACAACTCCATCATGCCATGACTACAATATCAATTGAAGAAGTGAACATTAGACACTACAGTAGAATGAAGCCAGATGGTGGGACGGGAGGGGCTGAAAAAATGTTAACAGATGGATGTGCGACTTGCCATAAAAGAAAGTTACGATATTTTTGCAAACGATTATAAAACGAAACATTCTGCATAACATGCTCAATAAAACCAGACACGTGTGTTAGCATAGTAAATGGGCTTCGTTTTGATTTCATGTTGGCTGAGAAAAAATCATATCAAGTCAAACGACATGAAAGTGAGTAAGGTGAAATAACAGGCGAATAATGCACTCATGCAGAGAAACTAGTTTCCATGCGGCGAGGGGCTGGGATCTCCTCATCCAGAATTCTTCATACACACACACACACACACACACACACACACAGTTGGGCTCCGTATTGAGTGATTTACTGATGCAGTGCATTTCTGTTCAAGTGTGGAGGGATTTAAGTGCCGCCTTGGGGAGGAGGGGGAATCGTGACGTCTGAGGAGAAAAGAAGGGAAGGACCGACAGAAATGAGATGACCACTATTCTGTCTCGTTCACTATCGTCGAAAATGATTGACAATTAGCATACAGTTCAGATCGGTGGTACGGTTCTGTTCTGGGTCAAACTTCCTGCCCATCCATGCAGCCAGAATAAATAAGAGCAGGGAGCGCAGCGATAACCCCCCGGGGGTAAACAGAACAGAACAAGCAAATGTTATTAGTTCTTAAAGATATTCAAGTGTAACACATAATTAAAATGCAGTTGAGACTTATGAAAAGGAATAACAGAAGTCAAGTCCCGACGTGGAGCTAGGGATGGAGGAGGGTAATTTGCTCCTGAGACAGGGTCCCGATAAAAACCAACCTATCCCTGCATGGAAAACCAGCATATGCTGGAAAGGAAAGTTTTGAAGAATGGTTGCTGGTTTGTAATGGTTTAAGATGGTCAGTAACTGGTTTAAGCTGGTCCTGAGCTGGTTTAGGACCAGCTATGGACCACCTTAAACCAGCACATGACCAGCTTACACCAGAACAAACCACCTACCATGCTTCGAAACCTACCTAACCAGCATATGCCGTTTATTTCAACAGGTTAGACCTTTACTTCACATTTGAATTCTAAACAATGTCGATCAAACTAATTGGGTAACAAGTGAGTCAAGAACATCAAGAGGAGCTTCTGCTCCATAACACACAAACACAATGTCAGATCAGATTCAGCAAACGCACAGACAGATCTGATCCTCACAGATGGTTAGGTCACGTCTTTACAACATTAGAAAGAAAACAACACTCAACAGCTCAGGTCTGTAGTCAACACCACGTAAGGACTGGTATACGCACTCGGTTCAGCCTGCAGCAGTGTGTGTGTGTATGTAGTTAAGCTAATTTGAATCTCTTTCTGTTACCGTCTATGACAAGTGGAGTTGGTTAACCTCTTTACAAAGTAAGCGTGAGAAAACTGGGTGTGCAAACCTCATCTGTATTGAGAACAATCTTGTGAGAAAAAAAATACGATGCAGTTAATGTAATGTTTCTAAAACAGATGGGACTCACGTCACAACCATCAGTCTCATCGTAACCATCACACTTAAATCATAATCTCATAACAAACCCATTAAAGTCGTCAAAGTCTCATCTCAGTCTCAACACAGCTAAAATTTAATTTTAAAATATTTTTGGTGTCAAATTTGTTGAAAAGTTGATTGGCAGATTGTTTCTTTAGTTACTAAATATGTTGTACCAGCATGTCCAAATACTGTTATTTCGTTGTAGAACGATGTCAAATGTGTAAATAATTTGCAAATGGCAATGTGCACAAGAGAATACAGAAATCTTTTTTTCCACTGCAAGCACTGTGCACAAATGCACACACACACACATGTGGACACACACGATAAAGAAAAAGAACGCACACATCCAACAATGCCCTTTTGCCAGATCTAAAAACTTTCCTCAAACTTTCAATATCAGACGTGTAAAGACTGAACTACAGAAACACAACAGACCAAAAGACTGAAACAAACTTCAAGCAAGCCTGTAAACACAAGCTCGTCTTGCAGCACACATTCGGTTTCATGCGTCACAACGATTGGAAATGTATCAGATCGCATTTCATAATGCGGTGCAAGCATGCGTTGGATTCTCAGCATTCACAGCGACATTAACGTAAACTGTTGTAGTGGACGCTCAGTTTCACCTGTGTGAACTCGATCAGTTGAAGTGAGGTGAAACCATCTTCATAAAAGTCCTCCTGACGTTACCGGAGGAACGAAAAGTGTGACATGGATTTAAAATTTGTTATATGATGCAATGTTAGATTTCTACATTTGAAGTGTGTGTGGCTGTAAATGTATAAAGTGTGCGGATACTTCCTAAGGCCACAGTTTCAGAATCAATACAAGCAATAGAAAGAACCGAAACTGACCATGCAAACACCAGTTTTTCTTGGAACAACCTTACAGACGCAGTTTACTGCCTGGAGCTCGCTGCTGACACAGCTCTCTTTCTCTCTCTCTCTCTCTCTCTCTCTCTCTCTCCACATCAGAAAAACTTCACATTTAGTTGGTTGCATGATGACATGCCCAGAGTTTAAAGTGTCTGAACATATTAACATCAGTTTCCTGTTATGGATAATGTGTCACAAGTGTCATATCACTGCGTTTAGGTTATATGACACTTTCTATCCTTTGGTTAGAGACACCTGTACTGCCATCACACAGATGAGAATAAAAGAAACCACACAAACAGGCCGGTTATCAACATAACTTATATTGCGAGGGAACACTGATGCTAAAACAATAAAACAATACAAAACTGTATTAAATCTGACAATAAACTGGTTTGAAGCCTCTGGGTTTTTTCACATGAGCTTGCACAGAGCCAGTTTCACGGGGGTTTAACGTCTCTTTACACAATATGCTGGAGGCCGCAACACCTGAGGCCTTACAGGAAAAACCAGGAGAAAAGAAACCGTAGGCTGCAAAACAAAACAGATAATCAAAAGGTCAACATATGAATCGGGACTCTTTTGAATGACCTGTCGACAGCACAGGTATGTGATAATCGTCGATGATATCATTGTAAACAAAGGAAGAACGGAGAACTCTGATTGGTCGGGAGACTGCTATACACGCAGCACATGTTGAGTATAGATAAGAGAGTAAAACAGTCATGTTATAAGCAGTGTTTTTACTCTGAAAAAGTAATTAATTCTAGTAACTAAATACATATTTAATACTGTAATTAGATTAGTGTACAAATTACTCTCTCCAAAAAGTATTAAATTACTGATTACTATTATACCTTCTTTCTATATGCCACATCAACCTTGATAAGAATTGAGTCAAGGATAGACATGAAAAGGCTAATTGGATTCATCCAAACAAATAATAAATAACTACATAAATTATTGTTTTTAAAGGGGTCATTCGGCGCGAATATGTGTTTTTTTGTGTCTTTAGTGTGTTATAAGTTGCCCACACATGTATTAGACACGTAAAATTGCAAAAAAAGTGTGAGAACAAAAGAGGCATTCTATCACGATTTGACTAAGACTGCTCAAATGTATACGCAAATAAGCCTGTACCTGTCATTACAATTGAAGAGGAACCTGATGTTCCAAATATGGTAAGAGGCGTGACACTTCCGTCACACGCTTGCAGAATTCGACCAATCACTACACACTGGTTAACTGGCCAATCATAGCACACCTCTCATATCAGAGCATAAGCTTTGTAAAAAATAGCGGAGATAGAAGAGTTATAAACATTCACGTAATGTGGAAAATACAGCGTTTTAAACCTTAAATCGAGTATACACATTACATTACATCTAAAACAAACGATAATATTTGTTTAAGCCGTGACATATGACCCCTTTAACTGACAAAAGTGTACAAATATGAGAAGGATACACAAAAGCATACATTTTAAAGATAGACTTTTCCACTGTAATAAATCATTATTATATAATCCCTTTCTTTACTTTCTTCAAAGGGAAAAGTAATTAAATTACAGTAAATAATTACTATAAAAACTAAATAAAATTAAACTAAATAAAAACTAGTTACACCCAATACTAGCTGCATGAAATGTACCAGACAGAGCAGATTTATAATTATAAGCATTTCTATTGAAGATTGCACAATTTTGTAAGTAAATTTTATTGGAAACCAGTTTAGTGAAGTTGCCAGTTTCAGATGGCTCTGCTTTAGTGTGGCACAAGTGTTGAATCTTGCGGGTTATCACATGATTGTGATATTTTAGAGAGACCATGTGTGTCACTTCCCCTTTACCCTCAAGCACACCCACGCACACACATTTCCATGTTTGATGAGGACTTTCCATAGACATAATTTCATACTGTACAAACTGTACATTTGGTTCCCTTAACCATACTTTGTGCATTTCTACATGTCATACAACGTTTTTCTTTCCCGAAGACCATTAAACTTCTCATCAAGGTATAACAATGACCGATATTACTGTGGGGACATTTGGTCCTCTCAACAGTGGGTTTCTCAGGATTACCACACACACTCCAAAAACTTCCCCGTTGATATTTCAGTCCTTGCCATTTTAGTGGGCACACTATAAATGAGTCAGACCCCGCAAATAACCCCACAGAAAGAGAGAGAGAGAGACACAATGACATGAATAGAGTGAATGATGGAAATCATTAAAGAGAACACTAGCTCACACACACACATACAGAGTCAAAGAGAGAGCATGTGGGAGGTGTTTTAATACATAGGAATTCCCCCTTCACACCATGAGTCTTATTTCAAACACCTCACATTTGTGGCACAGACTCCTGCAGTCATTCACAGATGTGCCGCGATGAACAGCAGAAACACGACTAACGCAGAACTGCGTGAAGAGTTTTGGTGCCGAGTGTTTTTGTGGTAGGTCACATGCTGAGCTCAGCAGTGTTTAACAACACCACCCTTCACACTATAAACTATAAGAAAATCATGTTTATAAGCAGAATATTCCTTTAATAAAAGAAAGGTGTAGAAAAGTACCAGATAGGGGAACATGACTGAAGTTTCAGATGGCATCACAGACCGCACAGAAGAGCAGATGAATCACCAGTTGCAGTCTTGCTGCGGGTGAACTGGTGCATCTGGAAACCAAGTTGAGTTTACAAGATACCAGATTGATACAACCAGCTGTACGGAAGTTTTAGTCACTGTTGAAAACAACGTGTCAGTATTCAGAAAACCCTCAGACCTTTAAAAGTTATTTAGGGTTGTGAGCACTTCTGGATGCTAAACATGTTATGTTGAAGCAGCATATCTTTGTTATTCTTTTTTGGTGTGTATGTATGCGTTGGACTGCAAGAGCCGTCAGTGTGCGGAGATAACAGGAGATATGATAATGAATACCCTGGTAAACACAATGCTGGACGATACGCTACTAAACCACAGCTGAAAGAGAGAGAATGTGTGTTAAACCAAGTTGAAAGTTTAAAAGTTCAAGTGTTCTAGTTGAGAGAGAGAGAGAGAGAGAGAGAGAGACAGACAGACAGACAGAAAGAGAAATAAAGGGAGAGAGAGAGAGAGAGAGAGAGAGACAGACAGACAGACAGAAAGAAAGAGAAATAAAGTGAGTGAAAGAGAGGGAGAGAGAGAGACAGACAGACAGAAAGAAAGAAGAGAAATAAAGTGAGTGAGAGAGAGAGAGAGAGAGAGAGAGAGAGAAAGAGCGATAGAAAGACAGACAGACAGACAGACAAACAGAAAGAAAGAAAGAAAGATAGAAAAAGAGAAATAAAGTGAATGAAAGAGAGAGAGAGAGAGAGAGAGAGAGAGAGAGAGAGAGAGAGAGAGAGAGAGAGAGAGAGACAGACAGACAGACAGACAGAAAGACAGAAAGACAGAGAGACAGACAGACAGAGAGAAAGAAAGTGAGTGAGTGTGTGAAAGTGAGAGGTGGAGAGGGAGAGAGAGTGAGAGAGATAGACAGCAAGAAAGATAAATATCTTGAGAGAGAGAATGAGAGAGAGAGAAATTTCTCCCAGGGCCTCACAGGATGTTGAAGTGGAATTTGAGTTGGAATGACAAAAAGAGGAATTTACTGAATTGAAATTCATTAGTTCAACATAAACTTGTCTATTTATTCTCTGAAACATCAATGTCCATTTTATGTGTAGACCGTTTCATCGGACGCGAGCGCCTTACCCGCAGTTAACTTATTTATTTTTAATTTGATTTATGTTAATTACATTTTTATTGTTATTTTACTCGGTAATAATTGTGTTAAATAAACGGCTTGTTTAATTGTGATGTCACATTTCCATCACACGCTTGCAGTGTCAAACCAATCACGACCCAATCCTAGCACATCTCGCTTTTCAGAGCGATGAGATTTGTAAAAAAATCTGCGTGTTTCAGAGAGGCGGAGCAAAGAGGAGATGCAAACATGCACGGTATGTGGAAAATACAGCATTTTTAACCTTAAATCGTGTATACAGATTTCATTACATCTAAAACAAACGATTATATTCGTTTTAGACGCGTCATATGACCCCTTTAAAGAAACCGTATGGTACATTGAAATCTAGCGATTGAGATGGTATCGCAGTCTAAATTTAAAATATTGGAAAGACAAGTTTAGCCAAGTAACGGTTCTTCTTGGTTTCTTTCGATTGTTGAAACAGTTACGTTTCCTCTGCATTCAAATATAGCAAGTGAGACAATTAATGTTCTCGTAATGATCTCAGTCACTCTCTAAATATTTTTTCACAGCAGTCAGTATGTAAAGCGTTTTAAATGAGTGCAAATCTTTATAGACACAGTAAAAGTTGAAATGACACTGTTTCACTTCTACCGGCCGTACATTAAGCTTCATGCTGACCGCAGCCCACAGCATTATGATGAAGCAGCATTCCAGCCGCATTCTCCCCGGCAACCAGAATCTGCAGAGCCTGTTCACTGTTTTTATGAGGTCTTTTAAAGCCCCCCACTTCCTGTTTTCAAGCTTCAGGCAGGAGCTATGGATTTTTCATACAATCAAACGTTCATTTACCTTCTGAAACATTACAGTGAAGCTGACTGTTATATGAAAAAAACTAAATATGAGTTCAACAGTTGTGCAAAGGATTATTAAGAATAAATTACTGTACCAAAATATTTTTTCACCCATAAAGTAAAGCGTTACTGATGATTTTATAATATCTGCATTGCAGGTTCCCATGATGTATACTTGCATTATACCTTAAACGATATTGAGTTTAAATCTAAAATGATGAGCTGAGGGTAACAATTTAACCAAAATGGACATGTGTTTGTGATTCATTTGTAAAAAAATTCATATTAAAATACTTAAATCGAAAAGTGTATCCTTCGACTACTTTTTTAAATTTAATATTAATCATTATATATTATCTTATTTTATATAAGATACAATGATATATAATTATATTTAATATATATATAAATGTATACAGCGCGTTGGTTTTTCTGTCATATTAATTATATAATTATGATTCATATTAATATAATGAAAACAACAATAATAATAATTATTATTATTAGTAGTAGTAGTGCAAATACATAAATCAATAAATATTGTGCATTTATTTTTTACTTTTAACTTTACTGTTTGGTCGAAGCTAAATCATTTCGATTGGTTCTTTGGTCCATCCAATTAAAGACTGTTTTGACACCCTCCCCTCATCATCCACTCGAAGAACAAACAGGAAAAGGCCAAATTCTTCCCATGAACTGTTTCAATGATAGCACGGTGGACATCGCAACTAAAAAATGACACATCGCCTTCATCACACACAAATACACAAATCACAACCGCTGGATCCAAAAACATTCATTTACGTAGACATCTCCAGAATAAAACTGTCATATACATACATAATGGTTGTGATCTTTATCTTCTCCAGATGCCTACGAATGCTGAAGGTAGGTTTATTTTACTTGGGAGTTCTGTGAAGCTATAACTCATTTAATCTGCTGACATGGCTGACTGCAAAGAGAACGTTACCAGATCCCAAAGTCAACACAGTCCAGATCCTACAGAACCACCAAAGAGAACATTTCATTTTCTCTTCAGCCAACGTTTGCTTTTCTATGTGTGCTCAGGAATGACATTGTGTAGTGTGTGTGTTAGATCTGGAAGATAAAGCAAAATAAAATATTTAGAACAGTATTTGTTGTCAAGGTGATTCATGATGTTTAATTAGTGCAAGATTCATTCAAATGGGTCTTTACTGTATTTTTCATTAAATATATAAAAACATAGCCTTTAAACACAGGTTTTACCTTTACATCATTTTATTTAAAAAAACACAAGACATGGAAATATTATTCTAGATTTTTTTGTCAATTATTGCAAATATATTCTCAATCTACAAGCTAGTGTGTAGAAAAGTGTATCACACCGTGCGTGTGTGTGTCTTCAGGCATAAGACACTCCAGTAATCCTGTGTAAATTCCCACAATCCCTTTCAGCCGTGTCCTGCCAAGATCCTCTTCCAGGAGAGCTCTGACCCCTCGTTCCCACACCCAGCTACTCAAGCTTAAATCTCCCTCTCTTTCCCTCTCTCATTCCACCCCGTTTCTTGCCCTCGTTCATTCCCACACCCCTTTCTAAAGAGCTCATTCTCTCTTTAAACCCCCAACTGAACTCCACAGTCTCTCTGCTTATTTTCTTCTCCCATTCCCACCATTAATTCATTTCCACAACCTCTGCCCGTCTCCATACCGCTCTCATAGTGTTCATCTCACCCTCTCACCCTGCCAAAACTTGGACCACAGTGAGATCATTGAATAGGAAGACATTTGACTTTGGACAATGGATATAAAGTCAGATTATCATGGTGAAGAACTGCCCACACTCCTAAAAAGACAGAGATATTGTTTATCAGACCAAATAGCTGTAAGCAGAATATTACAGTATACAACTTGCAATGTTACCTCACCAAATATAGTTAAACACCTTGGCGTTTCATTGGACGGCAACCTGTCTTTTGAAAACCACATCTCAAACAGCCTTCTCCCGTCTCAGAAACATTGCCAAACTGAAGAACATTCTGTGTATTTCTGAATCAGAAAAACTAGTTCATCCATTTCAAGACTCGATTATTGTCATACACCACTGAGTGGTTGTCCTGCATCATCATCAAACAAATTACAGTTAGTTCAGTCCAGAAAATTTGACCACATGACACCAATTTTATCCCCCGTACACTTGCTACCCATTAAAGGTGCAGTCTGTAAAAAACGCCGCTAGAGGGCGCACGATTAAAACAACACCAATGGCGTAGGGTCATGTTAGCAGATGAGGTAAAGTTTTATAACTTTTGCAAATAATTGTGGTCCATTTAAAAATGACAGTTCGAAACAAGCTAGTGGGTTGCTAGACGCTATACAAGACTTCAGCATTGTCATGCGGTTTCTACGTCAGTAAAGGCGGTAACAAAGGGGAACTCGGAAATGACGCCATTGACAGGCGACAACACAGCATCATGTCTCTGTTTAGAATGGCGATTTTCTTTCGATTTACAAGAATCTGGAAACATTTGAGATATTGTAAGTACTCAGCTGAACAAAATATATAAAACTAGCTTAGTGGTTTTTGGATATTATCTGCAAAATGGTTACAAACTGCACCTTTAAGTACCGTAGATTATAAAGTACTTCTAATCGCATATAAAGTATTAAACGGTTTAGCTCCGGCTTATCCGACAGAGCTTCTATCACCCAAAACTACGGACGAAATGTGTTCCTTGGCTCGTAACCAAAGGGGAACCATGTTAAGTGCTATATAGAACCAAATCTTGTTTTTTCAGTGACTCTTTTGGACGACCGAGCACCGTTTCCGTATACTAAACCTGTTGAGCCCCTGTATGGTTCAAAATAGCACCTCTTTCCTCACAAAAGAACAGCTGAAGAACCTCTGAAGAACCCCAGAAGCACCAAGATATGGTTCTATATAGCACTTAAAGTGGTTGCCCTATGGTTACGACCAGTGGCGGCTGCTGATCTTTTAAAGAGGGGAAGCTCATTTTCGGCCTAAATCATAAAAATTGTCAATTTATTTATATGTAAATTCTGCCCTACGTTCCTTTTCAAGAAAATGCTCTGTAACCCTGTCGTACCAAATAGGCGTCTTTTCCGGTGACTTGTCCAGTGTCCTCTCAATGGCCAGCAGAGCTAGGCTGCTTAAACGGCCTTGGCCCATTGTGTTACGGGTGTAGGACTTGAGCCGCTTTAAACAGGAGAAGCTCCTTTCTACACCTGCAGATGTAGCTCCAATTGTTGCCATTAATGAGAACAGTTTGTAAAGCTGAGGCATTGCACTGTCCAACTCCATGTCTTTAAGGAACACAAAGTAATCACACAGCTTTCCCCTGTTACTCTGCAAGTCCTGATCTGAATACAGGACTTGAAGTTCAGACCTCAGTCTCCCTGAATCAAAGTGATGGCCATAACTTTTCAGGACACTTTGGAAGGCCTCCTCTGAAAATGCTTGTCTCATGTCATCAAATTTACCTGGATTGACTAATTCTAAGAAAAGCATACTTTCCAAATTTGAAAAACGTCTCGGAATCTGCTCCAAGATGTTATCAAGGATGACCATGTACAGATTTCTGTAGCGCTCTTGGGGATCCTGCAATTGGGTCAGACGGCGCTTTTTCATGGGCTCATCTCTTGGGTCTGATGTGAGATCTGCTGCTTTGGCATAAACAGCTTGGAAAGCCCCCTCTGACCTCTTCTCTTTGACAAATGCAAGAAGAGACTCAATTCTTTTCTTGCAGTAAAGAACATCCATCGCTCTCTGCGGGACAATATCAAAGACCACATCAGTCTCAGAGAAGATTTGTTCATATGTGTACAACATGAACACAAACTCAAAATCCTCCAGTTTCCTCACAAATCTTTGGCACAATCCAGTGTATCATCATACATTGTCGTATCTGCAATGATGTTATCAAATGTCTGCAGGAGGCCATCATAATTGTTTGCCACAGTGCTCACTATCCGTGAAGTGAAATACCATCGAGTAGGAGCGTTTCTGGGCAACCTTGAGCAGCCTGCAGACTCCAGAAAAGACGTCCTCTTTGTGGATTTTGAGAAAAATGTGGCAAACCCAAAAAATTCAAGCATTTGGCCCCCTGTGACAGCGCCAGATTAAGTCTGTGTGCATAGCAATGCACAAACATTGCACTGGGGGCTATTGCTTTCACTTTGGCCTGCAGACCATTGAGAGCTGAAGCCATGACAGCAACCCCATCATAGGTCTGTGCCACAAGCTTATCCTTAAAATTGTAGCCCTGCATGTTCTCATTTAAAACATCAAAAACGGACTGAGCATCTCGCCCCCCAGAAACATCAGAAAATCCAATGAAGCGCTCCTGAATTTTACCTGCACTATCCGCATAGCGAACAATGACAGAGAGTTGGTCACGGCAGGATATATCAGTGGTTTCATCCACCTGCCATCCAAAAAAGAGAGCATCCTGAATTTCATCTCTGATCTGATCAGAAATGGTGGCTGCAAGAGCAGAGATCAAGTCATTTTGAATGGTGTGTGACATACCAGAAAACACAGTTGAGGACTCGAATTGTGTGGACAGGACAGAGTCATATTTAGCTAATGTTTCTGTGAACTCTCTGTAATTCCCCTTGTTGGATGATTCACTACTTTCATCATGTCCCCTAAATGACAGCTCCTGCCGGCCAAGCAAGCATGTCACATCAATAAGGCGGTTTAGGAAGGCCCTGTTTTGTTTAACAGTTTCATTATGTTTAGCCACTTGAATGCGAGCACCTTCATTGATTGCATGCTCAACCCTGATCCTGCCCATGCTACTTAATCTTGCACATGCACTCACATGTTCATTGCTATTTTCATGCCTTTTATATGCCCTGTCAAAGTTTGACAGATCTCCAAACCCCAATTTTCACCAAACAACACATCCATGAGATGGTTTCATCAAGAGACATGGCCAGCAGTACATTTTCTTTTGAGAAGGAAGTCGAGTCAGCCGTCCTAAGTAGCTGATTCTGAACGAAATTGTTTTCGTTCGAGATGAACGTGTTTAACGCATTTTTAGTCAATAAAATGTTAACATAATAGTACATATACAGTATTTGACCATTCATTTTTTGACAATTATAGGGGAAGCTGAGCTTCCCTTGCAGTCTTAAAGAAATCGCGTCTGGTTACTACCCATGTGCCATACAAATCCAGAGGAAACTACACATTACGAACTAAACGGATCATCCCAGCTCTAGCTCAGCCAATCTCCGTCAACAACCAAGAGCCAAGATGGACACTTGTTATGTTAATACTAACCATGTTTTTGTCTTTCTTCCTGTTAAATGAAACATTGTGGTAAGCGCTTTATAAATAGAACTGGATTGAATTGAATTAAAGGCATGCTAAAATACGGTTTGTCCAAGAACCACTACATAATATTTCGGTTGCATGAGTTCTACAGAACATGACAACATTTTACGCAGAATCCATATTAATAATGTCAACAAGCCAGATTGGAACTGGTGATCTGCATCAAGAGCTTGGAAGTTGACAGTTGGAGGGATTGAAGCTCAAAAAAGTGCGCTTTTGGAAGAGCGACTGCGCCTTATTTGTTGTATTAAAAGTCAGCCTACGTAGGCAGCTCACTAGGTCTTGGAAGAGAGCCACAGGGTTGACTAGGCTGTGTCTTTAGTTCGACACATTTACCAAATTGAAACTATAAGCCAAACCACAAACTGGCTTCATTCCATCGTTTGGCAGCAGTTTTGGCTGTGTATCCGTGCATCATCTGATTCATCCTAAGGGCTCATATAACACATAGCGTTCATGTTTTTCAAGCATTCTTGTAATCGAACAGTCGATGTGTGGACCAATGACAGCTCTGTGTGAGGAACAGAAATTGAAGTTTCTCGGTTTCTTGTGCCGGGTGATTTTGGTTTGTTTCATTGTGGTGAAACAAAAACAGTGGTAAAATATTTTGCAACCACAGCTGGCGACAAAGAGATACCTTGGGGTTTTTATTAACTTTTAATAGCATTATGCACGTATTTTTTGGCCAAAAACAGGGGAAGAACTGGCTGATTGTGCAGTGAAATCCAGCCTGAGAATGTTGATGTGATCATACCTTGTGGAAATGCAACTGGAACTGCTCCTCGACGTGCTCGCCGCTCACCGAAAAAGAGGAAACAAAGGTGTCTATTTTCTATATATGACAAACGCGCCGGCCATGCAAATTGAAAACTAGAACTTCTTCAATTCAAAACAACCAACTCTTCAAACAGTCACATTTGAATTTTAATATGGACGCATTGCATGCTTTTGTGTTTAATTGACCTAAGATTTGAATAACAGTTTTGTTTTTGGTGCTACTAAGAGAAATGAAGTTGCGGCTTTGTTTGAGGAAAGCACCTCCGTGTGATTTTGGCTATGATAATAAATGTCAAACAGATGCATTTTTTTTTTCATACAAAGTCCATAACTCACACTAATAATGTATCCATATACAAAAAATTATACAATTGGAGTTGCTTTTATATTTTGGCAGATGTATTTCCAGATGCTGAGCATTGCAGTGGCAGTCACATCGGTTGCTATGGCGACAGCAGCTCGGTTCACACATCTTGAGGATACACTTATGATGTCTGTGTGTGAAAAGCAGTGTGTTGGTCATTTGTTTCTGTGCAAGTGTGTTTTATATGACTTGACACATCCGTGAGTTGAAATACATGTCTAGCGCTGGGTGTGAAAATACTGGCCTTTGACGGCTTCACTTCTGTAAACATAACCTTCACACAAACACACACTTATCATCACAATGACTTTCCACTGACGGGGTTAACAATACTTTCTATGTGACAACTTCTGTGGAAACCGTTTGCATATTGATTAAAGCAGAGGTAAGAATGCTTGTACGTCATTTAGTGATGCAAATTTTGGGTTTTCCTGCACTGTGAGTTTAAATTTGTCCCCAACAAAACAGCGGTACATTAGAAGACAAAACAGCCACGGCATCTAATACAGATTTATAAACTACACAACGGTTTTCTCTGTCCTGTAAATGTTAAATAAATTGTGATTGGGATCTAAGCAGTCGCGACGGCCTCGATAAGCTATAACGTCACCATCACAAACAGCACAATACCACCAGCTGATCACTAGAGGAAGTTTAACTTTACACGACGAGATCTAATGGAAGTCTGAGCGCTATTTAAAGGTCAAAACAAAGGTCTTCAGGAAGTTCTAAAAAATGTTCACTTATTTCCTCTCAGCAATGGCAGACAAGCCATTCAATTCAATTTTGCTATTAGTACGTTCTTTTAAACCGAAAAAGACACATTTTCAGACAACTTTTCTCCTCAGAAACATAAAACTGCACTTAAGTGTACTTGACTTCTACTGGTAGAAAAGTCTTGGTTTATTTGGCCTTTACTTGTACCCAATTGGCATAATGGCGATATACTTAAAATCCACTACTTAAAAAGTACAGTTTTCAGTATACTCAAGTAAACGAATAAATACCTAAAAAGGTATCCTGTAGAATACTTACAGAACAAGAATATTTTATAATAAATAAACATAAAGTTAAAACTTGCAGTGTCAAAACTACTGAACTAATAGTTTACTGAGAGTGTATTTCAAAGTGTGCTTTCATACGTTAAAAAGAATGTGCAACAAATATTGAACTAGTAAGTATACCCATAAGTTTACCTGTAGAACATTTGCAGTACAAACAAAAAAGTGTATTTGTAAACTAGTTGTGTATTCCAAGTTCACTATTGCTAGGCAAAGCATGCCTAAAAGCACTCTAAAACTTAAACGTGGGCCAATTTAGTCCAAAGTCGTCTTGAAATAGTACACTTACAAGTAAACAACCGGTGCATTGATATTAGTATACATACAAAATTCTCACCTTTGCTTAACAGACATAAATAGACGCATACAAGAAAATAATTTTTGTTCATTTTTAATGAACTATTCCTTTCACAGCCTCTAAAAGAATCTATCAAAGTCATGTATACAGTAGACCAGGGGTTCCCAAACTTTTCAGCACGCGACCCCCAAATTAACAGTGCCAGGGAATAGAGACCCCCACTATCCTCGGAGGTCACTTTTGAAAAAACGCCTAATCTAATGCGGTTGCTAATGCTACCACCTCAGGGGTCACGACCAAGTGGAAGAAAATCCTTTTCATTTGCTTGGTTTTATTTTTAACTTAACTAATATTTGATATTTTATTGCACTTGTTGATTAAATACGCTATTCATAATAATAAAGAAAAGATTTCTGCACATCCTCTTGCGACCCCCGGGGGGGTCCCGATTGCTACTTTTGGTACCACCAACAATAGACAATACTGGACGCCATATAACCACATCTTAAGTATTTTCATACAGCAAACGCAAATGTCATATTCTTATCTGGGGGAAACGCAAGATGCCATCACGAAACCCCTCGATTCATTCCTCTTCAAACCATTAATTTCAAAATATTTAAAGCATGTTCACCCACTCCTGCAGAATGTGTGAAAATATGCCACCACACACTCGTGATCCTGTTTGACACCTTCCAGAAGACTAAAACGACAAACAAAACCACAAACATATTGACAGGCTGCATGAAATGAGACAGCAGCACATTCTCAAGCGTCTGACTGCTGTGTGTGTGTGTTTGCATGCGCGCTTGAAGAAGAGTTTGAGTACACACACATGTCATTCAGAGATCAACACAGTGGCATGTGTTTCCCTCGTCGTGAAGTCCAGAAGGGTTCTGGAAGCAGTAAATTATGTTACGATACTGTGACAGTAAACATTCAAGATGTTTGGTCAAATGTGGATTCATGCTCCATTTGAAATCATAGTTATGTTTAAATGTAATATGTTAATACATACGGAAACACAAAGAAACACATTCTCGCCTGTGAAAGATTCCCAATTCAATCTTGAGGTTTTTACAAGAGACGGCGCATTCTTGGAAAACCAGAAAAATGTTGACCCTTCCAAAATGGTGGATGTGTCAACATACCAGTATTGGCATCAATGTAGTCTTTTCGATGTTTAAAAACAACTTTTTGCATCAAATATTTTGAATTGCTCATAACTACAATTGCACAACAAACTTTCGATCTCTGAGTTTTGCTGATGAAGCCAATTCACGCCGGACCAATTCTAGCCTTAAGGAAACACTGAATCATCAGAAACCCCAAGGAAGAAAAAAAGAAAACAATTTCCCGTTTAATGTGCCAATCAGATGCTTTACTGCGCCTCCACCGACACAAGAATGAGGCGACCGAAGAGCCAAACTCTTTAAGAGCGCCTCCACTTCCCCTGAGATGCAACCAGATGTGAACACATAGTTAGTGCAAACACACACACACAGCTGTAACCGTATAGCTCCGGCACATCCAGCATGACTGAGTGGAGTATTAGAAACAGCTGGAGATATCCAGACCATGAGAAAGATTGAGAACGGGAGAAATTGAGATGGTATGGAGGAATGTTCTCACACTGGGTGGTACATGTGTGTCCCTGTGCTTCAGAATGCTGTTCACATGTGTGTGCTGTGTTACCTGTTGTTTACATGTGTTGCATATTATTCAGTATCACAGGGAAATCCTGACTGAGACATCCCGAGAGAGAGAGAGAGAGAGAGAGAGATAAACACATTTGGATTTTTTTGTTTATTTTATCCACCACCTAAGCACCTTATTTTAATACCACATGATTGTTTGTTGTTATTGTATAGACAAGCAGAGTGAAAGAGGAGTGAGGGAGAAGGTGATGATGATGATGATGAAGGAGCATCTTCAGTGACAGAGAGGAAAGAATCTTAAGAAGCCGAAGGTCTCTCATATCTCACAGGGCTTTTGAAATGTAAGTGCCGACAGAAAGTTTGGGGATTGTGGAGTTTTCCTGTAAACACTGGCTGATGTTTATGTATTTGCTCAGCTTGTAGCCTTGCTTTGTAAAGGGAGACGAAACAACATTTTCCTTTCTGCTCCTTTCAACTCCATTTTAGTTCTGCATTTTTTGGAAGAGAAATATGTTTGTAGTGCCCTGACCTTTATTCGCCGGGGTCTGAAACCCCCGATGCAATCTCTTCATAATGAATAATACAATAAAACAGTAGTGATAGTAAAGATGTACCCGTTATTGGCTGCTCTCTCTCTTCAAAACCATAATTCTCTGCACGAACCTGATGCACAAATCCTAGGCGCATCTGCGTGCAAGTGGACATGAAGTGAGGGTTCATGTAACATCGTTAAATCATCCTGACTGCTCAAATCTATATGCACACGCACACATTTTTTGCTGAAACAGCATATTATGATTAGGATTGCTGTAGTCCTGTCATTTATCTGACAGAGAGACTCGAATAAATGAATGAATATATGAACAGGAGAGGGGAAAGAGGAGAGAGAGAGCGAGAGCAGGTATTCTGTCAAGATTACACCGTATGTTTAATTCATTTATGTTAAATACTTCACCTTATTTCTTCTGACAGTATGGACCTTGATTCAACTCTACCTTTTTATGGCCCCCTTTTGAGTTTTATTGTTGAAAACTGTCCCGTAAGAGACATACTGTATGCTAACATACAGAACATAATGCAAAGAACAGATTGAACAGAATAGCAAGGTCTACTGAGAGAGAAAGAGAGAGAGAGAGAGAGGGGGGGAGCGGGGTTATGGAAAACAGGAAATAGCTGTTCCAGTAAAGGAGGGATGAATGAAAGACAGAGGAGGAAAGAGAGCAGAAGTGCACGTTCACCAGATGTTCATTAGATTGTGCACTTACTGTATGTTTGATGCTGTAGATTACTGACACCTCACCGCCAGCATGCATGTCGCCATGCTGAACTAGCAACATGTTTTCGGAAGTATTCACAGGTATGTGCAAAGTGATAATGTGCCATGCCATATGGACAGCTTTTGAAAGACGATCGCAAAAAGAAGTGTAGAAATGATTTTAACCCTTAATGTTTATTTAACCACCCTAACAAAAAAGATATTAGATAAACTTAAGAACTTAAGATCCAAGTGTACTCAATGTGCCAAGTTGAGATGCCATGAGTACACTGTAAAAAAAAACTTTGCTGACTTACATTTTTAAATACACTCTAAATAAAATGTGCTATGTTGCAATAAAAGTGGTTCATTGCTCGTAATCATAGGGGAACTACTTTAAGTGCTATATAGCACCACATCTTTTCAACTTTAAAAAAAGTTATCTATTCAATTCCATGAAATTTCTTCTCACCACTGGAAACTCTAAAAAAATATTAAGTAGAAATGAAAGTGATTGTTCATAAAAATTTAGAGCAGCAAAGATATTTATTTTTTAAGTATACTACGTACAAAATGAATGTTCGACTACGTGCACTTTTATGTATTTGTAAAATGTAATGTAAAATGACACTTAAGTATACTTGACTTAGACTGACAGAAAATGTTCAAATCTTTGGCCTATACTCATCCTCCATCTTTTAATGAAGATATACTATAATATTCTTATTCTAGAGGTATTATAAGTATATTTGGCTTGTTTGCTCTTTGATTGAGTAGCATATTGAACAGTGCACTTCAAAGTGTACTTACAAGTGTACATTGAGCTAAATATTTGCTACAGCTAGACTAACACAGTGTCCACAACGGACCCGACAGGCACGCAGCGACACAACAAAAGACATTAGAAAGGCATTAGAACTCAGTATAATTTCAAATTTTGTCCACATTGGATGTGGCACTGTGTGACAGACCCATTAAAGGGGTAGTTCAGCCAAAAAATCCAATTAGCCGTTTATTTACTCATCCTCAGGCCATCAGAGATGGGGGCGCCGTTCTAAGAGTTCCTAAAGCACATATTTCCACTAGCGGCTCCTGACGACATGTTGACGTTTCGTGTAGTGACTCCGTTATTTAATTTTATAAATTTGAAAGTCATTTTTAAAAATACTAGCCATACTGTACAGGCTCAACACTACCTTTCTGCAGGTGGCGCTAAACGTACCAGACGCTGGTATGGCATCCGCCACCAAATACTACAAGAAGAAGATTGCGATTGTGCACAGAGGCCGCAGATTATGGCTAATATTATTGAAAATGACGTTCAGTTTTATGAAAATATCAAACGATTTGCTTCACGAAACGTCAACATGTCGCCAGGAGACGCTTTTTGTAATTATGTTCTTTAGGAACTCTTAGACAGGTGGACCCCATAGACTCCCATTATGTGAAGCAGAGAGGGCTGCGGATTTACCAAACAATCTACTTTATGGTTCTACTCAAGAAAAAATGTCACCTACATCTCGGATGGCCTGAGGGTGAGAAGATAAAAGGCAAATTGGAGTTTTGGGCTGAACTATCCCTTTAAGAACAAGCAGGTTGTCATATTACGGCGCGCCTATCGCATCCGGTGTAAACACGGTGTAAGTTCACTTGTATTTCAGTTGTAGTACAGTTGTAGTATAATACAAATGAATGTTCAAATGAAGGTTATAAGTCATTTTGTGATTGACATAGTACATTGATATTAGAGTACTAACTAGTATACTTAAGGTAAACTTGAACATTACTTCACAAAATGAAAGTTTCACACTGTTTAAGACGGTCCTTAAAAGACATAAAACTGTAAATGAAATCATAACAGTACAATTGTGAATGTTATCTATGTTAGTGTGTACAGTATACACTACTTTAAAAATGCACTTTAACGCTCAGATGTGTGAGTGGAGGGTTAAAATGTCTTCCAGCGGTCTCTGGGTGTGTACGTGTGTTAAGGATCAATTTTTCTGACTGTTTTCTTATGAAAAGAGGGCGTACGGCGCATATAATCCATCTACAATCACTTCATCGCTGCCGCATGTGTTTATGTGAGTTCGACCCAACTGTACAGGGTGTGGAAAGACTCACAGACCTGTTTCTTATTAACCCACCGACCCAAAAGCCGCTCCAACAGGGTGTGTGTAAGACAACATCAGGGAGTGGGATCCATAACATTTGGAATGAGTTATTAAAGTTAAAGCGCGAGGGGGAAGTGAAATAAGAATGGAATGAACGCTCCCATCCAGCAGGTTTCTCAGAGGAAATCCAAAACCTACAGAGCCAAGAAACAGCAGTAAATTGTAACACGTCCACATACAGACGCGGCGGCTTCATCATCACATTATACGCCTGGACGAATGCAATCGACTTTGATTTAAAACCAGTCTATGATGTGTAATACAACACACATTTACTCTCTCAGGCAAACGAGACCGAGTTTTACTTTTGACCCGTGGAAGACCCTCGTGAGTTTAGCCTTTCGAGACAAGAGGCTGGGTTTAAACCCGACCCAAAACTTTTCCATCTGTGCTTGGCGTTCTTTTCCGAAAGAGTTTGCAGAATTGGGTCAGATTTGATTTCGCTCTGGATCAGGACAATGTGACTTCATTCGAAGACAAAAGAATCCTGACATTGAGAGCTGCAGTTTCACTCATGAGACTCAAATTTACAACATAATCCATTAGAGTACAAGTTGGCCAAGAGAAAGACTTAATGCTTCTCAAAGTGACAAGACTTTAAAGGTTCATATCATTACTGAACCAAACTAATGCTCCTGACATCACACATCTAAGCTTGAGAAGCACATTTACAACACGTTCAGCAAGACAAAACAGAGCAATTGCAAAGCTTGAAAAAACTAGTGGAAAAAGAGAGATGGAGATGGGGGTAGTGTGTGAGTCTTCAGCATTTAATAAACGGCCCCCAAGACTCATTGTGTGCAGATGTGTCACAGATGCCTGTGTGTGTGTGTGTGTGTGTGTGTGTGTGTGTGTGTGTGTGTGTGTGTGTGCATGTGCCTTACATTTTATGTGTATTTGTGTGTGCGTGCTTGCATGTGTGTAACGCAGCTGGTGGACCGATACGAACTCTAGGAGGCCAACCCATGATGATGAATAGTTAGACTAGTTCAAAGGTCACAATTTTAGGCTGCTGCTGTAAGTCAGCAGTGTTCACCTGTATACATACAAACTTGGAAAAAAGTGTTCTTTCCATTTTTTCTGAATTGACTATATGTGTTTGGTAAGATTATATTTTTTTCTTTCATTCTGTGAACTAATAACAACAATGCTTCCAAATGTCAAATAAAAACATTGTTAATATTTGCTTTTATTTGAAGAAAATGAAAACTGGAGTAACAGCTGAAAATAACAGAAAAGATGCTCTGTATTTTTTCAGCTCTCCAATGCTACAAAGAAAACAAGTTCAGATTCACCTTTAAGCGATACAACTGTAGTATTTAAATATGTATTTAGGAAAAGGTCAAAAATAATTTTGTGTGTGATAACCTGGATTTGATCAGTTTTCATGTGTCTTGTCGTGCTGTCAGTCTTTCACATTGCTGTCGGATGACTTCAAATTCTACCGACACAGAACTGAAATGACCAAAACACACCTAGAAATGATGATTAAATTAACATTTGGAATGGTCTATTCATTTTCCATGTACAACACTGCTGCATACCAGTCAGACATAAAGAAATAACATATTTAGTATTTTTAGAAAATCCAGTTTCATTGATGCTTTTCATTTTTTTTTCATTATTTTGAGTGGAATGAATTGCAGCACAGAAGTTTCCTGCAGAATGAAAAACAGCTTAAACGCATCTGATGTGGTTTTAATGATCTCATCTGGCTTCCATGGGTTATGAGCATTTGTGGGGCTGAATGCAGTAATCTCAACAACATTTTTTACATTTATTACTTAGATTTTTTTGTCTGCTTTTAAAGTACAAATGTCTAAAAGTTCTTAAATTAAGATCAACTTCATTCATAAAGAATGTGACCCACGACATTAACACTTGTTTTCTTAAAGCAAGTTTATGCTTAAAAACAAGCACAAATTATATTACTTTAAGTGGCCTTCTGAACTTGTGCTTAAATTTCTGACCGCATCGGCAAATATATTTGACTGTTTAAAGCCAAAACTCACTTAATTTTGAAGAATTGCATATAGATTTGACTGCCAAAACAAGACAAACATGCTAAATAAGAAATGTATTCTCTTCAATGAGATAAAAAAATCAAAATGGACAACGAATACAAAAAAAAAATTCTTTTTTATTTGCAAACCTGTCTGGTATTGACATTTAGTTTAACATCTAATTTGTGTAAATATCATATTCTTTTCATTAAACCTTCTTCTTCAAAAGTTTCTATCTAGTTCTGTCTGTGTGTGTGTGTGTCTGTCAGAATCCGTGTCTCATTAATATTCAGTATCAAGTGTTCAAGAACAATTTCTCCACCTCTCAGGACACAGACTGATGGATTTGACCACTGTTCAGAGAGATAGATTCCATCATACACCCTCGCCATTAAACCTTGATAAAAAGATCAAGAGGAAAATAAGTCAATGGTGTGTCATGAAAAAAATTCAATAACATTTACGGACTATTGGAGTTAGTATCCATCCTTCTTCTCAACATAAGGTATCTATCAACCAGCATGATTATGAGTGATGTATGGTAATGTTCAATCCATATTGCACTCGACTACCCCTGCACCGCACGAGAGCGAGATAGACAGAGACGCTCTGAAACGAAGACACACAAAAATGATGGTAAAATACACAACACATCATTTGCCTGGACATGACAGAGCCTCAGAACCTCTGAACAATCTCAATCCAATTGAATTCTGCTACCAAAGGTTGTTTTCTTGACATTCACTGAAAAATATTTTAAGCATAAATCCGATGACCAATTTTTTTATCTTATTTCCAACACAATAATCTGAACATTCTTAAAACAATAAATGTTTTATTTCTTGCTTACAGAGAAATCCAACAGAATTGTGTGATGTTTTTTCTAATTAAAAGCTCCTTTCCAATCTTGTCTTTCCACAAGAAAGATTTTTTTCTTAACCAAGCACAAACTCTGCAAGATTTCTCTGAAATCAAGACATCAATTCTTGTGTTATTCTGCTTCTTAAGTTAAGTTTTCGATAATTGTCTTTGAAACCGCACACAAGAAGATTTTTTGGAGTCCAAATGGCTTTTGGGTAGATGTTTACTAGACCAAATAAGAAGCTCTACCCCAAAATCTAATATTCTGGTACCTCCTTGGGGCACATCCTTTAGTGCTATAAATACACATACAAATAACACAACAGCTATTTAAACATAAAAACATCTTTCAAGAAGTCAGATCAATCATTTCGTTTCAGTCTATTCTTCACACAAAGCTTTCACCATGCCTTCAGAATATATAGACATATAGAGGATAGTTTTGGTATTTTTTATTGCCATATTTAGAACTTTCGAAAAACACATCTCCCATGTTTCACAAATAACGTAGAAAGGTAATGTGGATTTGTGAAGAGTATTTATATTTTGAGGCTAGGACTTGGCCTATAGCTTCAGGAAAAGAAAGACTTAATGCAGAAATACTGCGTCCTGTGATGTGAAGGTCAGACACCATCAGCGGCGAGTGCTTGAGCAGGTTCAGTCTGTGTGGTCAAATCCAATCGAGCGATGGGCTAAAATGTGACCTATTTCTCTTAGAGTGATGTTTCTGTTTGTGTAGTGATTTTCTGCACATATTTAGGTCAGAGTTACGCTGTGTGTCTGCGCTACAGGCAGGAGCTTAAACTTCGCTACAGTAACTTCAACGTCCACTTGATGCGTATTTAAAAACATACAAATGGATAAACGCAACGGGATTCACTGCCAGACAGGGTTACGAGAGAGAGAGAGAGAGAGAGAGAGAGTACACGGATATACGGACAAGTTTTATGGAGAAAGTCTGTCAAACGATGAGAAAGTGTCGTATCTGTTAGGACACAAGGACTTCTGTGTGTTAGCTGCACAATATGTGTCTGACGCAACAAAAGAGAAAACAATGAATCCGCCCTGACCTGATGTTTCCAATATATGAACATTCTATATTATTGCATATTACTTTATTCTGCTACTTAAATGTATATTTTGTTGCTGTGAATCTTTGTTTATAAACTACACCTTATTTCTGTTTTTAAATATTAACATATATTATAAACCACTTTAATTTGGACTCCATACATCACACTTTGTTTTATTATATATTTTTATTTTATTACTTTTATTATCTTCTCGTTTTTTTACATAGTTGCACTATTTGTACGCAGCCCAGCTGCAAATGCTTTGGCGATTCGAATGTAAATTTTGTCATGCCAATAAAGCACACTTAAATTGAAATTGGAAAGAGCATTTGTAAGATAACAACTATTTCTGGAGAGCAAATAGTATCTTTTGCATATTTCTCCTTAGAATAAGAGTCAGAAATGTCTCTTGCATTAGAGTTTGAGAAGAAACGTCAAAAATGTGTTAAACTGAGCTCAGATTTGTCTGCAATCAAAAGTCAATATTATTGAAGATCTCAATATGAACTCAAACATTGTTCATCAAATTTGATCAAATACTGATTATTTGACATCTACAATCTACATTCATTTGACACCTCCATACTCTTCATATGTTTCAACTATTTATTTTTATATATGAATACATAAAAAATTCTAAACTCCATTAAATCTACTGAGCTTTGAAAGAGCAACATCTGAGCAATAACATTTTGCTCTGGCCATTAATTGATTCAAGAAACTATGACTCCAGAAATGCCTTTAATCTGAAACATACACATATGAACTTTAAAACTGGTCATTTATCTCGATCTGTATTAGGACAGAAAAGCAACACAATACACAACAATAGATTACAGCGGATTAGATAAATCAGTTGTGTACTAATCCTGCACTATCTGAGTATGTAAATCTAAAATGAGTGCTAATTCAGAACTCATATTTACAATCAATTGTGATTCAAGCAATATTGTTTTCATAAAGAACTGAAGGAAACTTACGGTTAGTGTCTCGTGCAACACCTGCGAAAACACCACAACACTACAAACCCACGCTGTATATTACTTTATTTCTATAAAAAATATAAGGATGATAGTTTCAGAATTAAGTGAGCTACTGTCTATATAGGGAGCTGCAACTGAAATGTTTCAACAAAAGTACACATACATAGAATTATAATGCAAATATCCATTACAATGCATCATGGGATTGACTTTTCTGAGGGGTTGCATTCAAATTTGAAGAGAAAAAAAGAAGGGATAGGACTTTAAACTTAAATCGCTGCCTACATAAACAGCTCACTAGGTTTTGAATGCGTGTCTGTAAATGTAAGAGAATGAAGGTAAAAAAACAAGGGTTGATCCTGACAGTGTGGAAAACTAAACGGGAGAGGGAGAGAGAGAGAGAGAGAGAGAGAGAGAGAGAGAGAGAGAGTGCGAAAAATAAAGTGAGTGAGAGAGAGAGAGAGAGAGAGAGAGAGGGAGAGAGAGAGACAGACACACAGACACACAGACAGACAGACAGACAGATAGATAGAAAGAGAAATAAAGTGAGTGAAAGAGAGAGAGAGAGAGAGAGGGATAGGTAGAGAGAGATAGGGAGAGAGAGAGAGAGAGAGAGAGAGAGAAAGAGACAGGGAGAGAGAGAGAGAGTGAGAGAGAGAGAGAGAGTAATAAAGTGAGTGAGAGAGAGAGAGAGAGAGAGAGAGAGAGAGGGAGAGAGGGAGGGAGGGAGGGAGGGAGGGAGACAGACAGACAGACAGATAGATAGATAGAAAGAGAAATAAAGTGAGTGAAAGAGAAAGAGAGGGAGAGAGAGAGACAGGGAGAGGTAGAGGTGGAGAGGGAGAGAGAGAGAGAGAGAGAGAGGGGAAAACAACAGCCGTAGGGAGGATAATAAAATGAGCAGAAAAGAAAGTCAGACCAAACAAAAGAAAGTTGAAGGAATGAGAGAGTTGGAAAGATATTTTCAGGCAAAACATACAGAATCATGTGAGCGACGGTTATGCACAGGTTGTGTTTGATTTGTCATTAACTTTAACAGTGTAATATTGACTGTGAACTATGTACTGCTGTGTGAGTACAAAAGTCAAGGAGATGGCAAAAACATGGTCATGAAATACAAAATATAATTTTGTCAGACAAAAAAGTAGACTGTATTACAATGTATATTAAATATGCATACACAAAAAAGATAAAAATAAGTATAGGCTACTTAGGCATCACTCGTTTCATTATGTATTAATGTTTGTCTTGTCCGCTTGATGAAATAAAGAAGAGGAGCGATATGCTGAAGCAGTCTGTCTACATCTCTGACCTTCATTCTTGCTTTTCCCCAAATATTCCTCTGTTTCCCGCCCCCCCCCATCCCTCGCTCAAAAATGTTTGATCACTTCTCCTACAACCGCTGAATTTTTGCCAAATCACACACAGAAAGAAACATTCTGACTCGAGCGCATTCACAAGACACAGAGATCTCAGCAAGAGAGAGAGAGGGAGGAGAGACAACAAATTAAGAGGGAAAGCGTGATGTTAGATATTGGAATGACATGCCTGAATTACATCAAATAACACAAGCAAGCTCCAGAAGGGATCTTACTGATCGACATTAACACGCGAAACCATCACGAGACCCAATGAAAGTTCTCAGACACTTCTACAGTATTAGTGGTCTAGTACAGTCATGTTTTAAGTTTGAGTTCACAATTATACCTCTTTACGTCAGCATGCTTGTGTCCAGACAACAAATTGTCATGAGCACATTTATGCCCTGGATGCGGTCGTCATGGTAACAGCGCTGCCGAGACGAGCCTGTCTCCAGGGTTACCCATGTGGGTGAACATGCGAAAACTGTTTGGGACCAGGACAGAATTGAATGCAGGTTTTTCTGTCTCTCTCGTACACACACACACACACACACACACACACACACACAAACATAGACACAGCTGTTAATCTCATTCCAGTAAGCAGCCAGAACTGGCTCAGGGAGGTAATCTGCAGAAAGTCTGCATTTTGGACACACTAGGACAGCTGGCCTCAAACGCAGCCAATGTACACACCAACACACACAAATGCTCTCATTTTGGAATCAATCTCATTTGCTTTTTAAAAAAAAAATCTCGCTTTCAAACACGAACACTGCATGACAGACAAAGGGAGATTTTGTGTGTGTGATGGGAAGGCAGAATTGTAACACGCTATAATCAGAACCACACAGAGTCTGGTCCTACAAAAATCAGAAGTCGAAATTTCTGCACAATTTCTTCGCATTCCCTGTTTACTGGACTTTAGTAAATATCTCGGCGAAACTTGTAAATAGTTTAAACAACTAAAAAGACATCAACAATCTCAACAAACCTGTCTGTGTTTTCCCTTTAGCTCAGTCGGCAGAGTATTGTTTTAGCAATGCATAAGTCATGGGTTCAAATCCTAGAAAACATGAAGATTTTGGTTCCAAAATGAGATAACTCAGTTCTTAAACATTTTCTAAAAACATGTTTTTTTATTGTGAATTCCAATCAATATCAATCAAACTGCGGTTTCGTTTGTTTTGATTAAAGCCATAATAAGTAAAACATGCAGCTAACAAACACAATAAAAACATGATAACATAATAAAAAACATGATTTTTTTGACAATTTTAAAAAACGGTGTTAGCTCATTCTGGAAACAAACTCTTCATATATATATATATATATATATATATATATATATATATATATATATATATAGAGAGAGAGAGAGAGAGAGAGAGAGAGAGATTAAATGCACAGTATGTTGCTTTGGACGAAAGCATTTGCCAAATGCCTAAACGTAGCAGAATATATATATGTAGAATATAATCAATGCATTCAATTTTCTTAACGAAGTGTGATCACTCTTTCCAATCAAACCTGTTACTGGGGGTCCTGAGTAACAACCCCCCCCCACATACACACACCATCATGACAAAATGAAGAAGACACTTCTTAGAAATAAGAAATGATGACGGACCTTGCAACAAATACGAACACGGGATCTGATGTCACACACGGCACGGCATCTGTTTTAAACACATGATTGATTTGAATATGCAAAAAACAAAAACGAATTCTACATGCTGAAATACACACACACTTTCCATTCCAGTTGCAGCTTTGGAGTCTAAGCGTTGTGTCAGGATAGGGGGTTAATATGTGACATTTAGATCCTGGTCAAATGTCTTTTGAGTTCACCAGACTTGAACTCTGGCACACAGCAAACAATGAAACCTCTGCACATATGCTCACATTCCCACACTGGGATGGAGGTGAATGAAACGCTGTGTGGTGAGAGAAACACACAACGACAGAAACGGTATGTTAGTTATGATCACAAGAGCAATAACTCACAAACCACACAATGTGGCAACATTTTCAGCATGCACAGTAATACTACAAATACATACCAAGACCCATATTAGAGCACAAAGTCAATAATAAAGTTTTTTAATTTATTTTGAGGCCACACCGCACAGAAATGATAGCATTAGGATCACTTTCAGTGCATTTTTTTCCCAGCAAATGAACAATACATCATTGACAGCCAATCAAAACTCTTCTTATTTAAAGGGCTCACACATTTAAAGTGTGAAGAAAAAATACACAAAACTTGATCATCCATTGGTGTGGATCCAATTATTGTTACAGTCGTTTATCGTCATAATTTATAGTCATAATAAGACCAGCCTCTGACTTGTGTTCATCTTCTTTATCAAGACTATACAAGTTAAGATAACCAAAGAAAATATTGAACGCATTACCTCAACTTTAAGTTGATGAACTCTATTTTGAGTAATGAAAACTAAACTCATGAGAACAGTTAACTAAAAATAAATTGGAATTCATTTTTCCAATATTTAATTTTACATTTGTTTACTTTTATTAATGTTGTCATGAAGGATCAACTGCCAATTACACCTGTAGCATTACCAAAGTAATACCTTTAGGTCAAACTATTAAGATGTGAAATGAGTCTGTTTTCAAGCCTTACACCCAGACAGATTTTGCCCCCCATTGACTCCCATAGTAGGAAAAAAAACAGTGGTTGACAAAAGTGCCCCAGAACTGTTTGCTGTCCTACATTCTTACGAAATAATAAAGTAATTGTTCCAACTATAGGAGGCAATGGGGGGCAAAATCTGTCTGGTTATAAGCATTCTTCCAAATATCTTTCTCAGTGTTCATCAGAATAAAGACATTTATACAGATTCGGAACAACTCGAAGGTGAGTAAATGATGACAGAATTTTTATTTTTGGGTGAAGTATCACTTTAAATTCATCCTCCGACGATGCAAAACACATAAACAGAACATGCAGGTTTGAGTGGGCAGTCACTGATGGGAAAATCCCGGTCTGATCTGACACGCTGACTGGCCGACCATTGACAAACTCAGAGACACGGCGCCACCTAGCACACACTATCAAACAACATCGGTGTAGAACCAGAATCATTACAGTTTAAATGTTATTTAAAGGTTAGAACAACGCACATATACACACACACCTTTGTAAACACAAACATAACACATGATTTGACACACAGAGAGAGAGACAGGGAGAGAGAGCAGGGGAATCGGGAGAGAGAGGGAGAGAGAGAGAGAGGGGGGGAGGGGGGGGGGAGAGAGAGAGGGAGAGAGAGAGAGAGAGAGAGAGAGAGAGAGAGAGGAATGTGCAGAGCAGCAGAAGAGAACATTAAGCACTTAGTGGTTGGAGGACCGGTCCAATTAGGAAACATATTTCAGTCATCTATAGCGTCGACAAACACATCATTGCTGGCATTCCTGCATGCCACATGCGTTAAATTCTGACGCCCTGCACATCCACACTGACTCACTGTAGCGCCAGTAAATGCCAAGACATCCCAGGTGAACAAATGATGAGCCCTCAAATTCTCAGCAGATTCTCAAAATCATCCACAGAACTCTCAACAAAGACATGTTATTACTAGGGTTGTCACTACTCAGTAATAACCCAGAGGAAAATGTTATTGCTCATGGTTTGCTCTTTCATATCTCAGAAGATTAATTCTCCGTTGTGTTTTACTTCAAGATGAAGGAACACCCAGTTTCATATTAATCTCGAGTACCCATATAGCAGTGGCGGCTGCTGGTCTTTCAAAGAGGGGAAGCTCATTTCACAATGAATGAATGAACAAACTATCTGAAAAAAATATATAAACACGACGGAGGATATGTGGGTATACATTAAACTGAAACAAGGAATGTGGTGTATAATTGTGTGAAATGTATGATGAAAATTGGCAAGCAATTTCGGCAAGCAAATACCAAGAAATAGGTTGCAGCAGTCTGTCTTTCAACTACACTTGCAAAATCCGCAATGGGACTGAGATTGAATAGCTTTAGCATCAGCGACTTTTTATAGAACAAAATCGCTGTCAATCAAAAGGAGATGCAGTCTTTCGACAGACCCTCCAATCATCAAGCAGACGCTCGGAGTCCGGGCCAGCCCACTCCTCCATTCATCCCAGAGACGCTGAGCGTCCGTGGGCTGGACATAATCGCAGGATTATCCAATGACCGTCTTGTTTCTAAGCACTGAAAAAAACTGTTTAAAGCAGCCCCATTGAAGTCAATGGACGCTGGGCTTCAACAGAGTAATGCACTGTACGCTACGGGAATGAATGAGAAGGAAATAGAGTCAGCCGACCTAAGTAGCTGATTCTGAACGAAATTGTTTTCGTTCGAGATGAACGTGTCTAACGCATTTTTAGTCAATAAAATGTTAACATAATAGTACATATACAGTATTTGACCATTCATTTTTTGACAATTATAGGGGAAGCTGAGCTTCCCTTGCAGTCTTAAAGAAATCGCGACTGCCATATAGTCTTATGGCATATTTTGTATATTCGAAGACTATTTCATTCGATCACATTTATAAAAGACTGATAAAGATGCACAATTATTTCCGGAAAAAGTCGAGCTCCCGGAGGCTTGCAGGGGGGAGCGGAACTACAGCAGCAGCACACAACACATCATCGCATTATCCTTGCATAACTGTTGATTCACTATAAGTTTGTGTTGTTTACATTATGCACGTACATGTCGATTGCCAACAAAACACATATGACTCAGTTTCACTTTTCGTGTGCCGTTCAGGTCTGGCATCTTTTAGCACTGTGATCACACCATCTGTTTCTAACCATCTCCAAATCCGGCGTTATATTCACCGTTTATTTAACATTGATCACCGATATGCAGCGAGCAAACAAACACACCTCAACCTGCTCTTTCTCTCACTGCTTCTCTTTCTGCAACAAGTTCAAACTAAAAATCTGGGCAAAATCTGAGCAAAAGTCTTGTAGTGTATATTAATGTCAGATGTTTCTCTTAAACTTACTTAGGAGAAATACACAGAAACAAATGAGACTTGAAAAGTACAGATGTGTTACATGAATGTAGATTGCAGAGGTAAAATAATCTGGATCAATTTGATGAGTTCATATTGAGATTTTCAATAATATTGACTTTTGATCGATGACTTGACAAATCTAAAATCAAAATCATTGTTGACACCTGAAACTCTGAGAGATTTGTGTATTTGAGATGCAGACGAGATGTAAATCATTTAATCTCACTGATGTCTAGGAGAAGAAAATGAAATGATTGATCGGTTATTTTCTTTCCTATGGGAAGGAAGCGAGATTGAGAAAGTGCCAATACGTCAGATCTAACTGACAAAAAATGAAGAAAAAGTTTAAAGATTCCAAGAGCTGGCAAAGAGCTTGAAAAGAAAAATATTCAGAGTTATTCATCGGAGTATTTCATTTCCCCTCAAAGGAAATCAAATCCTAAACGGCGTGATGAACCTCTGACCATCTCTGTGTGTCTCTGCACATCTGCGAGGAGACGTGTGCAGACTTCTAAGACTCTCTTCTGTTGAAGTTCTGAAAAGAATCACTGCACGTATCATCTGCAAGATAAACAGACTGAAAACCGTCAACTCACATCAGAAACGGACGCGCCGTTCCTGCGCCGAAGTAACCAAAGATGAGAGAGATGCACTGAAGAGATAAGAGCAGAAAAAGAACGATCATTAAGCTCTCAGAGGGCGGATGACTTGCTATCATAGAAAAGGACACAGGCAGAGAGATACACTTCTTCTGCTGAAAGAGTGCAGAGATAAGACCAAAGAATAACACTGAGAGAGAGAGAGAGAGAGAGAGAGAGAGAGAGAGAAAGAGAGAGAGAGGGTGTGTGTAATGGATAGCAGATGTTAGAGACGCGGTCAGTGGGGAAATCTGCTTTTAAGAGCAAATAATTCCATCATGCGTATGTAGAAAAAAGCTTTTCTTCCATCGTTCGCATTTGAGCGGCCTCAGTTGGCTCTCCAGGACATCATAAAACAACTGTGTGAATAGCAAATTCAGAAAGAGCATCACGTACAGACCAGCTGTGAGACGTCCATTAACACATCCTAATGATGCTCCAAACACAGAGAGAGAGAGAGAGAGAGAGTTTGTGTCCAAGCTATACACACAACAAGAGAAACTTTCTTCCCCCAGATAACAAACTTCCACAAAGACTAACCAGTTTCAACAAAAGCACAAGATTTCATACATACTGGGAGTCAACTCGGTGAGCTCGAACCAAGCTGCAAGATATGTCGAGCCCTGTTACGACAAAATAACAACCAGCACAACACAGCAAAACACAGAAACAACACACATAAACTGACACTATATGACAGGATCCTGTCACCCTCACGGAGAACTTTCATCAATAATTTGCACTTTTTCTATTTATATTGCGATGCATATATATATATACTTTTATATTTTTATTTTATTGTTATCTAATTTGATCTCATTGTTACTTAGTTTGAGTGAGTGAGAGAGAGAGAGAGAGAGAGAGAGAGGACATTTCACTGTGATTTTACCAAGAACACTAAGAATTGGTTTATGAATTATGAATAATGACATTTAATTATTAATGTTTATTAAAAAACACGCGCATTTACATTAATTAGCAGATACTTCAATTAGCGTCCCATATTTTCTCCTGGATAAGCATCTCTTGTGCCATAAAACGTTCCCAACAAACAAACTCTGTCCCCAGCCGTACACAAACCAGATGTTAGTAATTATTAGAGATGCACCGACTCATGCAAACATCTCACTTCTGAACATGTGAATGTCACAGCAAGGCATTACTTACATTGATCTTGAAATGAGCATTACTGGACTACTGTGTTTTCTGTCATCTGTTCTTCTTTTATTACATTATTGATTATGGACCCACAGAGTTTCTGGTAAGAGTTTGGTGTGGATCGCAACCGCAGCACAGAAACAACACTGTAATGCTCAAGTCCCGTAGACATCTGTCGTCATTTATTCACCCTCACGTGGAATGTAAACCTGCACGTGTCTCTGTCTTCATTGTAACTCAAAAGAAGATATTTTGAGAAATGTCTCGGTGGTCTTGGGTTCATACAATTTACAAACTCATACAGGTTTGGAAAGACATGAGCGTGAATAAATGAATTAATTCTCATCTTTGGGGAACCAGACTAAGTGTTACTCGTGAGATGTGTGACCAATTGCCCACGCTCTATGCAATCAGTGTCGTAAATGTTCTCGGTTTATCTGCTGGTTATCTCCAGGGTGAATGAGAATGTACAGAGCTTGCTCACATTTCACATTTCTTCTGATCGTCCATCATTTTCACAGACACGCTTTCATTATCCGAGCGGAGCGATAGATCAGATAGCAGAAGTCATGACTCAGGTCCTGACATCCCCTGAGGAAACGCAGACCTTGTACAATGCACGTGTGGTCTAGCCTTTTGTATTTTCACAGTATCTGTATTTTATTTATTGATTTTATATTTGCTACGCAGAACAATTAGCCTGCTACCGTGGCAACCGAGCTCATATCGGTATTATTGGTGTATTAGTGTTGACAACTACAACATTAACCTTTAAAGAGTCAGGCACTTATGCTAATGAGCTATAATCCACTCTTTAGGGGTTACTGCTTCTTAAAGAAACAGTTCACCTAAATCATCATAAATTATTCCAATAATGTTTATTCTTTTATCCCTGAAAAATCTAACGTTCTAGATCTTTTTCACACAAAAAGTGATCATGAATGAGACTCAAGTGCTCTATTGCAGGTCTTTTCCACATACACAGTAAATTAGTTAGTAACGCTTTAGATTAAGGGTCGCAATTTTACACATAATTAAACAGGATTTCACTTATTGTAAAAATAATCTACGTCTACAGTACAAATCTGTAGTTAAAAGGGGAACGAAATGCAAATTTTGGTCTTACATTGTATTGTGAAACTAAGGGGAACTATTTTAATATAAAGTTGTATGCATGCATGCAGTATGCTGTACAAATATCTAAGCGTGAACATAAACTACATTTTTGTAATCACAATGTACCCATAAATAAGCTACTGTGGATATTAATTAAGTATGGGATTCTTATTTTATTCTTACAGCAAACATGAAAAAGTCTTTGGTGTGTTATCAGTTCCCCATGCATGTATTAGACACGTAAAATTGCAAAAATTAAAGTGTCGAAACAAAAGATGTATTATTTCTAAAAGCGAATGCTCATCCAGACCTGCCTGAAACACCTCGTGTAACCACACCCCCACAAATCTACGTCAGTTGGTGGTCTGATTTGACTGAGACCGCCCAAATGTATACGCAAGTGAGGTGTGCGTACCCGTCAGTACAATTGAAGAGGAACCTGATGTTCCAAATATGGTCAGAGGTGTTAAATATCCGTCACACGCTTGCAGTATTCCACCAATCACTACGCACTGGTTAACTAGCCAATCATAGCACACTTTACTTTTCAGTGCCATGGGCTGTGTAAAAAATCTGCTTCTTTCAGAGAGGCGGAGCAAATAGGAGATAAAACATGCATATTTTTTAACCTTAAATTGTGTATACATATTGCATTACATCTAAAAAAAAACATAATATTTGTTTGAGATGTGTCATGTGACCCCTTTAATTATGCGGTACATTGCGGGCCATTACCATTTAGTATAAGGATCGGACCAGCAACAATGCTTAACGTGTCATTTAATGTTTCATGTAATAAAGATAATAATACAGGGTTGGATAGATATGACGTTTGGCAATGACGACTACTTTTTTTTGGTGCACTATTCCTTAAAAGAGCAAATGAAAGCTGGCATGAGCACATTATGATTCCCAGTATAAACCCAGCTAGTTTGTGTAGTAATTAAACGGTATTTTAGGGTGAATTAGATCCAAATAGATCCAGATGCAAATAGATCCGGATCCAAAATGAAAAGTATTCCAGTTCATGGAATATTTTGATCACCGCCACAGCTTAGCGGCTAAACTTCATCCTTGATCCTTTAAACCAGTCTTAATATCCCAAACACTTTCTCATCTTTCCGAGCGCTCAGGAGGACACACGCGATATTCACAAGATGCTTGAAACGGTGTCTGCGCCTCCGGGGCTTTGAGGAGAGCAAAAGAGACTCTTTGTCTGCCATTTTTGTCTGATTAGAGGAAACATTCCCAAGATTCCTCAGTGGCAAACAGGGCTCCATCGCCTGCTGGCAACATTCCTATTCTCCTCCCATTCATGTTTACGGAGGAGAAAAGAGGCGCTTTTGGGAATAATAAAGCAGTCTTCCGCCGCCATGAACTCTGTTATCCACCACAAGTCCAGAAAAAGAGAAAGTGGAAATAGAGATGGAGAAAGAACTCAGAGCACTTACAGAAAATCCCCAAAAGTCCCCAAAGAGACAGATTTGATAGCATAGAATATAAATCAAGATCACACTTCACATGTCTGTAAAAAGATATGTTTGGAAAAAACAAGATGATCTTGACTGCACAAGTGGGCATTCTCATCTGGACTAGTTTGGGTCTGGGGGCATATTTGGAACGGGTTTTAGGGTTTGTAGAATACATTTAAAGAATCAAGAGTATTACACTCTATGACTCTTATTGGTAGAGTAAATCATAATCAAATCAGCCAAAGTATAATAAGCATAATGGGCAAGAGATGTGTAGTACGCAGTGTATGAGAGACATTCAAATTCTCTGGAAATTTTGGCATAATTCCGTGTCTATGGATTTATAATAATGATGCTGAACTACCAGCCCGAGCCAGATAGAAACCAACACAGCAGAACCATCAGAAGCTGGCACTAGACAGATTTTCTGGCACTGTTTCGTATAGTCATCACACTCACATTTTTCATTGCTTGAATGGCAACAGGTCCATTCACACGCGGTAAACAGATGGCAATAAAGAACACATCCATTAAACGATAGATTTCAATAAAAGGAACGTAACGCTATCCATTAGAGAATAACGGGAGGATGCGTCTGTCTGGGGGACACAGATGACGCAAAACTGAATAAAGATGAGAAGCACTGTTTCTATGGTAACCGTTCTCCTAGTCCTATCCGAATGCCTCCCAGTTTGGGGTTTGTATATTCTGCTCACGGAGAACCTAGTTATCGAGGGTTTCTACATTCGACCATTTCATTTTAGCTTCTTTTACGTTTTCTGTGATTACTGAGCAAATATCTGCAAGTCAGTTTAAAGAGGCTGTACTCAAGAGAGAGTAACTAAGAAACAGACAAAACATGGTTTTATATACCACAGTGGTCAACTCATGTTGTTTTTTATTGCCGCTTTATAAATAATTCAATGAAATGAAGCAAATTTTTTATTTCCAACGACTGTGTACCCAATAAAAATGTGTGACAAACTTCAAAAAGCAACAGGAGGAAAGAATGAGGTTCATGCATGAATCACCCAATGAAAGCAAATCTTAAATCCTGCGCATCCACAAGAAATCGCATTAGGGCCCTGGCATATGAAGTTGTGAGAATATTATAAATCTAGAAACGGGAAACTAAAGTGTAATGAGAACACGGCATACGAGCGATGCCAAACCCACAGAGAAAATCACAGGCTGTGCGCTTGAGTTCTGCCAAGCAACACAAACACGCATCTCTGCCACGTCAACTACTTCACACTGATCTTAACTAAAGCAAACGCTGGCAACGGCGGGTAAATCGATTCCAAAAGATGGCAATCAAACCCAGAGAGAGATGCCAACCCAAGCGATGCAGACCACTAATGTGTGCCACGATGGCCAGATCCGAATTACCACTCCAGACACAAACCATTACAGGCTCTCCGAAAACAGGTTTCTAATTTGGTTAAATGCGATAAGTGACTTGATTAGTTTTAAACGTTAATGCAGGAGCCCCGCGGCCACGGTACGATCTCACACGGACTCCGTTCCAAATCATAGAGAGCTGCCGATGGTAGAAAGGCATTTTAAGAAGCGTGTGGTAGGCAAAATAATTACGCTGCCTTCAAAGATACCTTCTTGTGGCCAACTTCTAAGGCAACGCTGCATGCGTTTTTCACAGAGAATGCAATCCCATGATGAAAAATCCATCTGAACTGGTGGAAAACGTTAAAGAAATGTTAAAAGTTTTCTTTTATATGATATAACCAATCATCTACGAAAAATCTCTAATTTATTTGATGAAAATATATCTGTGTAAAGTTTTAAAGCATGCGTTTACTTAAATGTAAAGCATTTATATTTAGTTTCCTCCCACCGGCCAACTTGATTACGGTCTACTCAAATGTCTGATTCAGCCTATGGGACAGCAGTGCATGCTGGGATACATGAAGGCTCCCAGCTAAAAGAACGAAAGCAGGCAAACATCAACAGCATTCAGACAAAAACACTTCACAGAAGAAGAATCAGGTGTGTGCGTGTAAACCGCTGAAGGCCTCTTCAGGTGAAAACACTGGAGTGGAAGGTCTAAAAGAGTTTGAAGAAACTGAAAGGGTTTTAGTGTGATGGGAAAGTTAAAGAGCTGAGAGTGAGCGAAGAGGAGAGTTCATTAAGAATCTCATTATTTTTAATTGGCTTGGTTAAATGTATAGGAACGGGATAATGAACAGCCACGCCTTTTCCTGCTTCATTCTTATTTTGAACGTTGTTCTCTTTCCAATTCACTTATGCTCAATAACAAAATTTCTGAATTCACTAACTTTCTCATAACACACACACACATAACTTCTACGGTGATTGGCGGGTGAAAGGATGTGAGAAATGGACGAAAGTAGGCTAATATAAATATTAAATAAGTTACTTTTCATGCAAAATCAGATGCATTTGCATATTCTTACCAATCCCAAATATAAAAACACAATTATACAATATAGCTACACATCAAGATCAGCACAACGCATACCAAACAAACACAACAGATGCAAATCGTAACAGGTATTCTGCTGCATTTTATCTATACAAATGATCCGTATACCGTATGGCAGCTGAATATTAATAAAAATACATTCAGGTATATATATTAAACCTGAAAAAATACATTATTTATTAAAAACAATGGGTTAAATGTTTTCCAGAGACTGCACCTGTTTTACATGCCAAGACAAACTGTCTGGATCCGCAGTTTTGTGTCGAGACTGCCCTCTGGTGTCCCGTAAAAGAACAAGACAAACCTGTCTGTCTGTTGAGTGATAACAAAAATTTACATGATGATTTTTATATTTTAATAAATATTTTTTCAAACAAATGAAGGTGCCTCTAAACTGAAAAATCTAATCTAATTGAAAATAAATATGGATACCAGCCAGGAAATCAACCGCTTACAGAAAACCCACAAGAATTTCACGTTTCACATGTGATCTCATCATTGGTTTCACACGAACCAAAAGCACATATGTTTCAGCACATGTAAGATCGAAGTGGCTTCAAACAAAGTTAAAGAGGTATACACAGAAAATACCGGTTAAATGTTTTCGCTCAAAGTTTAAAAAGGATATAAATGTTAGTTGTACCCCATGCAATTCCTGTTAAGAGACAGCTGTTCAATTGTTTTGGTTCTGGGCTCTGGTTGTTGTTCTTTGGCAAAATTTACTTTACTTTAAAATACTTACAATAAAATATTGATAGAATTTTCATTTTACTATGGAAACTGTATTGTTAGGTCAACCAGAAAGACAAATAAATCCAGACTTTTCTTATTTTATCATTTTAATGGCTAATTTAAATGTACATTTTCTGGTGGATTACCGTGCTTTAAAACACTTAAGGAAGAAAAAAAATTACATATTAACTTAATCTTACCGTCCAAATACCAGAAAGCTTGTCATATTTTACAGGCATGTAACTATTTTCATGTATCTATCTAACCTAGCTTTGCTTATTCCACTAGCAAAATGTCTTATTTTTATTTGCTTTTTCGAAATATCTTTTTTGTTTGTATAAAAATTTGGTAACACTGATTGTATTGGTTTCAATGATATTATCATTCAATAAAAAAAATCATAAAGAGGAACGACCGACATATCCGACATTATGAAAACAAACATTTTTTGCACTCCACGTAAGCCTTTGAAATATATTTTAAATATAAAGGGTAATGTATTTTTACTTAGAAAAACAGCAGTCCCCCATTTAGTTTCACTTTTTATAAGACACTATTCCTGGACCAATATTGGGTCTCTGCTGTTGCACAGTCTATGATAGGCCCACTTGTATAGTATTTCCCTAATATTGTATTCTGTATTTATTCACACTGGATATCCTGCACTTGCTAATTGCACTTCTGGTTAGACCTAAACTACATTTCGTTACACTGAACTTGTATATGTGTAATGAAAATAAAGTTGAATCTAATCTAATCTAAAGGAGGGTGTCCGATTTCCGAATTACGCTTGTTTAGACAAATTTGGCCCAGGTACCAAAACAACCTTGTAGCCAATCAGCAGTAAGGTGCACAGTGCACATGATGAACATTAGTCGAGCGCCGACGAAAGATGGGCTTAGGGGGATAAGGTTCCTGTTGATACCTCACGCTTTGAAAACATCAAAATGGGTATTTAAACAACAGATATTTAAACAAATCACCAATTTGCATGATATTACTTTTAATGGAGATGCTCATTGGAAAAATAGAGGACAATATAGTTGTAAAAAATATTGACAAGCATGATAATCATTATTAACACAGATTATAAATCGAAATTAAGGACTAAATAAATACTTTAGACATACAGCATTACTTACGACAAGGCATTCTGAAGACAGCAGTATAGTTTACAATATCTTACTTTGTATGCTGTAATCACCAAAAATGAGCAGTTTTTCTAGGCTACCTCTACACGAGTCAAAATCCCCGGTACATCAGAATCGTTTGCATCTTAAACCAAACAGACAAACTCAGTAAATAGAAAATATTTCTTAAATTAAAGTACCCTTTGGCTCTAATAAAAGACGATTTTGGCCATATTTTGATGTGTTTTCAAACGAATTTGAGAAGAAACTTGACACGCATACAGACTGGACAGAAAAGAAAGTGGACAGCACAAGAAGCAACTGGTTGTGTTTAGTGAAATATTCACTTTTTTACTTTTGCAAACCTTTTCTTTAATTCCACACAACACTGAACAAGGCCGTGAAAGACCAGCAGAGCGAAAAAGGCGTAACTCCATTCCCATTCCCAATGCTAGAACAACTTGCATATGATTAAAGGTGTTAGTACGTAAAGAGAACAAAAACATAACTTATTTATATTTTCAAGTGAAGAATTTCCTAATTCTATAAGAACGATGAACGGCGTCATATAATACAGCTAATCAGGAGCTCTGGTAATTCGTTTCCATTTCTCGCTGTAATCTTAAAAGAAGAATGACATGAATTTAAATAGGGCAAGCAAAAATGATCCCTCCGCATTAACCAATACTTCTCTGAACAGTCTTAGTGTTTCACCCCTTCATTGCCACGGATAAAGGACATACTTCAGATGAGCTTTGTAGATGTGTGTTTATCTTGGATGTGAATGTCATTCGAGAGGGGGTGACCTGTTCACTTGAATGAGCAGATGTGGCTGCAGACCAGGAGTTAAATACATAAGCTTGGATCGTTTGGTGAACACCAACGTCTCGCATTGATGTCAGGCCAGTAATCCCACCACCAGGTTATCATTCCCAGTTTTCCCAGTCCTCATCCTCCAACTGTTGAAGACATAATGTCATAAAAACACGTCAAGAATGTTTTTGCCGTTTTAAAAATGATCAAATAACTCTTAAGTGAAACAATCGTCGAACTACAAACCTCTTCTGTTGCATCTATTTTAGACAAAGCCATCTGGACTTCCTCTTCTGTCATATCCAGATCAAATTCTTTCTCCCAGTCTTCACTCACATCTGTACTTGAACCTGCACACGTAAAAATAGCATTTGTTGTCTTTATTGGATGATAACAACACTTTATTTATTATATCCACGCATTCATTTTTCAATTTAATGCTCAAGCAAATCTTTTGTTTTGCATCAAAATTTTGAAAGCATCCAGGATGGAAACGGTGCCAAACTGAGACATCTGCAAGTACCGAAAGGTCTTGTTGGAGCTTTCTTGTGCTGGAATATTTAATCTAGTCTCAAGAACACGTGCAACTGATCAAATTTCTAGACGACAGAGCGGAACCAGAATGATTAAACTCCACCTCACCTTTCTTGCCGTTATTTGAGGGTGTAGATTTTCCGCTATCCGAGTTAAGCTCAAACACTCTGAGGTCTTGAGGTACCTCCTCTTTGGTGGTCTCTTCACGCTGTGATGGTCTCTCCTCTGGGACCATGTCCAGCACGCTGACCTCTGAGAGTTTGATTGAGAGCTGTTCCTCAGCAGGCGGCGTCTGGGTCACTCTGATGGTGACGGGGTCCGACTGGAATTCGATCTGGGTGGGGAAACTGATGCTGTCGCTGCTCGCAGAGGGGGTGACGTCAGACATTACGTTGCCAGGGGAAACCACCCCCTGAGGGGGTGAGGTGCTTTCTGGAGTGGTCTCTTGTGCCTCCTCACAAGGGGGGGTGAAATCTAATCGAGATGTAGACGTAGCCCCGAGAAACTCACCTGGAGAGAGAGAAAGAAAGGTGAGATATTGAAACTATATATTTGGAGAGTCTGCTTCCAAAATGAGATAACATATCATGTTACTTATTATATTATCTATTTTATATTGTGTTACTTAGCTGTATTTTTTTGTTATCATCGCAACTGCAGTTTGATTGATATTAAGTGGAATGCACATAAAAAAACATGAGACGAGACATCTCATTTTGGAAATAAACTCTTCATTTCATTTGATATAAAATCTTTAGATCAGACCTTCTTCATCCTCTTCCTCCCAACCAAGACTCTCGGAGTGAGCCGTCTGTTCTGCTCTCTGCTTTAATGCCACCCTCCTGGCCTCTTCCTACAAACACACAAACCATATAAAGCCTGAGAAAATTCACCTCAAACCCACCAGTTATCATCAAATCACATCACTATTGACCGATCAAATAGTTTTGTGTGTAAATATATTGTTTTGTTGATTCTTTTATGATTCTCAACAGTTCTTGGAAGATTCACACTATGTATTCTATAATGTAAATAGAAATATTTATTTATTTATCTATAATAGTATTTTATCATTATTCTGCTTTATATATATTTTTTTCTTATTGAATATTCTTTGTTCTTTTATTATTCTTTATATTTACTTCTATAGAGCACTTCAGAAAATATAAACAATGCTGGTCCACAAAAACGTCCTGTTTCAGTTTAACATTAGCACAAACAGAATACAACTAATAGAACATTTACAACCAAATTAAAATGTTAAATAATTTTCTGGACAACTGCTTTAAAACAATGAAAAGCTGTGAGAACCGCCAATGAAAACTGCATTAAACTGCATAACATTTTGATTCATGCATAATATGATTGAATGTAAATCTACTGTAGTTACACATCCAACCAGCAGGTGGCAGTAACACATAACTTTAAAATCTTCAATACCACACTGACAAACAGTTAAAAGCAGAGATAGGCAAAATTAAAAAAAGAATCTGTTAATAAACATTCGGTGTCATTCAGACCGATGTCTCAATCGGTTTCAGCGTCTGAGCTCTTTGTTCATATAAAATCATTAAACATTTGCAGGTCAGTATTAAACATAGATCCACTGTACCTGCTTCAACTGGAAAACTTTATAGAAATACCGCTGCCAGAACTCGGAGTGTGCTACTGCTACAGGCACCTGAAATGTACAGAAAATAAAATGTAACAAACTTATCTACCTATTATTATTTCAGCTTAATGAATTAGGAACAACACTAAATAGTCAAATAAATAAGGGATGGCAAACATTTCATACCATTTTAGTGTAGAGCGCTCTGATGGCTGGACTATTGACCAGCAATTCAGAGATTTCTGCTTTTCTCTCTTCCAGACTGAAACTGGACAGCCAGGCATCAAACTGTTGTTGAGGGCCTGAAAAGAGACGAGTCTACGAATTACTCATCATAAATTCATGACAGACCAAAACTGATGACCATGTTTCAGAGATGGCGGTTATATACCGTCAGGTTCATTGCAGTATGTCGCAGGATCTGCCTGGAGACTGTAGAGTCGAGCCTGACAGCAAATCAAAGGCATGTCAATCAAAAACTATTTGTTTTTGTTAAAGCTTTGCTTAAGTTGAAGCTTGACTCTATTTACTAGATGGTTTCACAATACATAAGGGAATCCTACGCAACCTTTCAAAACACATCCAGGTCGAATTTTACACAAAAACAAAAAGGAAGAATTTAGAAATACTATTTTGTTTGAGATCATCACAGATCATCATGACCAATAATAAAAAAGCTGTGTACATAAAACCGCATATTTCACAGCAGCCTTGCCCTTTAGAAAAACAGAAGCCTCTATTATTTCTGGATAAAGATATCAGAACATTCTAGTGCTTGATTTAGGAGCTGTACAGACGACTGGGCCTGACCTTGCCACTGTCGTACACCTCCGTTGTGCCTGTGGGCGTGGCTACCAACGTTATGACATCACAGTCAATGGTCATGTCTTGGGGAGGGGACAAAGTGTCTGTGATCACGCCCAAAACATTGGAAATGCTTTTCTTCACTTTTTCTGCGGTTTCTGATGAACCTTCCACCTAAAAATCAAAACATGAATTTGTGACTGTAGTGAACACCATTTAGATTTACCACCTAGTTTTTTTATGTGTGTGTGATGAAAACGGTCTACTTACTGCCAGTTTGTTCTTAACCACGTTCGCTGTGGCAACAATAGAGCACGTCGCGTCATGTTGAACCACGCTCGAGAATTCTGTCAGGTCCCGTTTGATAAATTCTAATGCCTCAGCTGACTGTTGAGACAAGAGATCATGCATATGAAGAAATTAAGTGTGAGCTGAAGCATAAGTTAATCATAAAGACAATATTATGGAGGCAACACATCGAATCAACTAAAAACTGACATACTGCCCACAACACCTATTCTATTCTGCATCAGGCCCAAGAAAAATCTAGCAAAATTAACTTTTATAAATAAACCGATTAAAAGATTTATCCTAAAGTGGGGTCCAAAGGTCTGAAAAGAACTTTTGATAAGTGTCTGCCAAGTGAATAAATGTATATGATTTTACACTACTTCTAGATATACACAATTGTGACATGAACCATAACAAATCCTTTAAAATTTAGATTTTTATTATATCATTGAAGTACAAAGCTCTCTGCAAGATTAGCACAAACTTTATAACAGCAGTCATAAAAATGGACGTCCAGGCCTTTTTAAGTCATGTTAATAAAATGTATATTCATTATAATACTCATTGTTATGCTGATTATATCATTTGAGGGAAACGATCTTTTGAAGTACAAAATCATTTGGAATCGACTGAAAACGTAAGCAATAAGCATTTTAGCCTTATGCATGTGATCTGGATTATCAGTCTGAATTCTCACCTTATCTTTGACGGTCTGGAAGCTCTGTGTTAGCCATCCCCCCCACCATCCTCCTTCTCTATGATCACATTACACATGATTCATGTCATTAACAATCATCAGATATTACAAAATCTCAGTCAGTCTAGAAAGTTCGGAACTCAAACTGTAGAAAATGTGCAGTAATTTTCTGCATATTTCTTAGACGATGATGTCATGAGTTAAAAAAAAAAGAGTGTTGCTGTGACTTGCAAATTGATGCTTTATTAGTTTAGAGATAGGGGTGAAAAGTAATGCAAAGGACATAGGGAGAGCCAATAACTTAAAACACCAAAAAGAGAAATGTAGATCTTTTAAATAATATACTGCCAGATTGTTGTTTTGCACAAGGCGAAATGCTGATGTTTACTCTAAGTCAAGTGAAATTTAAACTGTATTTTCCTTTCTATGTTTTGATATAACTTGAATTGCTACTACGTACATGACGGACACATGACGAACGCCCGTACGGCATAACGCGCATAAACAATATGATTTAACGCTGACGTTCTGGAACAATCTGTGACTCGTTAGGCTGCAATCATTTATCCCATTCACACAATGTACAGTTTATCCATATCCGCTGTGTTTCTTTATTAATAATACAAAAATAAATACATCGTTAATGTCCTGCATATTTGTTCATGACTGGGACAAGATTTTTGTAAACAAACCCATATGACTTCCTACTTCGCATCCGCAATATAACACATACATAAAAAACACCAGAAACATGTATATAAAACAACTACACGCCAATAACAATATTGTTATCGCTAATACACCTACACAATTGACATATGTCATAAATCTACTCGATAAAGTGAATGTTTGTGTGCTGTGAACTCACCCGTCCGCCATCTTTAGCGCATGACGTCATCCACCACGACCCTCTGACCTCACTGACGCGGCAAGATAACGTTGTTAGAAACACTATTATTATTTTATCAAAAGAAATAATACAGGAAAATAACAATAATAATACATTCCCAGACCATTTAATAAACAATAATTAACCATCATTTTTGCAGTATAGCAGAGATGTTTTAACAGTTTTATATTAGATGTCAAAAATAAGTCATTCTATAACTGTCATAACATCTTGACATCTTTAAATCAATACGGGGATAAAAACTGAAGTTTTCGTGCTACATCTTTGCATTTATCAAACATGCCATATCGCCTGCTACTCGTGCATACAACTTTATGTTAAAAACTACAATACGGCCCATGTTATATTTATTTATATACTTATTAATTGGATATTATTTATTAGAATGATCTTGCTAGTTCTATAAACACCATGCACTGTGCTGTGTTTTATCTTTTCTGTTTTCCTGTTTGCCACTGTAAAGCTGCTTTGGAACAATGCACATTGTGAAAAGCACTATATAAATAAACTTGAATTGAATTGAAAGTGATAAACAAATATTTATTTATGTTTACACAACAAGAAACACAATCAAAGCTTAAACAAATATATTGTACTAATTTAAATTATTCTTGGGTTTACAGTATAAAGGAAATTGCATAAAAGCATTTTACAGGATAAGTAATTTTTTCACACCTTATCCTGAATAACAAAACCAGACTTAAGTCGCATTGGCATATTTGTAGTAAAAGCCAAAAAACATTATATGTCTTTTCTTTTATGTCAAAAATCATTTGGATATTAACAGATCATGTTCCATGTAGATATTTTGTAAATTCCCTACCGTAACTATATAATAACTTGTGAATGGATGGCCAGCTACAGCGCCTCAGATTAACAACATCACAGGCAATTTTTTAAATATAAATTTTTTTTGCACCCTCAGATTCCAGAGTTTGAAACAATTGTATCTCCATCAGATATTGTCATTTCCTTACAACCCATACATCAATAGAAAGCTTAATTACTCAGATGATGTAAAATCTCAATTTGAAAAAATTTACCCATAAGACTGGTTTTGTTGTCCAGGCTCACATACGTCAAAAACATGAATTCTTGATCAAATCATATTAACAGAGAGAAGTGGATATTCTTATCTCCATTTTAAAAGTGCATTTGGACTCATGTGAAATCTCAAGTACAATCTCGAGACAGACCAAATTACTTTTAAATGGAGAGAAGTCTAAAAAAGAAACACGTTTGTTGTCTTTCAGTTTTCTTTTCTTCTCATTGTATAAATGAAATACAAATTAAAATGCAACAACAGGTAAAACAAAAGTATTAACAAAAACAAAAAAAATCTATCTTAGTAGAAAGTAAATACAGAAAGCCTGCATGTCGCAATATGTATGTCACCACCACATGACATTTTTAGCACAAAATAAATGTGTAATGTCAACTCTAAACACTGACGGTGAGAACGGCGCAACTGTAAAACACTAAAGACGTGGTTAGGAGCGCTCTTCGTCGTGAGTTCTTGTGCGTTCCTCAAGACCGCCTTCTTTTGACAGGGACAGTATAGACAAACAGGAAGTGATGGGGAGGAGAGAGGGCAAGATCGGGAAAGGACCACGAGAGAGACTTGAACTGGGATGGCACTGGAGCACTGTCTGCATGGCCACAGGGCTCCGACTCAAGACTGCCTTTTTGTGTGAAACTCTTTCCACGGAAGTCTGTAATAGTTTAATTTCTTACATGGTATTCTAACTTGCTTTAACATTATACATCATCTTCAGTGTGAATTCTCATATGTTTCTTAAAATAACCTTTGTGTTTAAAACTCTTTCCACACAGAAGACATGAGTAAGGCCGTTCTCCCGTGTGAGTTTTTATGTGTTCCTCTAGATTACCTTTTTGTGTGAAACTCTTTCCACACTCAAGACATGCATATGGGCGCTCTCCAGTGTGAATTCTGATGTGGTTCTTAAGAACACTTTTGTGTTTAAAACTCTTTTCACAGTGAAGACATGCGTACGGCTTTTCCCCAGCGTGAATTCTCGCGTGTTTCTCGAGATTACTTTTTTGCGCAAAACTTATTTCACACTGAACACATGCGTACGGGCACTCTCCAGCGTGAATTCTTGCGTGCTTCTCGAGACTGTTCTTTTGTGTGAAACTTATTTGACATTGAAGACATGCATACGGGCGCTCTCCAGTGTGAATTCTCTTGTGGATCTCAAGATTACTTTGTTGTCTGAAACTCTTTCCACACTGAGGACATGCGTACGGGCGCTCTCCGGTGTGAATTCTCATGTGGATCTCAAGATGACTATTTTGCATGAAACTCTTTCCACACTCAAGGCATGAATACAGACGCTCTCCATTGTGAATTTTCATGTGGGCCCAAAGACCACTGTATGTCGGAAACTCTTTCCACACTGAAGACACGTGAATGGCTTTTTTCCAGTGTGAATTCTCATGTGGTTATTTAGACAAGATTTTTGTCTAAACCTCATTCCACACAGAAGACACGTGTATGGCCTCTCTCCAGTATGAGTTCTCATGTGTTCAGTAAGTTTTCCTTTTGTAAAGAAACTCATTTCACATCGCAGACATGTGTACGGCTTTTCTCCAGTGTGAACTCTTATGTGGACAACAAGATGACTTTTTTGTGTGAAACTTTTTTCACACTGATGACAGGTGTATGGACGAACTGCAGAGTGAATTTTAATGTGATCAGTAAGTCTTCCTTTACTTGGGAAACTTTTCTCACACTGAGTGCAGGTGAAAGGCTTTTTTCTAGTGTGGATTCTTTTGTGCTTCACAAGTTGCTCTTTACTTCTAAATGCCTTTCCACAACGAGGACATACTGATACCCATGTTTCTTCCAGTTCTATACGGTCTAAAATCAAAAGAAAGAAATACATATTTTCATTAGGGCTGTCAACATTAATGTGTGAACCAAGGTCATTTTAGTTGACTCAAATTCGAACTTTGAAATGGTCTTGGTTCATTGAAATCAAATAAAATATTGACATCAAAATAATTGGACAAACTTAACTAAGGGAAAATTCGAAACGTTGCCTCAAAAATAAACTGAAATAAGTTTAAACCACTAAAAGTATAATAATAAACAAGAACCAAAGTAAAACTAAAATAGAAATCAATTAATAGTATATAGCAACATAAAAATAAACAAATTAACTATAAAATGACAAAAGCATATACCAAAATTGCTGGAATTTTAACTAAAACTAACATAAAAACTAAAGATCTAAAAATAAAAGCCAATTTAAAATATTATTAAAACCAAATCAAAACTAAAATCTAACTATAGTTACTCTGGTGTGAACACATGCAACATGTATTGGTGTGAACACATGCAACGTGTATGATTATTGTGTTAAAACTTTCAAAAACCATGAGGACAATGTTATATATTTTGTTCGAAACGTCTATATTCATTATCAACAATGTAGAATTCAGAGAAATGAACCATATTAACCAGAAAAATGACCCGTTACTAAGGTCAGCAGTCAATGGCTTCACGTGTGGGTTATCCTTGGCCTCCGCTTTTAAAAATCAAGTGGGCTCGACCAAAAATGAACCCTTGATAGGTCAAAGATAATTAAAAGCAAATAAGCCATTTACACTTTTATAATAACAATATTGTTTACAAAAGCACAACATTCTTCATTAAAGATCTACACTCTAAAAATGGCTGGGTTATTTTTTAACCCATACCCCTGGGTTGAGTTCGTTGGGTTGTTTTGTTGGGTAATTTTTCACATATTAAACACTTTCTGGGTAGTTTTAGTTTTCAAGGTGTTGGGTTAAACCCGCTGGGTTAATGTGCTGGGTTGTTTCTGCTCATCTCTGGGTTATTTGAAGAGTCTCGCGCGCTTACCGCCCTGAAGACGTTGAATGTACTTCGCAACTTTCATTTTTGTAAAGAACAAAGGGGCAAAGTTACTGGCTGGAGCAATTTAAAGCTAAGTTTTTTACGTTTTAAGTGAATATTTATTGAAATAAGCATAATTTGTAACGTTTTGCAAGGCAACAGTGTCTTAACTAACATTAGTGATGTAATTTAGACGACCAGCAACTGTTACCTCAGATCACCATTACATAAATTGACTCGCATAGTCCTGTGAAGATGCACGAAAACGCGAATTAATACCATTTTAGTGAACCCCATCACATGTAAGCTAAGTTTATGAGCTTTAGTGAGAATTTAACAAAATTTGAGTCAAACCGGCGAGTGCCCCGCGAGCGCGGTCAACCATTCCCGGTTCAGGAACCCCTCTCTCGGTGTCCACTCTGGATATTAAGCGGCCAGTCAATTATGTTGCTCCCTCTGTTTTAAACCAAACATTTCAAGGTTTGTGCACATATTAAAGAAAGACGAGTGTGGTAGCCTGTATTTAATGAGTTGATTTACTGCACGTGTGTTTCTTAGTGTATTAAGTGGTGTAATTCATAATGTATTATGCATAATTTATATGTCTTTAGTTATTTTTATTAATTGACATTTGTTGCTTCATATGGTGGAGTATGTTTATTAGTCATTTATAATGTTATTTATAATGCTTGTTAATGTTTGATATGAAACATTTTTATTTATTATAATTAAACTGTTTTCTTTTAATTATGCAAATCTCAAAATATTGCTGTTACTGGGTGTAAACGTTAACATTTTTATTAACAATTATTTTCACAGTCAAATAAAAATTATTTTTTTAAAAATAAATGTCAACTGTCTTGATTGACAATGAAGTACAGAATAAATTAAGAATAACCCAGCAAGAATAACCCAGAATTAAACACATGAATAGTTAAAATGACTACACTTTGGTTTTTTTCAATAACCCAGCATAACACCTCATGTGTTACTTTAACCCAGCATGTGTTCTGTCCAATATTTACCCAGCACTGGGTTGCCAATTGGGTTGTTTTTAACCCAGCCATTTTTAGAGTGTAGTCACTGATTTTTGCTCTCAAAATGCACCAGATTGATCGATGTATTAACCTTCAGACTGTACAAAGTAACTGAATTTGATCAGATGGTTTGTTCTGATAGTTAACTTTGTGGCATAGAGTAAATGATGACACAATACACGTTTAACAAAAGCAAATGGTAATTTTCACAATAAGCATGCGAGTAATAAGAATGTGATACATCAGATAAAAAATATCATTTACAGCCCTATTTTTTGTAATATATGACTTGACTATGATATTCACACCACACAATCTATAGAAAAATAATCTAATAATCTAAATAAAATCACAGTATTCATAGAGATTCAATTGATTTTAGTTTAATGTTTCTCACCAATAATTACTGAAGGATCAAGAATGAATTCAGACCTCTTTGTTCTGCAGTATCTTCATTTTTCACTGCGCTGGTTTCTCCAATGTCTTCACTTTCCTCTTTAATGGATTTTAACAGAACTGCATCAGACATAACTCGCTTTTTAAGTGTTATATCGACTTTTGAATGAAGTGGTTCTTCATTTTTAACATTAGAATTATTCTACAATTTATTTGTGAACGGCTTCGCCGAAGGTGTGAATTTTGATCTCTATGTGGCTTGGAGAAACAGATCTGTCAAAATCAATAAAATTAAAAGATTTGTCAACAATACCTAAAGGCCTGCAAAAGTTATTTGAATTGAAATACATTTAAGTGCAATAAAACCAAGTACATATAGATACAATAACTAGACTTCCAACGCACCATGCACGTAGATGCATCCGCCATCTTGGAACGGTCCACTAACGATACAGTTTACTAGAATGCCACAACTGCACAGCCATGACATTTAGTTTCCTGAAAAATTGGATATCCTTACGTTGTTGTCATATATTACTGTAGCAAATATAATGTTCGAGTTTACACAACAACAAATATGTTTTCATAATCAAACAAAGTCAGCTTGCTCTTGAGTGTTAATGGGCCGGCTTGTTAAAAACAAAATCCTTCATCACGAGTCTAGTCCAGATAACAGATTTAACATTCATAGATAAAATGATTTAAAGATTGACCACTATTTACCAAAATCCATCCATCCACTCCAAAACTATGGATAAAACGAACCGGAGGAACTGTTACAAAGTGATCACATTCCACGGGGAAGCTGCAGACTTGGCAACACAGACCGGCTCAAACCGTTCCAATATGGCGGACGACCGCCGTATAGCGGCAAGCTAAAACAGATGCTAATGCGGCATCTAGTTGTTTATATCTAGGGCTCCAAATCTTATGTGAATATTATGGAATCAAATACGAGCAATCTATATCCAATGGAAAATTAAGAATTTGTTAAAATACAATCTTGTCATTTAAAAAAAAATCAATATGCTCGTATGCTCAATTTCAACATAAGCTAGACCCATTGAACAAATCAAGCATATGTTTCCACAAACTAAATGGTAGGCTAACGTAACTCTCTTCATACAAGTTACCCAGGACGGACTTCATTCAATCCGCAAACCTTTTAATCATCAGGGCTGGAATTTCTTCAAAGCGTCAATTTGCTTTGTTATCGAACTATCATACGCGCTTGTTTGTGTGTTAGCGCACGACATAACAGCACTACGGCATCCATTCAGAGCACTTACCTGCCATAAAGAAGTTCTCTCTTGACCTATATTTCAATTTCTGGTTGCGTTAGTTAGTTTAATGTTTATCGAAACGAAAATATTTTCTTCTTCTTTTGGTTCAATGGCGAGAACAACTATGAGCATTTTCGCCACCTACTGTACTGGCTGGCAAATTCAACTTGCACGGGTGTCGTAAAAACTTCAAAATCCATGCAGACACGGCGAGTTCCGAAACCCGTCTCTACAGTGACACATAATAGTGGTCGTATTCAAGATTGGCTCCGAAACAGTATCAGTCTATCTGCCGAATAAGTGATGGAGTGATTAGTGTTTTGTTTTCGGTATGTTGTAGCCCCGAGAAAGAATCCCGGGTAAAAATGTATCGTCATTATAATAAACATTAAATAGATGTATTTTAATACATTCTTAAGCACATTATTGTTGCATTTACCACATCTCTTACGTTGAGCCTCCATTATTATTTAATCTATAAATGATGTAGATGGTGGTCTAGTGGGTTTAACCACTGAACTGGTAAATCAAAAGGTTGCTGGTTCGATACCAGCAGCCACCACCAGTGTGTCCTTGAGCAAGACACTTTACTCCATGTTGCTCCAGGGGGATTGTCCCTGTAATAATTGCACTGTAAGTCGCTTTGGATAAAAGCGTCTGCCAAATGACTAAATGTAATGTAAATGTATAAATATATCTACCTATCCCTGATATTCTATCTCAACGTATTCTGTTTTATCTGTCAGTATCTAACTTAACCTGGCACTACATCTATCCTAACTGTTCCTCGCTGTTTAAGCCTATCTAATAATATCTCAATAACAAGTTCTAATCTTAGCTATATATAACTAATCAAATTAAACTATAAATTAAACTCGCTTTTACACCGCTTTTATACTTTTACGGGAGTTTAGGCAAGGCATGGCAAGTTTATTTATATAGCACATTTCCTACACAAGTGCAATTCAAAGTGCTTTACATAAAATGATCGACAGAAAAAAATAAAACGAATCTTTAAAATGCAAATGATTTAAGATCACAAAAACTTTAGATTATAAGAAACAATAAAACAGCAATAAAATTGATTAAAAATGTGAGTGTATATATAAAAAATAAGAGCAAAATAAAAATAAATTAGAAATAGAAGTGCCGTTGATGTAAAGCAGCACAGTGCTCAGGTTGTGAATGCACAGCTAAACAAGTGTGTTTTTAATCTGAATTTAAAAGTATCTTCTGTTGGTGAACGTCTGATATCTTCTGGAAGCAGATTCCACCTACGGGTGGTTTAGCGGCTAAACGCTGACTCGCCCTGTTTTGAGTGAACCCTTGTTATCTCTAACTGACTTGATCCTGATGATCTGAGAAGTCTGATTGGTTTATATTCAATGAGCATATCTGAGATGTATTTGGGTCCTAGAACATTGAGTGATTTATAGACAATAAATAATACTTTGAAGTTGATTCTAAAAGTAACTGGTAACCAGTGTAAGGACCTGAGGATTGGAGTGATATGCTCAGATTTTATGGTTCTGGTCAGAATCCTGGCAGCAGCGTTCTGTATGAGCTGCAGCTGTCTGATGGTCTTTTTGTGAAGAGCTGTAGGGAGTCCATTACAATAATCCACCCTGCTGGTGATGAAAGCATGGACTAGTTTTTCTAAATCTTGGCTTGAGACAAAACATCTGATTCTGACTATGTTTCTGAGATGGTAGTACGCTGATCTGCTTATTGCTTTGACATGAATGCTGAAACTAAGGTCAGACTCTAAAATGACCCAAGATTTTTTACCTGGCTTTGTTTCTTTAGACCTCTTAGGTCAAGGTATGTGTTTACCTTGTTAGTTTCATTCTTGTTACCAGAAACAATGACTTCAGTTTTGTTTTTAGTTAACTGAAGGAAGTTTTGACACATGCATCTGTTAATTTCATCAATGCATTGGCAAAGAGAGTCAATAGGCCTGTAGTCATTGGGTGAGAGGGCTAGGTAGATCTGAGTGTCGTCTGCACAGCTGTGGTAGGCAATTTGGTACTTTTTCATTATTTGGCCAAGTGGGAGCATATACGGAGCTAGAATTGAGCTCTGTGGAAGACACCACAAGTCATGGGTGTCCAGTCAGATTTATGGTTGCCTATGTTCACATAGTAACCTCTCCCTTTAAGGTATGACCCAAACCATTTAAGTACCAATCCAGAAAGCCCTACCCAGTTTTCCAGCCTTTGTAGGAGTATGGTGTGATCTACCGTGTCAAAAGCAGTACTGAGATCTAGTAAAACCAGAACTGATATTTTGCATAAATCAGAATTCAATCGAATATCATTTATTATCTTTATGAGCGATGTCTCTGTGCTATGATGCTGACGGAAACCAGACTGATGATTGTCCAGGTAGCCATTTGAGTTCAAGAATTTGGTCAGCTGATTGAAGACAACCTTTTCTATGATCTTGCCTATAAAAGGAAGATTTGATATTGGTCTGTAGTTAGACAGTAAGGTTTTGTCTAGATTGGCCTTTTTTAGAAGAGGTTTGACAACTGCATTTTTTAGGGACTCTGGGAAAGTTCCTGAGAGCAGTGAGGTATTAACTATTTTTAGGAGATCTGCTTCCAAACAGTTAAACACTCTTTTGAAAAAGGATGTTGGAAGTGTGTCAAGGCTGCAAGTTCACGCCCTAAGATGCTGTACTGTTTCCTACAGGGTTTTGAGATCAATTGTCTGAAATTCAGGCAAAGTAACTACTGACTGACCTGACTGCTGCATGGAGCTTTGGCAATTTCCATTCTGATATTACTGATCTTTTGAAGGAAAAAAGTTGCAAACTCATTGCATTTGTCATCATACAGCATTTCCCTCGGAGCTTGACTAGGGGGATTTGTTAGTGTCTCTACAGTTGCAAAAAGGGTGCGAGTGTTATTTATTTTGCCGTTTATAATGTTAGAGAAAAAATTCTGTCTAGCTTTGCCTATGTCAACATTGAAGGCATGCAGACTGTCTTTATAGATGTTATAGTGAACTTCAAGTTTGGTTTTCGCCACATACGCTCAGCTTTTCTGCATGTTCTTTTCATGCTTTGTACTTCTGGTGTGTTTCTCCAGGGTGCTTTACGCCTGCCAGTTATCGCCTTGACCTTTAATGGCATCAATAGCATTTTTTACTTTTGCATTAAAGCCATCGAGGAGAACATCCATAGAGTCTGCAGATATACTCGGTGACAAAGACATAGCATTCATAAATAGCTCACTGGTGTTCTCATTTATTAATCTCTTTTTTATAGAGACAGGTCTATCTTCAGTTGCAGGACTGATTGATATATCAAAGAAAATACAGAAATGATCAGACAGTGCCACATCTCTAATAATAGTGGATGAAATGTTTAGACCTTTGCTAATGAGCAGATCCAGAGTGTGTCCACGATTGTGTGTGGGACCGTGCACATGCTGGATCAGATCAAAAGTGTTTAAAACATTTAATAGTTCATTTGCAGTGTTGTTTTCTGTCTTGTCTGTGTATTTGTGCCATTTAGGAGTGGAGTGGCACACCCTACTGATGGGTGAAGGAGGGAGAAGAAGATATTGTGCTTTAGCACTCTTGAACCAAGATTGTTTGGGTGGAGGCCATCTGTCTGTAAAAAGTTGTCTTTGACTCCAGAATAGATTAAAGTTGTCAATGAAGTTCAGTCCTCTCTTGTTGCAGGTTTTTTGCAGCCATATGTTCAGACTGAGTTGCCGAGAGAACATATTCGTTCCCACGAGCTGGGAGAGGTCCACTGATGAATGACTGAACTTTTAGCTTTCCAAGCATTTCAAGAGTTCATTAAAATCCCTTTTTAGGAGCTCTGACTGCTATTTTCGAGTATCATTTTTCCCCACATGTATGACAATCCCATTTACAGACTTATGTTGTTTCAGGATGTTTGACAGTTCCTTGCTCACGTCAATCATTGCGGGAAATAGTACATATGTATAGCCCTGCTACGAAGGTTTCTGATAATAGAGTTCCCCACTTTCAGAGTATTTGGCTCGGCTGCTTTCTGAGCAGAGTGCCGTTGCCTGTTTGACACAGAGCGTCTGCCAACTGCAGTGTCCACCTTTGATTTTTGCCTGACCACATTTGGGGATTCTTCACCCATATTCATTAGTGCCTCAAATCTATTTTCAAGATGTATAGGGGGTGGCAGAGTACCAACATTGTCTAGTCGAGTCTTAGCCATATCTGGGGTAAATGAAGGCATTGTGGCAATTTGTGAAACTCTTGACAGTCTGACATTACGAGCATCTTTAGGTCTCGCGCCCTTTTTTTTGCCAAAGGTTTGTGTCCTCAGCTACCTTTGTTTGCATCTGTACAGGTTTGTCTGAGCTCACTATAATCTGATGAGAAGTGCTGGGTTCACGGAACTCACCGGCTATATGCTGAGGGGGTCCACGGCGAGTTTCAGCTGTGTGTTCTTGCAGGGACGGCAATATTGTGAGTAGCTTTGTTTCGAGAAGTGCAATCTTTTGTAGAAGGTTGTTGCAGTGTGAGCAGCAGGTGCTTGTTGATCCAAAAGAAGGCATTTTCACACCAGTTTGAGAGTGGGCACCGGAGTTATCCTGAAGAGTGTCAATAGTCGGCAGTAAGCTGGTAAAGCACCACCCTAAAAGAAAAAATCCTGGTTGCTTGGCATTCGAAAGCTTTGAATTATTTCCCAGTCTTTGGTTTTAGTGCCTAATTGTTTAGTTTGAGCACTGTACTGAACTGCTGGTGTTTAAATAAGATAAAGCATAAAAGCAGAAGCGCAAAGCAGGGAGCGCTAGTAAATGCGTCCGATCAGCAGCAAATCGGAAGCATCTCTGTGTTTAGTTGAGAAAGGCGTGCAATCTTGTGGTTTGTTCCCGATTCTGTCAATCAAATGCAGATATATGTGAAACGTATAGCTGTAGTCACGTGATATGTGTTTTGAATCGCACTTCGTGTCAAAACGTGTCAGCCATCCCTAGGTATTAGTTATTAATGGATTTACTGTTGTATATAATGTATGTATATATGGCAATGGATTTAACCAAAAAGGACACGGTTTTGGGGAGTCGACACAGGATTTCTGTGAATTAAAACCAACAACCTAGAGGCAATAACACCTAACAAATGGAGAAGGAATGACTCTTCATGGAACATAAAACATTTTTTTGTCCATTTATGAAGAATGTGTACCGCTATGGATGTGACGAAAGTGAAATTGGCACTTCTCTGACTGGAAAAATCACGCACTAAAAATAAAGCAAATCCTTTAGAATCTCGAGGAGAGACCTTACGTGGGTATTTGAAACACCAAATGTGAATATCTGTGCTGTAAGTATAATTAAACCCTTGGGTAATAACTCAATTTTTTCATGATAATGTTGTCACGTTCACGGAATTTCCTGTTTACCGTGTCATCAACGCATTACATAGATCCGCAGTCTGCATACAGGTGTACTGGGCCCTGTCCCAAACGAAGCACTGGCTGACTCTTCACCATTAAAGAGAAAACCATAAACAGACGCTGTGTTTAATTTGTTCATTCTAACTTTTTTAAAAGTTAGACTAATGGCGGATTCCTCACCATTAAGGAGAAAACCATAGACATACTAATGGACTCACAGATTGTAATATGTTTATTATGTTTATTTAACTTGCTATTGCAATTTAACTTGTACTTCTTTCAAACAAATAAAAGAAAAACTAAACTCTATAAAATATTTGAAATTGAATGTGTTTCTTTTTCTCTCCCATAGTTCCATTTGAAAACATCTCGAAATAGATTTTACTTGAGATCTCAGTAATGCGGTCGCTGTTCCGGTCTGTCATGGTGAAGAAGGAGCTGAGCCGCAAGGCGAAGCTCTCGATTTACCAGTCAATCTACGTTCCTACTCTCACCTATGGTCATGAGCTGTGGGTCATGACCGAAAGGACAAGATCCCGGATACAGGCGGCCGAAATGAGCTTTCTCCGCAGGGTGGCTGGGTGCTCCCTTAGAGATAAGGTGAGAAGCTCGGTCACTCGGGAGGAGCTCAGAGTAGATCCGCTGCTCCTCCACATCGAGAGGGGCCAGCTGAGGTTGCTACGGCATCTTTTCCAGATGCCCCCTGGACGCCTTCCCGGGAAGGTGTTCCGGGCATGTCCCACCGGGAGGAGACCCCGGGGAAGACCTAGGACACACTGGAGGGACTATGTCTCCCGGCTGGCCTGGGAACGCCTCGGTGTCCCCCAGGAAGAGCTGGAGGAAGTGTCTAGGGAGAGGGAAGTCTGTGCATCCCTGCTTAGATTGCTGCCCCCGCGACCCGGCCCCCGATAAGCGGAAGAAAATGGATGGATGGATGGATCTCAGAAGACTATATTGATCACAATGAATGTGAGTCTCGTGTGTAATACATATAATAACATACATTTTCATTGCTCACTGCAATGTGATCTTTCATTTCAGTTTAAGTGCTATATATGGTTCAAATCAGATGTACATCTTGGGCTAAATTTGCTCCAAAGTGGGCAGATAAAGCAAAGCCCAATTTTCAAAGTATATTTTTGGGCTAAATAAAGGCCTTCAAGGGCAAAAAAGAGTTAGCGTGTGTGTGTGTGTGTGTAGGTTTAGCTATATTTGTTAATGCCAAATGTCCTCATTAACACATTTAATTTAACAATCGAATTGTGACGACATTTACTGGTGCCCACTAAATAAAAAGGCTCATGATTCGGTCAAATAACGTATTTCTTTAAATCTAATGTCTTGCACATAAAACCAAAAACAAAAAGATCAAGCGCATCCCGCCAATAGGGGGCACTTGTGGTACGTGAGCAATTACGCACGCAGACGCACACTCGAGTAAGTCAACAGGTGAAGTTAGAGAGAACGGCGTGCGACGAGTGTAAGGTATACTTTAAGAGTTTCTTTAACGTGATTTAATGCAATCTTAGTTATTAATAAGCGACTCTGTGTGAAGGCAAGCGGACGAGACTATATATGAAGAATGAGAATATGAACTCAAAGCGCTAAATAGCAGTTTTGAATGATCACACATTAAGCGCGTGCACAAAGCTTTCATACAGCGAGGGAATTCGACAAGAACTCATGCAGACATGATCTGTTATAGGCTTTATTAAGTTAATGTTTGGTTACCTTTTGGGGAAAATATCCGATGTGTAACATTATATTAGATCCATGGATTCGATAAGTGATGCTTAATTTATTCAATATCGTAAATATGACATATTCTGTTAAAAATATGTATAATAATAATGTTTTAGTGTTGCTATGAATGAATACATTTGATAAGTGATGCCTAAATTAATTTTTTTATTAAACTATATTGTAAATATTACATGTTGTGTTGCAGGCCTGTTTCTCTGAATCACAGAAGAGTTCAGACATGAGTAATATAGACCCATTCAGAATAAAAACAAATGAAGATACTGTGGAACAAAGAGGTTGGTGTTTATTTTGATTCTTCTTTAAATATAAGTGAGGAACAATAAAGTAATACTTTACAAGCACTTTACAAATCACTACAATGTTATATTTTTTATAGTCTTGACATGAAATTGAAAAAAAAATGTGATATAAAATATTCTTCTTCTGTTTCCTTTTAGACCTAATGAAACTTGAAGAAACACTGGGATCAGAAATATCTTCTGGTTGTTTTCAAAAGCAAAATACTTTCCTTCCAAAAAGAAAGCAAAAAATGGAAGCCCGCAAATCTTTTACTTGCTCTCGTTGTGGAAAGGAATTTGGAAGTAAAGGGAACCTTGTGAAGCACGTTAGAACTCACACTGAAGAGCGTCCGTACACCTGTCTGCAGTGTGGAAAGAGTTTCGCACTTAAAAGTACTCTTGATTACCACAAGACAGTTCACACTGAAGTAAAGCCATACATTTGTCCTCAGTGTGGAAAAAGTTTAACTAAAAAAAAAACTCTTAATGCTCACATGAGCGTTCACACTGGAGTGCGCCCGTATGCATGTCTCCAGTGTGGAAAGAGTTATGCAATAAAAAGTAATCTTGACCGCCACATGAGAGTTCACACTGGAGTGAGCCCATTTGCATGTCTGCAGTGTGGAAAGATTTTCACTCTAAAATGTAATCTTGATCGCCACATGAGAGTTCACACTGGAGAGCGCCCGTATGCATGTCTGCAGTGTGGAAAGAGTTTCTCACTAAAAAGCACTCTTGATCGCCACATGAGAGTTCACACTGGAGAGCGCCCGTATGCATGTCTGCAGTGTGGAAAGAGTTTCTCACTAAAAAGCACTCTTGATCGCCACACGAGAGCTCACACTGGAGAGCGCCCGTATGCATGTCTGCAGTGTGGAAAGAGTTTCTCACTAAAAAGTAATCTTGATTTCCACATGAGAGTTCACACTGGAGAGCGCCCGTATGCATGTCTGCAGTGTGGAACAAGTTTCTCACTAAAAAGTAATCTTGATTGCCACATGAGAGTTCACACTGGAGAGCGCCCGTATGCATGTCTGCAGTGTGGAAAGAGTTTCTCACTAAAAAGCACTCTTGATCGCCACACGAGAGCTCACACTGGAGTGCGCCCATATGCATGTTTTGACTGTGAAAAGTGTTTTACGAGAAGATCAAGTCTTACTGTTCACATGAGAATTCACACTGAAGAGCGCTCGTGACCATGTGTTTAGTGTTAAAGGATGTTCACACCATCAGTGTTTAGATTGTCTTACACCTGTGAGTCTGGAAATGTGTGTTTGTGTTTTTTTAAATGCATGCTGTGTTTTCATAATACATGTATACATATTTCATATGAACACAATAAAGATGAGTTGATCAAATATTCATGCATTACAAATGTGAGTTTTCATATATCTGCACACCCTGCACACTTTTGATATTTTGAGACAATGTTACACGCTGTGTTTAATATGTTCACTTTAATACATTTTTTCTAAAGTTAGATTACTGGTGGACTCACCATTAAAGAGAAAACCATAAACAAAGTAATGGACTTACAGATTGTGATTTGTTTATTATTTGTATTTGACTTGCTATTGCAATTAAACTTGTATTTCTTTCAAACAAATAAAAGGAAAACTAAACTCTATAAAGAAATAAAATGTGTTTCTTTTTTTCTCCCATAGTTCCATTTGTAAACATCTTGAAATAGATTACACTTGAGATCTCAGAAGACCATATTGATCACAATGAATGTTGCAAGAGTCTCAGGTGTAATAGATGTTTAGCTATATTTGTTAATGCCAAATGTCCTCAGTAATACATTTAATTTTACAACCGAATTGTGACGACATTTACTGGTCCTCACTAAATAAAAAGGCTCATGATTCGGTCAAATAATATATTTCTTTAAATCTAATGTCTTGCACATAAAACAAATTCATAATGACAAATTAAGGTTTAATAAATCGGTAGTGATCAAGCGCTTAATGCATCCCGCCAGTAGGGGGCTCTTGTGGTACGTAAGCAATTACGCAGACGCACACTCGAGTAAGTCAACAGGTGAAGTTAGAGAGAACGGCGTGCGACGAGTGTAAGGTATACTTTAAGAGTTTCTTTAATGTTATTTAATGCAATCTTAGTTATAAATAAGCGAGACTGTGTGAAGGCAAGCGGACGACACATGTCCTCATTGTGAAAAGAGTTTTGCACAAAGTTGTCATCTAGAGGAACACGTGACAATTCACACCCGGATACGCAGTTCTCGACTGTGAAAAGAGTTTTATGGGGAATGAAAATCTGATGACGGACGTGACTGTTTAGTTTAAAGGAATGTTCACGCTGTCAGTGTATAAGATTCTCTTACAGATTTTATGTTTACTCTCCATCATTACAGAGGAAACCACAACCATAGTGATTGACTTTTAAGATTGTATTCTTTTTATTTTACTTACTATCGCTATTAAAATTGTTCTTCATCTTTACAAAGAGAAGGTAAATAAGAACTAAACTAAAAAAAAATAGTGTGTTATTTGTTTTTTTCCCATGTTTCTATTGGAAATATTTTGGTGGGTCTTGTTATTTTACTTGAGATCTCAAATGAGCCCGTTCATCTAGAAGTGTCACAAGCCTTGCTGTCTGAATGTGACCGTCTAGACATGATTGTTTTGTTGAGAAGTGGTGGTGACTTTAATCAAAGAGAGTTTTATATTTTTGAAGTGGATTCTTTAATATGCAATGTTGGTTAAATGTGGTTAAACTATTGCACTTGGGTTTGGCCACTTTGCAGATACAGTTTCTCAGATTTTGAAGTGCACAAATCATCCGTCAGAGTGTTGGAGTAGAATATGTAAACTGTACTTGTGAAATAAACGAATGTTGGTTAGGAATAATAGCTGTCAGACGAAATCCCAAAAGCACATTCATTTTTTTCTGTATGAATGTTTTTTATTTAAGCACATTTAATAATAATTTAAGTATCTTTGTAACTTTTCCTTCAAATTTAAAGTGGACATCTCTTCCCAATGAAGATCCTATGTGTAATTTCCGTATAATAGGAGCACAGTTGATTTTCTCACTTCATGCAATCTTTTTTTATTAAGGAAATATCAGATGCTTTAACATTTAACAACTTCTTTGGTAAGTTTCACACAAATGTAAGGTTGCAGTACCAAACCTAGCTTTAACTTTTCTGTACTGATGTTAAACTGTTCTATAATACTATATACTGTTTCTATAACACTATATTCATCCTCTATTAAAAAGCTGTAAAAACTGATTTTGGTTTGAGGGGAAGGGTCTTTGTTCCACCTGCTCTTAGAAGTTGAAATGAAAAGCTACAGGGCAAGAACAGGGGACGAGTCTGACTGAATGAGTAACTGAAAATGTACAGATTTAGCTATATTTTTGAAGGCCAAATGTCCTCAGTACAGTGAGCTGTCATTTCAACCGACTTGCGAGGACATTTTACTATTCCTCACTTAATAAAAAGGCTCATAATTCGGTCTTGCACATAAAAGTAATTCGCAAGTTAACAGAGAATTTTATATAATAAATCGTTTAAACCTATAAGTTATCACTTAAACCTTATGCACGAGATCCGCCAGTAGGGGCCACTAGTGCAATGTCAGTAATGACGCAGACGCAGACCCGAGTCAGTCAACAAGCGAAGAAGTTATTAGGGTTTGGGATGCGGCCAGTATAAAGGTATGCAAAGAGTTTCTTACACATGATTTAATGCAATCTAACTTATTAATAAGCGACAGGGTGTGAAGGCAAGCGGACGAGACCAAAATATGAATACAAAGCGCTAAATAGCAGGTTAATCGTTTTTTCTCCTGAATCAGCTCAGGGTCTTGAATCATATAACAGTTAGGTGACCCGTACTACTAACTCGACGAGTCGCAATCGGCACGGTGTAATTTTGATCCACTGGCAAAATAAAAACATCGATTTTGGTTAAATTTGAGGTTTTCGTAAAAATAATTAACGTAAGCTAACGTTACATTAAGCCCTCGTTTAGCGATCCAAAAGATCCAAATAATAATTTTAACAAGTAACGTAACATTTATCTGTACGTTTTCCGAGAGATTTCGCTTCATAAATCTAATATATTATAATATAGGGATTTGAAAATGAGGACTTTTTGTTTTGTGATGTTAAATGGGTTATAAGAGAGATAACGATAACTCGCGCTGTCCGATCACACATTAGAAGCGTGCGCTCGGGCTGAAACGATTCCTCGAGTAATTCGAATACAAACATTCATTGAGGCATTTTTTGCGGCCTCGAAGCTTTGTTTAAATCTTTTAGCTACAGTACACACGGAGCACTGCGTTTCCCCACGGACCGTTATTTCTAACGCACAACCCGCTAAACTCTGTACATGATGTTATAGGACTCTCAAGTCTCACACACGCATTTCTAATGCTGATAAATAAGTGATAGTTTATTGAAGTGGTGAACTGTTATTTTACTTAATTTATGTCTTTTTTTAGAGTGAAACTTGTTCTCCGTCTGCATTGAATCCATATAACTAGAGGCGGACTAGTGGATGCCGAATCCTCATGCAATCTCTGGCTGTTCTGCGTGTCTGAGTGAATGAACTGCACAGTTTAACGTGCTACACGCGTCATGTTCATGAATTTGTCTGCATCTGCGCTTTATGAGGACAAGAATTAATCTCTAGAGTTGCTCTGAGAGTTTATTTCACGAACATTTCATTGTTGGAGTGAAGAAAAAGACAAAAATAAGCTTCTTCCGACAACCTGCCAAGATAAAAGTCCCGTTAACTTTGTATTTTATGTGGACAAATATATTACTATTTAATAGTTAAAAAAGAAACTAAAATTAATTAGATTAACTAAATGCATCATGCATAAAACTGAAGTTAGTGGTTTTGCCTTTGAAAAATTATTTCTATTTTTATTAAAGTTTCTTATTTAACCATTTGTATCATATTACGTTTTGAATGTAATATGGCAATGTAATGTATTAAATGGGTTAACTTTTCACATATATTAATGTATGCAATTTCCAGCAATAATAAAAAGTTTTTTCTAAAAAGAAAACATATTAGTTGTTCATTTTAAGAGACCTGTCTTATTTTCTCTTGTATATTTAGTATTCCTCTTTAATTAAGAAAAAATATTTATTATCCAAATACCCGATTTATCGATTGAAAAATCTGTATAATATTGGATTACGAAAATAATCGATAGCTGCAGGACTAGCGTGCGCACAACGCTTTCAGACATGATCTGTTATAGGCTATATTAAGTGAATGTTTGGTTACCTTTCTGGAAAAATATCTGATGTCTAACAAATATATTAGATCGATGGATTCGATAACTGATGGTTAAATAAGTTATTCAAAATAAGTAATCTTAATCGTAAATATGACCTGTTTTATTACAGTTCTGTTTCTCTGAATCACAGAAATCAAAGTCACAGAAGAGTGCAGACATGAGTAATATAGACCCATGCAGAATAAAGAAAAATGAAGATACTTCAGCACAAAGAGGTTGGTGTTTATACTTCATTCTTCATTAATTATTGGTTAAGAGCAATAAAGTAATACTTTAAAAACAACATTGTAGTGATTTGTAAAGTCTTGACGTAGAAATGAAAAAATAATGATGAAAAAATAGAATCACATGAGATATTGTTCTTCTGTTGGCTTTTAGACCTTGTGGAACTTGAAGAAACACTGGGATCAGAAATAGCTTCCGGTTGTTTACAAAAGCAAAATACTTTCCTTCCAAAAAGAAAGCGAAAAATGGAGGCCCGCAAATCTTTTACTTGCTCTCGTTGTGGAAAGAGATTTGGAAGTAAAGGGAACCTTGTGAAGCACAAAAGAACTCACACTGAAGAAAAGCCTTTCACCTGCACTCAGTGGGGAAAAGAATTCACAAGAAAAGTACAACAGACCGAACACATGAGAGTTCACACTGGAGAAAAGCCATACGCATGTCCCGAGTGTGTAAAGAGTTTTACACGAAAAAGAACTCTAGAGGAACACATAACAATCCACACTGGAGAAAAGTCACACACTTGTCTGCAGTGTGGAAAGAGCTTCAGATTCATTAGTAATTTTAAAACCCACATGAGAGTTCACACTGGAGAAAAGCCATACATATGTCTGCAGTGTGGAAAGAGTTTTAGACAAAAAAATTATCTTGATTTCCACATGAGAGTTCACACTGGAGTGCGCCTGTACACATGTCTGCAGTGTGGAAAGAGTTTCACACTAAATGGAACTCTTGATCGCCACACGAGAGCTCACACTGGAGTGCGCCCATATGCATGTTTTGACTGTGAAAAGTGTTTTATGAGGAGATCAAGTCTTACTGTTCACATGAGAATTCACACTGAAGAGCGCTCGTGACCATGTGTTTAGTGTTTAAGGATGTTCACACCATCAGTGTTTAGATTGTCTTACATCTGGTAGTCTGGAAATGTGTGTTCGGGTTTTCTTAAATGCATTCTGTGTATTCATATATCTGCACACCCTGCATAAATGATCTTTTGAAATTTTGTGACACTGTTACACGTGTGTTTAATATGTTCACTTTAATACGATTGTGTGATATGTGATGTGTTTATTATTTTTATTTGACTTGTCATTGCAATAGAACTTGTACTTCTTTCAAACAAATAAAATCAAAATTTTGTAAATAAATTGTATGTGTTTCTTTTTTCTGGTCTCAGAAGACCATATTGATCAGAATGAATGAGAGTGTAATACATATCATAACATACTCGCTGCAATGTGATCTTTCATTTCTGTTTCAGTGCTATATATGATCACAGCAGATGTCCATCTTGGGCTAAATTTGCTCCAAAGCAGGTAGACTAAGCAAAGCCCAATTGTCAAAGTTTATGTGGACGTCTGGTGCTTGGTGGAATACTATCCATCCTAAAAAGTATTCAAAATTAAATAAGTATGTCCCAAATCATAGAATGTTAAAATCATGTTTCTAAAGTACCCAGATGGTCTTCTATTCTCAGAGAGAACTTGTATTTGAAGAGTAGAGCTCAAACAGCTGATATTACCCATTTACATTTAGTCATTTAGCAGGCGCTTTTATCCAAAGCGACTTACAGGTGGGGTAGGCAATGGAAACAATTGGGACAACAAAAGCATAAGTGCAATCAAAAAAGAAGACTGGTCTCATGTAACCTAACACAGTATACAGAACCATTCAATCATTCATTCATTCATTCATTCTTTCTTTCTTTCATTTTTTTTTTTTTTTGAAAATAGAGTCAGAACAGATCAGTCAGACGTTGACGGAAGAGATGTGTTTTCAGACGTTTCTTAAAGATGGCAACAGAATCTGCAGATCTTGTAGCAGCGAGCTGATCATTCCACATAGGTGGAACAGATCCGGAGAAGGTGCGCGACTCACTGTGAGATGGTAAAGTTTTGTGATGCTACACTACATTAAAAAAAGATATAGGCCTATGTAGCCTTTACACTGTATAGTCTATATAAATTATATCATAAATATGTTAAGATTTAATCGCAGACATTGTTGTTTGAGTGTGTGTGTGCCTGCGTGCATGCGTACCCATGTGTGTTTTGCCCCTTTCCAAGGATCGTTACCTTGACGTGGTGGAGAAGCTTGGGTGTTCCAGTTATCCCAAGAGTAAATCATGCTTAAGGATGAGGTTCCAGACTAAGTTTGATCCAAAGGTTTATTAACAGAATAAAAGATATTAGTGAGAGTTGTGTGTGCTCGTGGGATAGATGTATGGACGTACAGACATAGTATTACTGCTAAATTGTTCTTAAACTTTAAAAGTGTGTCTGGTGCGTGTGTGTATGTGATAGAGAAACAGAAGCCCACAGGAGTCGGGACAGGAGACTCCAACTTCATATATTTTAATTGCATTTGTCAGTTCCTACAATTATTTTAATATGTTATTTAAATGGATATTTTTAAAACTCGTAAAGTTGTTGCATTAAAATGCATTCCTTGGATTTATTATATATGTTTAAGATAATCAAAGCGGTTCTGTGGTCAGGATAGGAAAAAACCCCAGCTAAAACCTCTGGCTAGAACCCCTGTCTCACACCAACAGGCTATCAAACATTCCTATAGAACAAAGAAGGGAAGAATGTATTGAAGTTTGAAATTTATCTTTGGTCACACATTTTATTCACTTAATGGTATTTGTACTATTCCCAATTTTATTTAACTTCCTCAAAGAACTGACACAACACAGATGCATTAGGGAATGATATAGGCATTGAAGTATTAAAAACTTCTTATACATTGTAAAATGCAGGCCTACTGTATGATACATTAGGTGAATTCTAAGTGTAACTTGATTTTAGAAAAATAGGATTAACAAAGCAGTGTTAAAAGATATGTGATATCACCCGTCAATGGTTTTGTCTGTATCTTACTGCAGCTGTTTAATATGAGTTGATTTTTAGTGGACAAAGAAGTTAAATATCCTTACACAGTGAAACTGAAAGTGTTCCTATAAATTTTGCATCACAGACAAGAATGTAAAAAATGCAACGCAAAGAAATACATATTGTATGTTGTACAGAAAAAGAATGGAATAGAAGTCAATTACAATTTCATGTGAGTGTAAGGGAAAGCCAGCAAATGTTATCTCTTAAATCTGATTTTACCTTGTAACAATTATTATTACATTTTATACTTGTAATATATATTTACATTTTTTATATTAGTATTTTTATTTTATTAAAATAATGGTACATGATACTGGCCCCAGGTTACAGAGTGACATAACATAGAACAAGAACAACGACAAAAAAAAATACGAGACGAATAAAAATTCTTAAAACTTACCATTTAGCCCTTTTCTTTCATACTCTGGTCTCGTCCGGTTGCATTCACGCACTGTAGTTGATTAATATGTTATATTGCATTAAATAAACTCTTTGACCATGCAAATAAAATACGCCATCTGTATTTGGTGCATCGCTTAAATTGCTCCGTGTATGTACCTCTTACGAATCTGCCTAGTTCCGCCCCCTCCCCGCTTACGTCACTGTATCGGGCGTCGCATTTCACCATATTTAGAAGTCAGAGAGAGCGGGCGATTTCAATTTTTTTTTATTTTTATAAATGTAAAAAGATCTGTATAAAGATATTATTGTTTCTCCTTGGTACAACTTATTGTTTATAGACTCTAAGCCCATACAGTGTAGGCTATTGTATATTTAAAAAAGATTCAAGTATACAAATATTTACAAAAATACAGTAACAAAACATTCAACCGAACAATTATTTAAGTTGACTGCACGTTTTTTTCTCACAAATATTATAATAAACAAATGATTATTGTGAAATCACAACAGCTGTCATTCCTGATGTTATCGATCATTCTCTATATAGTTGAGCATCAGTGTAATAGATTGCATCATTCACACAGTGATTCACACAAAATAAATACCTAAACACTCTTACCAAATCGATAATGTATCAGTAAATTGTTGTGTAAAGTTTGTCAGTAAACAATGATGCCGGATGATTCTCTTATACAAAAAATAGAAAAACTCAGATGTTTCATGGGGTATTGGACATAACATTGCATATCAAAAATGATATTTTCAATGTTTCAGGCATTAAAACATCACTATTTACCCACCTCCGAATTCAAATTTACAAAAAGTTCATCTCTTGTTTTAAAAAATGTAATGTATTACTTACACAGGTAATTACAAAGAGGGATTATTTGATTATGTACTGTACAATATATGTAAATAAAAACACGAATACCTGACGAAATCTTATTGGCACAAAGAAAAAACATCAGAGTCACTGTGAAACACCTTCTACGTTCATAAGACGAGTACTTCTCAGTGAGAGTTCTTATTTGGAAGTTAACATAACCTTTTGTGTGATGCACATGGGCACAACCCGGGGTGAAGTATCCTGTGATTTTTAGGACCAGTCTTTTGTTTGAAACTCTTTCCACACTGTGGACATGTGTATCACTTTTCTCCAGTGTGTATTCTCAAGTGGACGTTAAGGTTTTTTTTTCTTTTGAAACTCCTTTCACACTGCAGACATGCATATGGTCTTTCTCCGGAGTGAATTCTCATGTGATCTGTAAGTCTTCCTGCTAATCTCTTTTCACGCCGAGGACAGGTGTACAGGCGCTCTACAATGTGAATTTTCATGTGGACAGAAAGTCTTGCTTTGCTTAGAAAACTCTTTTCACACTGAGTTCACGTGTATGGCTTTTTTCCAGTGTGAACTAGCATGTGGTCATCAAGATCACATTTTTGCAGGAAACCATTTCCACACTGAACACATGCGTATGGGCACTCAGAAAACAAAAAAAACGTTCTCCAAAATTATTTAATTTTTGACAGACACAGAAATGCATCAATAAGATCATCATGTCTGTGTTTTCCAAGAGATTAAAATGTACAATATACATTTAAACACAATAGTTACGAATAAAAGTAATGGTAATTGTGTTAAGCTGAATAAAATGGAAAGATTCAAAACAGTAATCTAAAACTTAAATAAATACAATGATTAAGATTTATTGAGCTTCTGCAGTGTGCTGACAGATGGCATAGAAAACCTGCTCAACAGTAGTCTGTAACACTCTGGACTGGCTTGTACCAGAGATCAGAAAGCTTTGTCCTGATTGGTCTACCGAAAACCAGGAGTCTTCCTCTGTGACATATGTATCTGTGCACTCACAAAAGCATATGTTTTGGCTGGTAAGAGTTTTTTCAACTTCTTCATCACTGACAGTTTATTAACACAGGCCTTGCTGGTGTTCTTCAGCCGGTTCACTTCCCTCAATTTCGCCTTCAGCTTGCATACCTGTACCTTCAGACACCTAATCTTCATCTTCATGGCATGTTCCTTGTCAGTCGCAGCATCAAGGTATGTTGGTGGTGTCCGTGGAATCGAAGGTCCTGCTGCAGAAGCATCAGGTGGTTTACTGTCTGTCTCTAAACCGATGGTTTGTTGAACACTGTCTGCAGTGGATGAGCCTGGATTTGACAGGTAAACAATTTTTGTGCCTGTAAATAGTTTGCCATTACAGCAAAGGAACAAAGTGTTACTTTCACGTCGGACTGTAAGAAAAGAAAACTAGAACAACTAAACTTCATGGTATCCCTGTATTTATCTCACGTTTCTTTGGTGGTAACTCAGGACACGTCTTCGGTTGCTTTCTCTTTAACTCCAAGTCCACTGGGGGTGATGGCTTAGAGACATTAACCAATGTGGGCACTGCATTCCATTTCAATCCCGCGTGGCTACAAGGTAAAGAGAAAGACAGATACATGACCAGGCAAAAGTTGATTGTCTTTGTGATTTTCACAAGGCAGATATTCCATAGGATATTCCTTTTAGCAATACATACACATCAGATGGTCTCTTAAACTGGCTTGCGTGAAAATGTGCACTGCACACCCTATAGTTTTGATTGAGCCGCTCAGGGCTTATCTCCAACAAAGATGCATTCCTGAGATTCTGAACCCACTTGGAAGACCTGTAAAAGACAGTATTGCATGCAAGTATTTTAATTTAATTGAATGGTTAACATGACAATTCCAATACTAAAAACATTAACAAGAACTGATGGAAGAAAAAAATAACAAGAGAGACCTAGGCTCATTCTAAAACAAGAAGAAAATGTAAGCCTGAAGCCAGTCCATTTAAGCTTTTCAGAGACTGATTTTGTTTACTTATCTGTTATCGTTCACATAGGCTTGAATATAAAGACGACCGTTACATATATTTGGTCCGGAGCAGACGTCATTTTTAAGGTTGAAATAATTGGGTTAACACTAAACACATTATAGCAGTTAAAAGAAGTTGTCAACTATCCAGGCTTTTTCTCCACAGAACTTGAAACAGGGAAGTTCAATGATTATGTTAAATTTCTATTCAGGTTAATTCTATTCCTAAAGGAATTAACGTCACGTTAATACTACAAACGTTGACTTTCTAGGTTAAAAATAGTTTAAAAGAATCAGGTGCAGAAGATATTTTTACAGTTTTGTGAACAATTAACGTTACCTATCAGGGTCTTTGGGAAAACGGTGAAAAGCAACATCTGTACTGTCACACTGATAATTTTTGCAGTTAATTGCCGAACATTGCGTCCTTTTACTCCACTTTGGCTTCTCCTTCGTTGTCATTCTGTCCGTTTCTGTGTATCTGTGCTTCTTTTGTTTTATTAGAGGTTGCCAAACCATCTTAACGGCGCATTACCGCCATCTACTGGACTGGAGTGTGAGCAGCAGGTCACATACTACACTCCAGAACTATTTTAACCTATTAAATTCTTCAAATTAGCTCAGTAGTTTTAAATAATTAAAGTATTTAAAATGTGGATTGAAATTTATTTTTTAGTGATACAGACAACAAACTGATGTTTGATCATTGAGCTTTCTCTCTGTTGTCGACCATCAGTGTAAATGACAGCAGCATTCACACTGTGATGGTCGATACAGAAAACATTCACACAAACAATGGTATTGCAATACCAACAAAAAAAGAATAGCAGTCAAAAGAGAAAAGGTCACTGTGGAGTCACATGCGAACAGTATACAGTATTTCATCTGTGAGCAACCGTTTAATACAACATTTCAGTAAGTAGAGCGGTCAATCATAAACAGGTTTATTAGCTGTAAAAAAGGTGCTTGACCTAGGTTTCTTTTTCAGTAAAGTTTATTTTTTTCAATCTCAAGATGCTCTGAGCTGCAGAAAAAGATACAAGTGTACTTAGGATGCTGCTTTGTGATTGGTCCCTATCTCTAAAGCCCGCCTCTACACCTAAACCCTCGTTAGTCACAAAGGGGAGTCATAATCTCACGGGGAGACAGATTTTGATAAAACACGGGCGCTGGTGTTTAAAAAAGCGCTCAGCACTTTTTTAGTAACATGGTTTACTCCATGGGATTATAATGTAAAATACACGCAACGGCTTCAAAAAAAGAACTTAAATGTGAACACGGCCCAACTGTGTTTATTGGTTTTGACTGTGGTAAAACGATCAGAGGATGAGTAAAGTAGTAGTTTTAACAATTTTGTTGATATTGAAGAACAATTATGGTCATGTTCTTCAACACTTGTTCTGTTCTTTGAGATAACGTTATTCTAATCAATGCATGGAAAAAGTAATTTCCAATTTACAGCCTCCAAACCAGTTGCTCGGAGTTAAATAGAAAAAAGCAGCTAAAACGTATACAAATAAGATTCACTTATATGCACAGAGATGCATTGTTTAAATTAAGTCACCCTTTAAATGTAGGTTACATTCATATTCATATATTTATTTATTATTGTCTCAAATTATCATTTTTTAAATTCATGTTTTTTTATCTATATCTATTTTCAGTAAAAAAAGATTGTCCTTAGGTACTGTAGCCACATCGATAATCAAGGGGTCTGATTCAGATTCTGAGCACATGACCCACCAAAATAATTTTAAAAGAAAATACGGTGAAAAACGGTTTTATAATCGATGTCAGTGTATGAATTAAACACGTAAAAGAATACCAGTCATATTAAAGTCCAACACTGTGGTAACATGAGTCGCATGGGAACACAACATAGACTTCAGCCTTCGGGCAGTATTTCAGCTGTGAGAACAGAACATTTAAAGACTTGCATATGTAAAGACAATCCTGAAAACTGACAGAGTGAACAGAGCCACTGTGAAACACTTTCTACACTTGGTAGACACTGTTCTATGTGTGAAGTCTCATGTGGACAATTACATGTTTTCTTGCGAAACTCATTCCACACTGAACACGTATGGTTAAGTCTTCCTTCTTATCTCTTTCCACACCGAGAACAGATGTGTGGATGTTCTCGAGTTCTCATGCGTCTCATATTTTTTTTGTCTGAAACTCTTTGTTGACGGTTGATCTCAAATGTGCATTCTAATGTGGTAAGCTAGTTTTTCTTTCTTTGAAAAACTCTTTCCACACTGAGGACAAATGTATGGACGATCTCTAGAGTGAAGTACCCCATGCTTATTAAGACTATTTTTTTGTGTAAAACTCTTTCCACACTGCAGACATGTGTACGGGCGCACTCCAGAGTGAACTCTCATGTGATCTGAATGTGCACGTTTGTTCATAAAACTCCTTCTACACAGAGGACATGTGTAAGGCCGTTCTCCCGTATGAATTCTTATGTGATTTTCAAGAGTGCACTTTTGCCAAAATCTCTTTTCACACTGTGGACATGTGTACGGGCGCTCTCCAGTGTGACTTTTCATGTGAAAATTAAGTGTTTTTTTGCTTTTGAAGCTTTTTTCACACCGAGTGCAGGTGAAAGGCTTTTCTCCAGTGTGGATTCTTATGTGCATCTCAAGCTGCTCTTTACTTCCAAATCCATTTCCACACTGAGAGCAAGTAAAAGAAAAGAAAATATTTGTTGTCTGCAAGCGATGAAAAGATTTTTCGGATATTGATGTTTCTTCTTCCATCACATCTAAAATATGAAACAAAAGAAGTATATGTTAAGCCTATAAAACAACATCAATATTTAGATTTTACATTAATCATTAAGGAAGAATCAAGAATAGACACAAACTTCTTTCGTCTGCGGTATCTTTATTTTTTATTATGTATGGGTCTGTATTACTCATGTCTTTACTCTCCTCTTGAGTAAATCTGTGTGGTTCAGCGAAAAAGACCTGTCAAAATCAAAAAGTTTGTCAGTGAATCTGTCTTTTCGAATAAATGAATGAATGATTCTCACACAGTTTAAAAACAACTCCTTTCATTTCATCATTTCGAATAAATAGCACTCAGTAGATATTTCTGATATTATGTGTCTTCCATTACATTTAAAATCATTGAATGTCACATACTTAAAAATACAGCATATTTCATATTTTATGTGGAGAGTAAAAATGACGGCACTTCGCCAGCAGCTTTTTTACATTCACACTGGCGTAAGCGTGATTAGAGATAGCATAACATGGCTGTAGGAAAATTAATACACGTTTAAAATGATTTAAGAGCTAGAACACATTACTTCAGCGAATTTAAGAATTTTTAAGATCTACAATTTTGATTGAGGAATTAAGACTTTAAGACCCTGTGAAAACCCTGATATAATCATTTACACTATTATTATTATATAATGTACAACATCATCATCCTATAAAGAAGTGGACAGCATTTGATCACATCGAACCGGAAGTTTCTCCCATCTTTCGCGCAAAGCGTTGTAGGAAACCTGTGGATGTTACCAAGAGCCAATGAACGTTTACTTTGAAACACTTAAAAAGACTTGCGACCAAAAAGCTTCCAGAACGTCTAAAGTCCTGTTAATGCCTTTTTTCAAGTTGATTGTATCGTGTCATGTACCCTCTCTAATTTTATTTTCGTTTCTTGTTTTATTATTGTTAAAGATATGGATATAACAAATTATATCATGTTTTTTGTTATAAGCATTGCATGTTTGATATATTTTGAAACAAGGGGAAGAAAATAAATAAAAGATTTCAAGAGGCGAAAGTCTGGAGCTTTTTAGCGGCCGCCATTTTGGGGTGAAAATGATTGATAACTGAAATTGTTTGGTTTCCAGCGAGCCAATGCTTTAGTCCTTGTGTATTATCATCATTCATGTTGAATTTCAGTTTTAAGGTTTTTGCTTTTTTTAACAAAGTAGCTGATATTGTCATCGCGCCATCAAAAAGCCGAGTCGCTATCACCCCAAAATGGCAGAAGCGCAGTGCTCCAACGCAATGGAACGTTACATCGAGTTTCACCTCTTGGCATCTATTATCTTTGGCTAAATGTTTAATGTTTGACAACTCTTTTATCATATAATTGTTATGGCACGTGCAAAACGCTGTCTGCATCGCCCTTTCCCCGATTTTGCGCTCCCTTGGGCTCTGCCGTTACTACACGATTGACAGGCGTCAACATTTCACGAACACACCTGAGTAAACAACCGATGTCCAGTAATGAGCAACGCGAGCAGACGGAAGGGACCGTGTAAGGTTTCTGCATATGTGCCCGGGCCTGACTTGCTACGCAACTGTAGGGTCCTAATAAAACCAATCACATTAAGCGCACTAACCTGTCTTAAAGAAAGTCTTTATGTCCAGCAGTTCTATTGTCCACCGTCAGCGTTTGTAGCTCTAATCTTTATAAACTTGTCCTGACAGTTTCAGTTCTGTTCTTGCTGCGTTAACTTCTTCGTTTTCTGGCGGCTCGCTTCGCATTCATAACTCGAGCATTACTGCCACCTACTGTGGGTTGTGGATCACAACGCTTGCACCAACACGGACTAGGTTTATGTCTAGATTAAATCGAGGTTTAATTTACAATTCAATTGCACCAAACTGTGAACATTTTTTAAAAGCAACCAGGTTTATTTTTAAAAGCAACCAGGTTTATTTTTAAAATGTCGTTTAATCCAGGTTTTAATTTTACAGAAAACCTAGATTCATTTTTTTTATACTTTTGCTCCACGATTTGAAGCTCTGATTTATCTCCCAGAACCTCTTCCCTCTTCGTGCGCCACACATGATGCGGTTTAGCTGTCATATTTGTACGCTTTTATGGCCCTCAAGCCTTATGAAATGTGTTTTTGGATGAACAGAACGGTCAACAAATTAACCAGAGAGAGATTTTAAATAGCAAAAGTACTTTTCTTATGGACGAGGTGTTTATTTACTTTTTACATGAGAGTGAAACACTGTTGCTGTTTGGTTACACCGGTATCGTATCAAAATCTGACTCCCCGTGAGATTATGACTCCCCTGTTTCCCATACGAAGGTTACAGATAAAGACCAATCGCAAAGCAGCATCCTAAATTAATGAACCAATCAGAAGTCCGGGAGTCGAAATTTTACGGGGAGTCGAAATTAGGGACAACACCGGCAAATCCATCAGGGCGGACAAGATTAATCCACGATTACATACAGGTTAAAGTTTTAATCCACGTTTTGTTCATCTCTGTTTAAAATTAAATGATGCAACGCAATTTAAATTAAAATTGAACTAGCATCGACAAACCATAGATTAGCTCTAAACTCTGTTTACTGTAATCCTTGTTGGTGCACCACACCACGTTGTTTTACGGCTGGGATGGTGCTTCTTAGAAAAGTGATATACAAAGAGAAATAAGGATATGTAACTAAAACACTAAATCACAAAGCACTTCATCCAAGCATTCTCAAGAATGATGACTTTATACTTATAAACATGTGTAAAACCTAAAACACATCATCTGCTCCTTTGTAATAAAAACACACATTCCTAAAATATTGCAACTGTTTTATACAACGATTTCACCAGCAGGGGTCGCCAGCACGCGGCATTTCGAGTGCTTCGAAACACTAGTGAGGCTTTTGCAATGGATTCAATTGATTCAAAGGTCCGAAAAGCTTCGTTTCTCCCATCACTTAAAAGAGATGCGGGGTGTGTACACATCTGCAATACTTGATTTGAAGAAGGACAAAGGCTACAGAACACCGAAACTTCTTTGGCTGTTCATCGTAGCCTTTTGTTTGCATAATCTTTAAAAAAAAATAGCCAGTAATGCGATCCATTTTTTTTGACATGAACCTTATTTGACACATTCTGTCTTAAAATTACAGTCAGAGTTAGTTTGTTCATTCAAGCACAGAAAATCCTAAATGGTGTTTAGTCTCAGGGGAGAGAGTTTGTCTCGTCATAATCAAGAAATGAATGTGCTCATAATGGAACTGACATGAGGAGTTTATCACCTCATTACAATTCAGAACAGGCCATATGGATCGTGTCCTAATGGGAGTGCTTAACCACGCACCTGAGACCCTGGACCCCTAGCACAAGGCGTCTCGGAGCCCTATCCCAGCTGTATGTTGCTTGTCAGTAAGCAGTTAGAGGATGATGGGACGTGTGGTTTAACCGGGTGTCACCGGGTCATCTCCTGCACTCTCTCTTAATTGAAGCCTCCTTCTATCCAGACACTGAACAATGTGTGCGTATGTTGCACAATATGTCCCCCAAACCCTTCCCAATCCCGTTAATTGGGACCTTTGGTTCTCTAATTAACTCTGTCAGTCTAAATCTGGGGCCACAGAAGGCGTATTCATGTATTGATCAGATGATCCAGATATGTCGCATTAAGAACAGATTGCAAAAACAAAGAAGAGAATAGTCAAGATGTCTTGTTATCAAACGTTGTGTGACTCTTTGAGTAACGAATAAGCTTATGTACACCACTGTTTAATGTTGAGGGTCACTTGACCGAAATGTTTGAGTATGAGAGCATTAGTCTGAATGTTTTTTGAAGTATCTAAAAGCTGGATCTAGAAGAGAAGAATTTGACAAATTCACAAAATTCAGGGTGACTTAGTCACAGCATAATTTCCAAAGTTAACTGTGTTATTTTACATTTTTGATGAGTTTACTGCTATTCTAAAATATGGAAAAATATAAATAAAGAATAAGTGACCCAAAACTTCTAAACGCCAGTGTACACATTTACTAAGAGTTTTAGCTATACCTCCAACAACCAAAGAAGTCTGATATTAATTGTTTTGAATTATTAACATGTTATATAATTACGTCATCATGTTTTATTGTGTTAATAGGTGTATTTGTTTGAGTTATCATTAGTTAATCAAAACAGCCCAACAGCAGTTTGGTTGAATTTGAACGCAGAATTTTTTATCATTTTATAAAACGCAGTTATCTGTTTTTGCAAGTGAACTTTTCATATATTTGCAAATACATGTTGTAGGCATCCGAGTAAAATATTTTCCGTTTTGTTTATCGCTGGAGTCCTTTGCAGATATTCAACCAATAAAAAGTTTCAAAGTGTGCTTATCACTGTTGATGTAATCATTGAAAAAAGTACAGTGTTTTTCATGTCCCCGAAAAACAGCGAATGTGGACATCCGAGGTATGGCAAGGACAGCGGCAATATGTTTTTGTTCATCTACCTTCACCAAATGATGTGTAGAGATACACGTAGAGATACCCAGCCTGCTGTTATATCTCTCTGGACCGTCACCATCTGCCCCCAATCAGGAAAAACCAGCTTTGCACGAGTCAATGTGTCTAATTTTCCCCGTACAGCAGGCTGGCCCACAGATCCCAGTAATCCCCACAATGTGTTCGGCTTCCCATACCCACCTGTGCCTGGGACCCGGAGGGGGGAGAGCCCTGACTCAGGGGGGCCGCGGGGACACGGAGACCCGCTGAGGGCGCTTCTTCTCTGAGCAGGATGGCAGCTGCCTCCCCCCGCTGGGACGTTCACCAGCTGACTGTGAGCGGGCCCCTGACAGGAGCTCTTTAGCGCTGTCAATGGGCCCATAAATAAGAAGCTAAGCGTCTTTGTGTTGGCGTTGGAGTGTCAGGGCCCTCTGTAGGCCAACCGGGCCGCTAACCGCACTGAAAAAAGGGCATAAAGAGTGGGCTGTGTCACGGGGCTGCCCCCTGCTCCCTCTCTTTGTGCTCGGAGCGAGTGCTTTTGTCTTCTCCCATTTAGGGTGAGAGAGAGAGGGAGGAGAAGAGAGGAGTCGAAGCGAACCTCTCTTCATCTGTCCTCTGATCTTTCGCTTGTCGGCCCCGGGATTCCTGTGAAGAGAAATGTGTATTTTTCACGCCTGACGGTCTCAAACTGAGTGCATTTGTGTGTTAAAGAATTCGGCACGAATGAAGATTTCGAGTTTAAACAAATATTGGATTTCCACGCCATGCCTCCTGGCATTGATCTGTTTTCTCCTCTATAATGCAACGCTGTGTCGTGCTTGATTCCCTGTAATTGTTGTAAAATGACTGTTACACAAATTGCTTTAATTCGTTTTAAGAAATTTAATGAATTATTATCAGAATTAATTATTCTTCAGTCAAGAAATAAAATAGTTAAATCCCTCAGTTTGTAAATACATCCAAATGAACACACTTACACATCTTGTTGCTCGTGGAAAATCAATTTGGGTCATTCATCAAAACCAGTGAACCAAGTAACTATCACATAACTTTGATAACTTTCACTTGCAAGTATTCTATGATGCAACTAGAAGTACTGTACTGGTTTCCTTCAACTATAAAACTTGATGACAGGATGACGTAAACAACTAACAGCATAAATAACAAACGTTAGTAAATGGAAAAAATACAAGCTTGACGTGTTCTTTTCATCGCCCCATTGACTCCCACTATAGGTGCATTATTGTACACATTCTGACTGCTTTCCACATACAAGACGTGTCACAATGAGGTCATTGCTGACTGCATGTCACTCATATTTTGTATCTTTATAAAATTGCTTTGAAGGTTATTATAAGATATTCTGCATTTGCTCTACAGTGTATTATTTTTGATAAGGGCAAAGCAGACGTAATTTTTGGAATTAACACAACATAGGAATGAATTATAAAGTGCATTTTAGCCCTGACACTTTTTTCAGAAGTTTTAGAGACAGACTAACTTCTTACTTGGGCGTTTGTACTTTAGTAAATCTTTTTTAACTCGACACCTTAAACTACTCACATAAAAGATATCCTATAGTATATACAGTATATGTAATAATGGGTGAACAGTAGGAAATAATGTAGCATATATCGACCTTGGTTAGTTAAGTGATTCAAGGATAGACATGAAACGGCTCTTTTAATTCATTCAGATAAATAAAATAAAACTTTTTTTAACTGACTGAAGTAATACAATTGGGAGAATTATACATAAATGCACAGATTTTAAAGCCAGACTTTGAATTTTGATATCGATTCCACTATTGCACACACAATTATTACACAAAGTATTTAGTTGAATGACACAGAAGTAACTGTAATTAAATTACAGACAAAATAAGAGTAATGCCTTACTTTACATTTTCAAGGAAAGTAAGGAAAAACGAATGAAATTAAAAATAAAAAAAATTCATAGAAAAGTAATTAAATTACAGTAACTAATTACTTAGTAGCTAGTTACACCCGGCACTGTGTTAAACACTATAATTTTTACCATAGTAAGGTTAAAAAACACTAGGAATTTTACTACACTTTACTATATTATACTATGTACTATACGGTTTTCTATAGTAGATATTATAGTATCCTATGGTATATGGGTACTAGCGATAGCAGAATGACCAAACAGTCCAAATTCCAGCCGATCTCTCCGGGTAATATAAATGATGGTGCGCACAGCTGTCAGGGGCCCTGCTGAAATCGACTCCCGGTGAGGCCGGACTGAATATGATCGCAGCTTTATCGGACAGTGACAAATCTTCCTGTGCTAACATGAAAAGGGTCGCTGGCTGTCCCCTGCGTGCGCCACACAATGCCGACGCGCCAACCTGGCGACAGCTTGCGTCTCCCTCTCACTGATTGATGGCTGAGCGTAGGCCTCGGGCTCCGAGCGGTCTGGCTGTCTCTCATCTCATACATTAACTAGTCCCAGTACAGATGGTTTAGGCCCAAGCAGTGTTTATGGCGGGCTGAAATGATGCCCATGTTTGTAGCACATGATAAAGGCATAAACAGGTTGCGGGCAATATTGTTGTATGAGTGGCGGTCAGGATGAACACATATGGACTCCTTTGATATTCATATAGATCATAAAGGACACTCAGACATGAAATGTGTGAGCAGATGTCATCTTGAGAGGTTTTTTAGTAGCTCATTATTTCATTTGGATGTATCTTTTAATTGCTGTTTGGTTTTATGGTCTAAATACATTAGATGTATTCATTCAAGGGACCCTTCTATCCAAAGGGACTTATATTTCTATGAACTCTATGGACCACTTTGGAAAACAGAAGCAATGCGACTCCAGAAGTCAACAACCAACTGAACATTTATAACCAACTAAAAATGTTAAGTATGTTTAAAATGTAATTATGTATTTGAGCAATGAAACCGGAAGTGGTTCCGGATCAAAGTTTACATCTGGTAAAGTGGTTTATATTGTGTGTTCGTTTATGCCCATTTATGTGATGTAAATATTTTATCCTTAAAGGGATAGTTCATCCGAAAAAGAAAACTCACCCTCAGGTTGTTTCAAACCTGTATACACGTCTTTGTTACATTGAACACAGAGAAAGATATTTGGAAGAATGTTAGCAATTTTCAGTTATGAGACATCATCCATTATATTATACAATATAGTATATATCACACATAATGAGATATTTTGAAAACTTTAGAAATACAAAGAGTTCTCGGGCACCTTTGAAAACCACTTAAATCTTCTTACTATGGTAGTAAATGATGTCCCGGAACATTCTTCCAAATATCTTTCTTTGTGTTCATCGGAACAAAGTAATTTATACAGGAGTGAAATTGGATAAGGTCAGGTAGATGATGACAGAATTTTCATTTTTGAGTGAACTGTCCCTTTTAAATTGTATCTGGTACGCTTCTCTGACAATGATTAAAATGTACTGCTCAGACGTCGAAAAACTACAAGAGAATTTTTTCGTGATAATAATAGATTTTTAATTTAACAAACCACGAGAGGTAACAAAACTATACATTCTCATCTTTCTGTATTGCTACAAAGGACACTCAAGTTCAGTGACTATTCAAAAGCACTTTTTGACAACTTCAACATTACAAAACATTCTTCAGTACAAAAATAGCAGCAGCTTGTCAAGAGGAAATTCTGTACAGGACATTTACATGTATACAAAACACGCCCAGGTGTTTTTAATTTATCAGTCCATATTTCGACATCTGGCCTAATCCAGCGTGAAGCCTGTGCCTCGCCAGAATCACTTCCCCATGGAGAGGCCGTGGAGACAGCCTGTGGACGCTGGAAGGGGCTGGCAGAGGGAACACGGGCAGGGCATGCCGGGAAAATGCCTGTATCCGCTGGAGAGGTGCAGAGGGTCCTTCATCATTGTGTGGAGAGGTGGGGCCGGGAACCCCAAATAACCAGCGGTGGGGGAAGAGCGTGGAGCATGAGCCACAGTCGGTTGCGTTGAGGTGTGCCGGAGAGGGGCAACCGTGTGCAGGGACGGGGTAAGAGACAGCAGAGGTAACTGAGGGACAGGTGCCGAGGCCGGGGGTAGAACTCGTCTAGCCGAGTGGCTCTGAGCGCTCGCTCCGTACACGTCACTGACGAGCTTCTTCATCTCGTCCAAGGAGCTGGATAGCATGAGGATGTAGTTTCGGGCGAGTAACAGGGTGGAGATTTTGGAAAGCTTGCGTACGGAAGGTCCCTGTGCGTAGGGCATCACTTCTCTGAGTCCATCCATAGCCTGATTCAGGTCGTGCATTCTCTTGCGCTCACGGCTGTTGACTTTTAGCCGCAAATCTTGCGGGTCGTCTTTGGAGAGGTCCACTTCTGCACAGCCTTTTAAGACGGATGCGGAGCTGTGTGACCGATCGCAATTCTTTTCAGCCCTGAGATGCACCGATTCTCTGTCACCGGAGTAAGCCTGGAACATCTTGTTGGCAAAAAAAACGCTGGCAGGGGAGTCCACAGCCAGGTCGGGAGACGAAGATCGGCTGCATGTGGACGCAGCGTCAGAATCCATCTTGTCTGAAGCCGAAAATCTACAAAACTTGAAAAGAACTAAACGTTTTCTGTTTTGGTTGAGCACTCGAGAACTAAAGGAAAAACTCCACTTGACTAAAGTTTAAAATGTCTTGAAGTAAAGTCAATGCAGGAACTTGTCCTGTATCGGGTTGCTCTGACGGTTGAGCCTGAGGGTCTGCAGGAAGAATGAGGAATGAGTGTGTGAGGACATCAAGGAGGCTGTATTTATACCCCAAAAGACCACAAAGACACAATGAGACGCATAATGTGACATTAGGCACTCAGCCAATGACAGAGGGGACACACTTTCACCCCCACACACCCCTTCCCTGTCCCAACAACAGCGTCTAAACCCAACTTTCACACACACACACACACACACACACACACACACACAAACACACGCATGCACAAACACGCACACACACATTCACACAAATGTACAAAAACATTAATGAATCTACAGTCGCCTAAGCTGAATTAAGTTTATATTAAAACGAATGGAAATGTATCAAATAAACAGTAAAGATGTTTTTTGATCCAATTAAAAAGCAAAAACCTTTAGTTTACACAACTTTTCAAAAACATGTGCAAGTCACATTTAACCCTAACTAAGTAGAATAAAAAAGAAGAAAATTATATTTCACCTATTTGTGAAGCATAGTTTTTTTTATCATTGTGACATTGATTTAAAGGCATTTCATCATTTTAAATATAAAACTTAATTTTCTTATCTTAAATTGTATTTTTCTTGGATGTGATTTGTTCGACATAATCTCTTTTTTTCTCATTGTGAGTTGTGTAAATTTGATGACGAGTAATAAAGACCGTTTATAGACCATTTAACTTTGCACTTAAAACATTGGCAGTCTAAATTGCATCCAAGCTGCGTCCCAATCCGCATACTTCCCGTCCCAAATAAGTATGACCCAAATCGTGGTATGTTGAAAAGAGTTTTTCAAAGATCATCGGATGGTCTACTACTTCCGGTAGAAATTTGAAGTGCAGAATGATGCACGCTCTTAACGGCTAATGTTACCCATAACCCACCGCAAGTAGGCGGAGTTAAGTGACGCTGCACTGCAACAATAAATTATATAATTGATGTGTAACTAAAATAAGAAATGTAATTATACAGTAAACATTACATACGAAATAATAAATGTATAAATACCTTAATGGAAAGAACTCTTCTTGTGTATTTTGATGTGTGCAACAGTTATTGGCCACGATGTTGTACAGCAACAAGGGCCACTTCTGCTTCCTGTTAGGTTCCTGACTGTTCCCAGTCTGTGCATATTGTTTTGCTATACACTAAAATGTATATTCTCTTCCATTACAAAAACAGTGCATACTTTTAGTACAAAGTTGGCGAATTGGGACACAGCAGTAGAGTTTAAAAAGGCTGTAAAATGAAGAGCAGGGGAGGGACAAAAAGGAAGAGAGAGTTATTTTCCAACGGCATCACTCTGAATTTAGTGCAGTCATTAACACCTCCATAACACACTTTGACATACAAACAGCGGCTACACAAAACCATATCAATTCCATTATAATCAGCATTGCACCAATTGAAACTATTTAAAACAAATGATAAAAAAATTGTCTGTGTATTACAACTGAGAATAAAGAATGATGTTATTTTAGACTAACAGCTGATTGTTCTGAACATCTTGAGGTGTTCACTTATTAAAAACAAGAGGCTATCGGTCAGGGCAAAGCATAACACAGAAGAAAATGATAAATAATACAAAGAAAGTGCACAAAAATCACAAATTAAAGTTACTTCAAACAAATTTAGTGACCGTCAAAAGTTTGGGATCACTTGACAAAAATGTCTCTCATGCTCTTAAAAGTCTTTTAATATGAAGGTGTATGTTTACATTTTTTAAATGCTTGTGTGGACAAAAATACAATTGTGCCAATATATTAATTTCTTTCAAGAGGATTTTATTAAAAAAATATTTAAAAAAACATTGAAATTCAACTCTGTTTAAAAAGCATCCAAAAAGCCGGATTATAAAAATGCCAATAGAAAGATTTTGTAAATTCTAGTGAAAGGGTGACAACTTTGAAAGTGCTAAAATAGGAAGTAGAGTTCATTTATTGTGAATGCTTTTAGTCACAACATTATTCACACAGATTCAACTGCATAATTCCTTGGTTTTGAAGAGTTTACTGAGTGAGTGATCCCAAACTTTTGACCTGTAGTGTATTTAACCTAATCTGCAAAGATAGTACATCATATCAATTGATTTATTAATATTATAAAACTTTACGAACATCTAATGAGAAACATCCTAAAAATATTTTGAAAAGAAATCTGTCTCTTGACATGTGCTTCAAAGTGCGCTGTCTCCATCTGTGTGGATGTGTGTGCGTATGAATACATGAGAGTGTTCAAGAGATTCATTCAAATTCATGTGTTTACTTTCTCCACAGGCCACACAGTAAGAAAAGCCGAGAGAGGAGAATCTGAATGCATCTTCATGAATGGATGAAAGAGTATCTCTTCACTTCTCTACCTCTTTTATGTTTAATCTGTGTGTCTTTAACTTGGAATTAAAGTGTTTGACTTTCCTAAGCTGTTGTTAAAGACCCGTGTGTGTGTGAGAGAGAGAGAATCTGTGTGAATTATCAATGTTCAGGTAAGCAGAAAATGAGAGCATTATCACAGTCGTGTGTGTGTAGTCTCATGAGATCAGCGAGGATTAAAGCTGAGCTCAAACGCACACATACATTCACAGATCTAACGCTATAGAATCCTCTTTATGGTACTGCGGGAGATTCATATACAGCATTAAGCTCAGGATTTGGCTAAAGCTACACTTAAATAAACGAAACAACTCTATCTTCAACAGTTACTGTGACAAACCCCACGAGAAGACCTGAGATCAAACGGATGCTGCATAATTCTTCCAGAAAATGTACAAACCGACAGCTTTTTCAAATCAATACAATTCACTTGATATTAAGTAAGAAAGGATGTTAGAAATCATCAATGTTTTGTGAACGATGTCAGATAAATCAATATATACAGTGAGAATGCTTTAAAAAGTTCTCTCAAAGTTTTCAAAAAGTTGATGTTATAAAAACTTTGTTGTAAATATTTTTTGCACTGTTAGTGGAACATTTAAAGCATTTGGAAATAATCCTTTCATCATTTAATGAGAACATTAAACATATTTTTTTGTTTTAACAAATGAAATAGATTTTCATGGAAATGTATATTTTATTTTAAAAACTACAAATTTGAAATAGAAACTTTATACATTCATATAGGCATAAGGACAAACATCATTATGAACATCATTATACATTTCCATTTTATTTCTATAGCCTTTCACAATGTGATTTACTAAAGACGAAAATATGTTTGCACAAGGGAAACAGGTTGAAAAAACAAACATAAAAAAAAACAGGAAAAGCCTTTGTAACGTTGTAAGTTAAAAGGTTTTTAGAAAATGTACTTGAACAAAGACGGATGCTGTTGAACTACAAAAAAAATGATGTGCAAATTGTGCATCGATGCAATACTTCAAATTGTACTTCTTGTAGATATTACAGGTCAACATGTCACATCTGTATGTTTTTTTTAATTCAAAAGGGGAAAATGACATTGATCATTAACAAACTTTTAGCCATATTTTAATGTAATGTGCTTCAGAAAAGACATACTAAAGGAAATAGCTATGAATAAAAACAAAACTTCAGACATACATGTGTGTATATATGTGTGTGTGTGGGTGTGTGGGTGGTTGGTTGTGTAGCTCAATGTGGAGTTAGTGATTTATTAACTTCACCCACTTGAAACAATAACCTTAACTAAACTACATCATGACAAGCACAGTGTGAACTGCCCCAAGCTTTTTATAACCGTTACTAACAAGCCCAATAACTTTCCCTAACAGAGAGAGGGGTGTGGGGGGAGGTTGAGGTAAAGTGTGCCAGCAGGCGTCTGTTATAAAAGCTTCATTCGGACTGTTGCAACATCATAAATTACAGCCCAACTAGAAGAGAAGAGAAAGAATGATTCTCCAGAGGCTGAGGAAAGAGGAGGGGGATCGACTCTTTGATCATCGTGACATTATGAGCCTTTTAAGAAATGCAAAGAATTCCCTTACAACACCGTAAAAATGTGCAGGAAATAGAAATATGACTCTTTAATATTTCAAAGGTTTTTTCTGATATCAATGTATCAAATAAATGATGTTTCATTACCACAGTTAAGTCACACGTTTCTCCAGTTTTAAAAAGATCTCAATGTGAACTTAAATATTTCCTAGTCAAATCCTTCCAAGACCAACTGATTTGACCCACATTACATGTAAAAGCCAATTATACAGACAGGTTTTCTACTTCTCTGAACTTTTTTCTAGTTGCTTACAGTCTAAAGCAGCGATTCTCAAACCTTTTCATTCCAGGACCAAACTACAGACAGGTATAGACACCAACATATTCTTTATGTAAATATGGGGAGAAAACACATAGTGGTCCTCTTAAATAGAGTAGTTTGTATTTCTCTTAATAAAATAAATTACATAACAAATGATCTTATGGTAAAATATAAAAAAATATTTTCATTTAACAGCCAAGTGACTTTCCACGAACCCACCTCATGCCACCGTGCGACCCACAAGTGGGTCCAGACCCACAGCTTCAAAACACCTGGTCTAAAGTGTGGTAGTCAGTAATGGGTAAGCTACTCTGAAAAAGCACATTCCACATTGCACACACATATATTACACAAAGTTTTTAGTTTATTACGTCAGAAGTAACTGTTATTAAATAAAAGAAAAGTAATCCCTTACTTTACTTTTTAAAAGGAAAAGTAATTAAATTACAGTAACTAATTCTTTTGTAACTAGTTACACCCAACATAGGTGGATAGTCTTTTAACAAACTCCACAATGATTAAAGTTAAGTTGGTTGAAAATACATTATTGAACACCATAAAATAACATGCAACACAAACAACAGAACTGATTCAGAAACATCCAGAAACTAAGCATACATGAACTGTTCCTTTAAAAACAGCTACAGAAAAACGAAGAGACCATTCAAAATGTTCACTTAATCATCATTTCAGTCCGGTGTCTGTTGAATTTTAAACTAAACCAAACACCAGGAGTGACAAAGTCATCCGATAGCAAATGTGAAAGACTGGCAGCTCGATGAAACACGTGAAAACTGTGATCAAAATCTAGGTTATCAGATTAAAAAACTTTTCAAAAATACATCTAGTTATGTGATTGTTGTATCTGAACTTATCTGAAAATCAGAACTTGTTTTCTTTGCCGTATTTGAGGTCTGAAAACATACAGAGCATCTTTTCTATTATTTTCAACTGTTTCGCCAGTATTGATTTTCTGCAAATAAATCTAAAGAGAAACAATATTTTTATTTGAAATTTGAGAGCAAAATTGTTAGTTCACAGAATGAAACAAAAGTGAATATTTTACCTAAACACATCATTTTTTTTCAGTGGTTGTTTGCTGGTTTCATAACAACAGTCTGATTTAAAATCACATGCGCACACAGAGGCAGTGGTGACTTAACAAAACATCTTACAAACTCTCGTCTTTAACACTCAGTGTGTTTAAACATCAGGAAATGGCTTTGAATCCAAATGAAGAGATCAGCCCGACACACATACACGGACACGGTCACAACACACAGATGGTCATGCGCTACGATGAGGGCAGATTGTGTTAACCTCCTGCAAACACACTCAACAGAAGGAGGGAGGGGGAGAGAGAGAGCACAGTTAATAAAGAGACTGAATAAATAATCATCATTTCACATATCAGCTGCCTAGATTACAAACACACCTCTCTAGATCCAACCCTTTAATAAGAGCATATATCATAAACTGATGATATTGTGAATGATTCATAAAAGTAATCAGGAAAAATATCCATTAAACCTCTTCCTGACCTCATGTGTCTGACCAGATCTCACATTTTTTCGTGTCTCTTAAAATCTTGAATGTTTATTGTCTAGTGTGAGTTCTTTGACTAAAGTGTCAACAGAACCGCTGATGTACAATGCGTCTGTAGTCCAGAGAACCTGCTAAAGAGTGAGCATATAATAACATACTTGCATGAGCTCTCTTGATTAAAAGTGTGTCAAATTATTTGTGCATTATCTCGATGTGAAAAACAGAATACTGTATGTTTTCATTGACTTCATTAAAGTCATATATGCCAATACGCTCGACTAAGTGTCACTAATTCATCCCATCTCCTTGAAAAACAAGCTCACACCTCCACACATTAATCATCCTCAAATGAGACTGAGTACAGTGGCCACCAACTCGAGGGTTTTTGTGAGGCGTGACCTCCGGGTCAACGACGAATGACTGAAAGCAGGTCTGTCACTGTCCAAAGACAAAGCAGACAGTCCAAGCACACTGCACACAAGGGCCGCTGTAGCCCACGGCAACCACAGAATGGACACATGGCACAAGACCCCTCACAGATGGGACCTGGATTGTTTGTGTGGTGGGGGGTTGTCATGGAGAAGGAGCACAAGCATAGGTAACTAGCTTAAAGGTCGGTGACAAGCACACATGAAGATAAATAGTGTGAAGAGACACGACAAGAGCGAAACATGTCAAGAGCTCGTCTGAGCGGTATTTAATATCACAGCAACGTTTCAAAATAAATGTATTTTGTACTTTATTTCAGTGATGTTTTAACACATTCCATCCCCAAAATCTTCTGTGGTTATTGAAAAAGTTTAATAGTTCATTAAAAGTTTAAATGGACCCCAACAGATTGTTTACCATAGTTGCAAGTTTTCCAAATAATTTGTTTATGTTAGTAACAATTAATGTGATGCGTTTAATTCTAGTTGATATTTTAGTTGTTTCTCTAGTCGGTTATCACCGAGTGATTTCAATATTTTATTTTATTCATTGATTCATTTTTGCTAACTGATCCACACTTTGATTCTAATTATATTTGTAAACTTTTTTCAGAAATTAAACATTAAACTTTAAAGCACAAAAGACATTAGCGTGTCTGTGATATATGTACCTCAAATTATTGAATACTTGAGTAGAATTGTACTTAAGCAAGTTTGTTGTTATTTTAATATCTTTTTATTTAAACACTGCTAAACATTTCATTTTTTTCTCCAGCTATAATTATACCAGTTATCGTTATAATTTTTTAAGGCATTAGCTTCAATTTATAAGATTGAGATTTATTTTGGTTAAGTTTAAGATTTTAATACGTAAGATTATATTTTATTTGTTTCAATGAAAATGTTTTATTAGAGTCAGTTTAAGTAGTCTATGTAAAATCCCTAATGTGACCTAAAGAAAAGTTTAAAACATCATTATTACCAAAAAAGAATGAATGAAAAATCAAAATGCTGTTTTGAAGGCCGAAAATATTTTTTTACCAACTTCTTTTTAAAAGATGCGTCACGCCCACATTTTTACACACCCAGCCAAGTTTGTTAAACATTAGAATCATCATTGTCTAGTTAACACCTCATTCTAGAATCAATGTGGAGACGGACACTTGACTTCAGCCCACATGCACACTCACAGCTGTCAGCTACACACAGAAAGTGGAGATGTATGACTGCAGCACACGCCAACACACAGAAGAAAAAACAAAAACACAACAGATTGGACAGAAACAGACCTGACACACACACACCGGTGACAGTGATTAACGTGTTGTGTATGTGAAAGGGACAACAAACAGACAGCGGCTCATTTCTACAGTGTGTGTGTGTGTGAAGACACAGGAGGAGCCGTCCAATTAGAAGCTGGACACCACACGGTCCGCCGGGGGGCCGAAGGAGGGGGCGCAGGTTTTGTTGTCTTGAAAAAGTGCCATAAAACAGCTCTCCGTAATTGGTGGACTATAAAATTAGCATCTGCAAGAGCATTAGATTTCCTCTGTCTTTGTCTGGGCTGTTGACCTCATTCAGAGCTGTTTTCTCTCTGTTATGTCTCTGCTTTTATTGAGAAACAGACTGAAACGGAGAGGAAACTGGTATATCAGGAGCATCTCTTTACTTTCGCTCGGCTGTGACGTTAGTCACGGGTGATTCTGATGTCTTTCACTACGTCTGATGGTTAAGCTTTGAACCGCGTGACCTACACAGACATTCATGAACACATCATTAGCAATTTAACCATCAACAATCCTGTTAGGTGTGTTAAAACCATAAAACCACGAGGTCACGCATGAAGCTATTAACAAACTTTAGCATGCAGATCATTAGTCAAAATAGATCGATAAACGTATACTGTATCTGTTTCCTCTCCGTTCTATACTTATCCATGTAATACTTTTACATGACTTTTAATGCTGTAGACATCAATAGAGAGCAAAGAAAACCTTTTCCTAATATCTCAGATATTTTTCCTTAGAAAAAGAGTCATAAATCTGACAATTGTCTCTGTCATTCAAGTTTTAGAAGAGATGTGAACGCAAGCTCAGATTTGTCAAGTGCTTCCATCAAGTCAATATTACTGACGATCTCCATGTGAGCTCAAACATTTCTAAATCCAGTTCGAATGTGGATCCATTCAATCCGGAATGTGCAAGAGAATTAACTTTTTTGAAGACCAGTGGACATTTGAATGCATTACATCAAACAACAGACTCATGGACATCTATTACAAAACTCATTCTTCTTCACAACTCTTTCCTGGTGGAACATTCTTCGTAACTCAGTCCGGTCAACCACATCTCCCACAACATTAAGAAAACTACTTAAAACCCAACTCAGTGAATACTTGACAGTCAAATGAGAAGAAGAAAAAACACTTACCCTCTCTCTTTCTCCTAACAAGTAGTGATCTGGCTTTTGCTGAAACTATTAACTTATTAGCAACCAATTGTATTATTGCTCCTGCTACTCATATGTGACTTCACAACAAAGCCGTCTTATGGGTCATTTTTCAAAATTGATATTTTTACATAAACTGAAAGCTGACCAAATAAGAGCTCGATTTATGTAAGAGATGATAGAATAGGACAATATCTGGCTGAGATACGACCGTTTAAAACTCAGGAATCTGAGAGTGCAAAAAACAAAATATTAAGCAAATTGACATTTCTCAAAATATCTTCTTTTGAGAAGAAAATTTGTCACTTCCAGGTTTTGGATGACATGGGGGTTAATTAAAGATGACAGAATTTTTATTTTTGAGTAAAATATTTATTTAAGAAAACTTGTGAACCGAGTTATTTTGTAAATTCTCATCAGTCTTTACTATATTTTTATATTGCTATTATTTTGTCTTGTAGACTGTATGTAAACATCTGTTTGGATGTAAATCATTTACAACTCATCTGGAAACTAACCTGTCTGAAGTGAATTAAACGAGGATTGTTTTAGGATTGACCCAATTTATTTATTACCCAATTTATAAATTGTTTCGTAAAAAAAGTAAATAAAAATAAATAACAAAAAGTTTAAATCTAGCTAAAAAAAGTCACATAGCCTTAGAACTTCTTACACAGAACTCAGAGTTCATCAACACATTATATTACTTCTTTATGTGGTTATTTATATTTACTAGAAAACACACATTACTGAAAGCACTAGAAAACACACATTACTGTATGCTGCCCAGTTGCAAGTGCTTTGGCAATACAGAAGTACGGCTGTCCTGATTTTGCGAAGAGGTTGATATCCGTAGGGCAAAATCATGTTGACCCTGCGACAACATTTAAATCAACCAATCAGAATTCAGAAAAAAGTGTATAGTTTATTTAAAATATTCTTACCACCAGGATTAGGTGCTTCTAGACCATTGTTTTAAACGTATTATTCCCTCTGATTTTAGGGGTAAGTAAGGCTTAGGGTGGGGTATGATGTGGGTTTAGGTTTTATTAATAAAATGTTGTCCTAAGGTCAACAAAATAAGTCAAGCACCTGGCAAAATCAGGTAGAGCATTTAGTTATTGCAGCACATTTTAACAGAAAATTCAGAGATTAAGAAGAGAGAGTCATATGAGTAACTCACTCACTCATGGTCAGGTGAAAAGCGTACTGATGTGATGGAGAGGTCACATAGAGAGGTGAGAGGTCATTCACATTCGCATACTTGAGGAAAGCGAGGAACAGGACTGGAGGAGTGTAGGTGGGTCCGCATTGTGATGCGTTGTGTTTCAGCTCCGCCCCCCTGCAGATCTCTTTGATGTTGTAGAGTCGAGGATGTCGCTGGATCTCTCCAGAGGTCACCTGCGCTGTGATCCCCAAAAAGTGCTCTCCTGGGGGCCCGGCAGGACCTGGGCCAAACTTTTGTCCCTAAAGAAAATAAACGTGCTGTTGATACGAGAACAGGGAAGGTCGTGGCAAAATCTAAACAAATAGAAGAAGAAAAGGGGGTCGCATGCTAATGACATAGAAAATGACACACTGCATGATTGAACTGTGTGTTTGTTATTTATTTAATTTGAACAAATTTAAATTACCATTACAGCTACAGTAAGGTCACAAAGTTTTTGGACACTTGTATAAAATGTATGTCATTGTATTGCCAATTATATTTTATTGCTTTCGTATTTATGTACATTGTGGTAAATTGTTGAATACTGTATATTATAATTACTACACTAAATTACTGTCTTTTACTGCAATAAGAAATAGACACAGTGTTCAGTTCTGTCCTCTAGTGGTTGTTTGGTGAACTGGTTCATGCCACAAATAAATGCTTTATGATGCCACAAATAAAGTACATTCCATTTAATCTATTCAAACGAAGTCTGAAATTCTGAATTTTGTTAAATCTTGCTATTAATGATAACAAACTGATTTAGATTAGATACAGATTTCTCTGATTTATTTAAAGGAATAAAAGTGAGGCACAAACCAAATGAGAAATAGAGATGAGATAAAGGAGGTATCTACACTGCAAAACAGAAGAAATTTAGGAAAGGGATAGAAAAGTGATAGAATTCTCTCAAGAATCACGCAGAGCTCCAGCAGTGAAGTGTTCATGTATTATTAATGCATCCTCATTACATAACTCTATGCCCGCTCACATATGTGGTGAACGCTGCCTCCAGTTATAGTGTTACACTTTGGTATGGATGAGTCATTAGTCAAAGAAATAATGAAAAATACAGAATCACACAGGTTTCCATTAATCAGGACTGACTGAAGATGTATTCTGCAGTCTTGCTTTATGTTTGTGGCATTATGTGAAGTATAATAGTCTCTGGGAGTATAACCTTATTAAAATGATTCATATCTTTTTCTCAATGTCCAAGGTTTTGTATTAAAGAGAAAAAGAATGAACGTTTGCATTTGGCATATCCCTTTTGATAATATGTTTAATGTCATGTAAATTATAAGCTGCACTTATGTGTCTGTTTTCAAAACAGACAGAGACTGTAACTTGTACTGACTTTGACTGAATTCTCTAGGATTCTGTTATTACGTAATACGCAAAAACCATTTGAGTATCGTAATTTATTCATGTACACAAACATTTCTAGACCCGCGAGGGAGAGAGAGAGAGAGAGAGAGAGAGAGAGAGGGAGAGAGAGAGAGAGAGAGAGAGAGAGAGAGAGAGAGAGAGAGAGAGAGAGGGAGAGAGAGAGAGAGAGAGAGAGAGAGAGAGAGGGAGAGAGAGAGGGAGAGATAGAGAGAGGGAGAGAAATCTTTTAGTCAAGGTCGAGGTGAGGTATATGAAATGGCTTAAGCATGCATTGCATCTTGAGTTGGATCTTGAGTCAGTAATATTATATCCAAGGTTATTATTTTGTTATAGTATTATATATAGTATAATATTTTTTGCACCAAAAACCACCCCTCTGACTTTAAAGTAATGATGAAAAAGAGATACTTGCCTTAAGAAGGAATAAAGAGAATAATCTGACAGTCACGATCATCTTCAAAGCTCCATGAGTTGTCCCAGAAACACAAGACATCCATTCCAACCTTCATAACGTCCGTTTCAATCTGTCCGAGAGGTGAAAGCTGTCTGGAAAACAAGCATTTTGTCTTGTTTGTGTAAACTCATCAAAAACTCCTGACAGTGAAACATGTTTGCTTCGAATCAGATCAAAGTGAGATCACACAGATTCAATTCAATTCAGTTCTATTTATATAGCGCTTTTCACAATGTTTAACTGTTGCAAAGCAGATTTACAGAAGAAAGATAAAAATAAACAAAAGTTAGTATACGTATTAAAACAACAAGGGTCCATCTTTAACCTTGATCGTCGACGGAGATGCTGGAGCTGGGATGATCAGTCAAATTCACAGGATCTGGCAGGAGGATGGCACAGATGACATGGGAGGAGAAACAATTCAAAAAGAAATAAAGGATTTTCAAAAGAAGAACATAATAACAACACTAAATAAACTGGGAAATGTGAAATCAGGGAGACCGGGGTAGGTTGTCACACGTGCAAGAGCGGTTACAAAATCATGATGCCAATGGAACTTGGTTTAATTTTGGAGGACAGACTTGAAAGAAAAGTTGTATTTACATGTGTAGTCCTTGTGACAACTAGCCCAGGTCTTCCCTAACAAGTCTACTCTGCATTGCTGCGGTGAAGTGTTAGTTGGTGTTAAATTTAAGCCTTTTTGAAACAATTACGTATACGTATGGGGCATGGCCGAGCCATCAATATTACTCCCAGAGTATGAAAGGAATAACTCGACAGCTTTGTACAGAAGTGTTGTATGATTTATAACAGTGACTGCAGATGGCCTGCAGGGTCTCCGTGGAGACGGATGCTGGTGACAGCACTAGACTGTGGGTGGTCCGGGGATGAACCCAAACATAAAGAACAACAACATTGTAACTCATTACTATTCACCTACTAATAGCATATCACACCTGGACACAGAACACCTGTGATGGAGATTTTAATCATTATGCATTCATTAAAAACACTGGCTAGTGGCAAATATACGTATACTTCATTCAACAGATAACAAAATACAAACCTTATTTGTAGCGTATGCAAAGCCTTGGAAAGTCTCTCCTCTTTATTTTGCTCTCTGTTATGCGTCCATCTTCATGTGCAAACTCTTTCTCTATCTACCCTTCCCGGGATGCAAAAATGCAAATAAGTGTTTCAGATAAACAATAAACAATGAAATATCGTCCTCCCGTGGCCTCTGTCCTTCCCGCTTTGATCTGTGTGTTTGCATTGTTGTTCTCCTGAAAGGCTCTTTAATCACACAACGACCGGCCTTCTGTTCTGACTTCATGTATCAAAAGCTTTGTGATGACTACAGGAACACAGTGTGCAGAGATCACATACAAAACATCCCAATTAACATACAGAGATGGCAGAAAGAAGAAATGCATCTACTGTACATCAAATTGTTTATGTAAACGGTAGTATTAAACTCATAGAGATACATCGTCCAGATCCATGATCAGTCAGTCACACAAACAAACGTCTAAACAGATTTGAACGCATAGAAACATCAGCGGGTTTTGACTTTGAGAGCTGATGTGATTTTGCCATTCATTTTCCAAACCTGCTTCTCGCACGAAACACACGACAAGTGTAAAGAATCTCCTTCAGTCTCCTTTCATTACTTACGTCCGCTCTGACAGCTTTCTCCTCGACCCATTCATTTTCCTAACCACCGACACAAGCTTTTAGATCCCGGCTAAGTAAATACAGACTTTCTGCAGTAAATGAGATTAAAACAGCATCCGTTTCCCTTTCACAACACAAAATAATTATCTGACAGTGTGGTTAAATGTGTTTAAATTTTACTTGTTAAGTATAACAAAATAAGCACATAGAGAGACTAAAGTGTCATTTTGTGTTGTCGCAGACAAAAGGAGTGTTATTCGTGGGAGGGAATACATACCTGAGGTAGTGGCATTAAATGATTCATGTCTTGAATGATTCATAGTTTCAAGATGTGGTGTGCTTCAGGACATAAACTTATTCAGTTTAACAGGTTATGTAATGGTTTGCGTGAGATGAGAGGTTCCCCCTTTGAGCTTCACAAAAACTTGATGTGTCTTTCATCTTTATTCAGTAACACCAGAGAGAGTTTGAGTTAGCAGTAACTTGAGCGTTTGCTGTGTGGGACGTTTACAATGAGCTGATGATAAACAGTCAGACTTGCAGGTTAACCACTCATGCACAACAATAAACAGAAAAGTTTTTATATATCTGAAGAGCTCTTTTCCAAAACGCTATAAATCCATTTAAATAGTTTTCATGGAAATGACATTTTATTACCTAGACCCATACATTTTGTTTATTTTGAATTTATCCTGTTAAAATGGTCTGTTGGCTCAGTCTGAACATTTTAAACAATGATTGTTGAATGAAACAACGATATTGTCGATTATAAATTCAATTTTTTTAAACCATACAAATCCATCCTTTTTTTCAAAATTGTATTGGTTTATTTCTTTTTAAAAACAAACTCAAAAGAGAACATGAAACATATGACATGAGGGACTCATACTATAAATTAATATAATTCAAATAAATGCAAATGAATGAAATAAATAACAGCCAAATAAAATGAATAGTTACAAACTAAATAGTAAAAGAAAATAAAAATATTCAATTTCATGTTTCAACATTTTCCACCACATACAAGAAATAATTTAGAAATAACACATACAAATACCAATAATCAGCGAATTCTGATTGGTCGAGAGGACATATCGCATTTAGGCTAAAAACAGGTTCGGGATTTATAGTGTTTTGGAAAGAATCTGCATCTTGCAGTACATTTTAAACTAGGAAATATAGCGATTTGGCATGAATCATTGATGGAGCAGTGAATAGGTTTATTCAGCAAAATGGCATGAGAAACTCATTTTTTTCTAATTTGGCACTTAATGCGATTTGGAAAAGAGCGCTTCATATATACGTATATACTTTATCTCATTCAGCAAAGAAGCTAAAACGTGACAACATCTTAGTCCCTTGCAGCCACCGTAGTGCTTCGAAAGGGAGGGGTGGAGTGAGACGTCATTTGCAATTCTCAACCTCACCACTAGGTGCCACTAAAATCACCAAATTGCTTCTTTAAAGATGGGGTAACCGATGCGGTTTCTGCCGATCTAATATTAATCTTAAGTACCTATACAGTAGTATTGCATCTTCGAAGAGTATTTAGTTTAAACTTATCAAAGAGAGATACAGCTTTATGATTATTTCCGGAAAAAGACAAGCTGCTGGAGGCGGGCAATGGGAAGGAACTACAGCACGAGCACACAACACATCATCGCTTCATCGTGTTGTTAACATTATGCACGTACACCAATTGCCAACAAAACACAGACATATGACTTAGTTTGAAGTGATGTTCATGTACGGCATCTTTTACCAATGGGGCCCGACCATCTATTTATCTAGTTTCAGAACCATCTCCAAATCCAGCGTTATATCCACTGTTTATATAACAATTATTACTGATCTGCAGAGAATGAAGAAAACGTCTAAACTTCTGTTAGCCGAGTTAAGTGGCCCTGAAGCACGTGCTCTTTCGTGGGCGTGCTCTTTCTCTCAAGCTAGCGCCTGGGCGTGGTCGTGCTTTTCCAGGAGGATGGCCAATAAAAGGAATAGGATCCATGTTACGAAACAACTCATTTTGACCATGTTGTGCATGAGAAGCCAGCAACAGTGTAAAGAAGTCAGAATGCATGAAATAGCATGTTACCCCATCTTTAATAATGAACAACTACAGGTGAACTGAGAGAAGGAGGAGATTCAGAGTGTTTTGAGATTCAATGACTGTGTAAAAGACCATCAAATGAATCACAAAGAGGTAATACAGCACCACAAATGTACAATAGAGGCACACATAAGCAGAAGTGAGTTCATGTCTATTTAAAATGGTCTCAGATGGATGAAAAGGTTGTGGTGAAAAGAACCATCTGACTCACAGCAACGTTCTGCTGCTTTTGCACCCCTCCCTCTCTCCGGTCATTAGCAGTGACCTTCTTACAGAACATTATGGAATGCTCCAGCATTCACATTAAACTCTTTCTAATGAGTCCTGTCTGCTTTAACTTCACACAAACTCAGATTCGTGAAGAGAACTGAATGATCATGAGACACTGGGCAGTTGAGATGGAGTCATTTTAGGTGACCTGCTCATCCTCAGATCCTTCAAAAAGATTTGGTTTGTTTGCTCAGTAAATGGTTTCTCTATAACTGCCGTTAAAATCAAACCGAACACACTCTGAATCATATCTCAAGTCATAAGTATGAGTATGTCACATTACAGTGCATTGTGGCTTGAGCGAACAGTTTTTTTTACGATAATGTTATAGAGTGAATTTAAACGGATGTATTAAACGGATGAACACGTCTATCATCAGTAGAGACCACAATATGAGCTCCAAGTTCTATCCAAATTCTATCACTGACTCTGCCTCACATTATTCTAAACACGTATGAACACACAGAACCCATGTTTGAAGAACATCCTGACCCGTCCCCCATTAGTGCCACATTTAATCCGAGATCTACTACCAATGGAAAAAAGCTTCAACACTCAATCTCTGTATGGTTAGGTTGGCATGACAGAACATAAATATTTGAGATGTGAGATGAGGGACATGTGATGTTTGATCTTTGCAATCCTGCCCTCAACACAAATGCGCTCAACTCTGTGGAAACACGTGCACACGCGCAGACACACACAGACACACACGTCATCACATTCAATATACACAAAAGGCTGAGCGTCCGGTCATCCCTTTCAAGCGCTTCTTTTTGGCCGAAATGTTCATAATTTGTACAATGGATTTAAATAAAGCCGAAGCATTATTTATTGCCAAAAACTGAAAAACGCAGGCACAGTTTCTGTGTGGGTCACTCAAATGCCTAAATTACCTTGTGTAAAGGACGGCTGGAGTGAAAGGAGGTGGTGAAGAACAACGCTTGTTATATAACAACCCCAAACAGAGTCGTAATGAAGAGTGATAGATTCTGTGTCTGAATCTCTGAAACCTACAGAAGCCAGAAATAAATTGTATTTATTGTATGACAATAAACATTGAATAAATGTCACAAGCACGTACATTTTGGGCTGTTTGAAGCTCAAGTTGAAATTGAATGATTGTATGAATTATTGATAATTGATTTGAATAATTTATCAAACAAAGGTATGAAATAATTGTATTTAACGGCTTCTGACCCAGAACAGTGTGGTTAATTTAAACTCATTTCATGCTGCTCTTGTGTGCATGTAAGGAGCTTTTAGAGGATCTGGCACAGACTGACAGTCCCACAGAGGAAATGCCCAAGGCATCGGCATAAGTGTTTTAAAGACGCAAAAGAGTGCAACAAACCAGCTAAAATTAGTTGAGCCATCAAGGAATCTCTGCAGGAACTGTTAACGGAAGGCAGAACGTCTACTTTGTAGATGGATCAACCCTTGACCACCTTCTTTCTTGGGGAGGCATAAACTTCTCTGTGGGATCCAATGTAAGCCGCCCCCAAAAAGCTAAAAGTTGCAGTGGAGGGTCCACAGAGGTCATCTTATGCCATAGTGTGGAAGGTACTTGTTGACAAAAAGAACCCGGCCCCCAATGGACATATTTGGTAATAACCATCTCCATTTACCCAAACGACTCTTCTTAATGACTCCCAGTGTTTCTGTATTACACAGAAATTCTTAATGACTCCCAGTGTTTCTGTATTACACAGAAATACTTAAAGTGCTTTCGCCCATTCTTTTTCTCCAAGTAAAAAAAACATTTGGACAGTGCATCCATCTGATCAACGCTTCGAAAACGTGAAAAATGTGAAAACGAGTCCCCTGTGTCTTATAAGCAAGCAGATCAGATAATTGGGCCTTCTTCCTCGAACAGGCTTTCAAAAAACTCAACCCGCCGGTAGACTGAGCTAGTTGTTGAAAACCAGATAATAGCATCCAAAGAACGAGTCAACTCCTCTAGTCAAGTGACATTGAAAGTGTACTGCTGAGCGAACTGTCTTATCTTGACTTTACCTATTTCCCACCAACTGATGCAAAGATTTAAAGGAAGATTTTCTATGTTTGGATTCCCAAAATCACTTAAAGGATTCCTTAAAAAACAGATTTGAGTAAAAATGCCAATGTGCACTCTTTGGTTTTGTTGAACTTAAAAAGAGTTTGCAGTGTATATAGCCTACTATGATCAGTAAACCCCACTGGTGTACCGTAACACTTATTAAGAATGCTAAAATGATGTTTAAAAAGGAAAATCTAGCCTAGCTAAAGATATAACATTATCACGCGAGTGCATCCAATAATTAATATATCTTGGCTCACAAAAGGTGGAACATTAGATTAGATTCAACTTTATTGTCATTACACATATACAAGTACAGTGTAATGAAATATAGTTTAGGTCTAACCAGAAGTGCAATTAGCAAGTGCAGGATATACAGTGTGAATAAATACAGAATACAATATTAGGAAAATACTATACAAATGTTCTATGACAATATGACAGTCGGTATGTACTATGAACAATATATACAGAAGGATATACACTCAAAAAAATATTTGTCTCTAATAATTAAGATTTATGTATTTTGATTGCATATAAAATTTCCATCCATTTGGATTACATATTTTTTACCTAAATTAAGTAATAAACTTTATGTGATACAAATTCGTAAGACATAAGTAAATGAAACAAGTATGAATAAGATTTATGTAATAATATTAATAAATCAAATGTGTTTCAAATTCATTAGAATCTGAATTATGTATTCTTAAATTATGAACTATATAATTAAAATGCATTGTATTTAGGCATTTTAATAATAAACCAAATGGTTTTGAAAGTGTACACTGTAAAAAATGTTCTGTAATTTTTACGGAAAAATACCGGCAGCTGTGGTTACCAGAAAGCTACCATAAAATTTTAGGAGCATCCTGATTTTATTCATCCAACCAATTCACAGTGGAAAACATGAGCCACACCCACTATTCATCTTTGAAATACATCAAAATACTGAAGAGGATCACCACTTCTGCTTCAATGGGACTGCAACATAACATCCATGACTTGATGTTTTATTGTTGATTAAAGTCACCGTTATTGTGATCAGTGTTTGCTTTAGTTGGGCACTTTCATCCTTCTTGAGATTACATTAAGTTTTCTTTGTGCTGCTATGGCAGTGTATTATTTTAAACACAGGTCAGGTGCAAACGACATCTAAAGAAAATGTAATTAGATTTGTTCACATGGCAATGCAATGACGGGGTTTAAATACTTGTTGGGGTTTAATGTTAAGACATTCTGAGGAAATTTATATTAAAAATTCAAATTTCCTGCAACAGTCAATATAAAGAGATTTTGAACAGTTTAAAGGCTTACATTTGGTCTTTGAATCAGATATCAAGAATCAGTGTGTGAAACTCAACAGTGGTGATCAATACATGAAAATCTTACAGCCGCAATGCATGCTGGGAGTCATGGATGAGTTTTGTGCTTTGATGATACCCAGAATGCATTGCGTTTATCTTAAGAGTTTTATTTAACTGTCACCATTGTTGAGACAAACTGTTATCTTCTTCATGTCTGCGAGAACATTTTTTAAAAAGACCCTCAGTATGTCATTTAATGTCATCGATTTCATAAATGAGGACAACAATTTGCTTTATATCTCTACCTGAACTCTAAAACATGTAATTACTCTCTAAAGTAAAGAAGGTATTGCTCAACTTTGCTGAGCTTCTTTACACCTGTTTTGGTGTCTGATTTTATAAAACAAGGGAAAGCCTTAATATAAGACGTAAAGGGTCAAGATCCCAACTAAAGCAAACACTCATCACCATTATGGTGACTCAACAAACCATCAACATGTAAACTTGTGTTAGTTCTCATTTAGATCTTTTGTACATGTGCATCAGAAATAAAGTGACAGTGGTGTCTGTAAGTGAAGGTGATAATAATGTTTGTGGAGTTGAAAAAAAACTCCTTGTGAAAACTATGGAATTTCATTGTTCATTTCCCAGAGAATTTGACAGTGTTTTCTGTATTTTTACGGACGTTTTTTGACAAGAGTTTTCTCTGTGAAAACTACAGAATTTCACTGTTAATTTCACGTAATTTCACGTAATTTCAGTGTTTTTCCATGTTTTTTACGGACGCTTTCTTATAACAGGTTTTTGGTGTGAAAACAACTGAATTTTACTGTTAACCTCACGGGCATTTTTTACAGTATATTCAGGAATTATTTTATTCCTGAAAGGAATCTAACCGCAAAATGAATCATGAATTTTATTTAAAAACCATTTGGTTCATTATTAAATATAATGCATTTTAATTATATAGTTTATTATTTAAGAATACATAATTCCGATTCTAATGAATTTGAAACACATTTGATTTATTAATATTATTACATAAATCTTATTCATACTTGTTTCATTTACATATGTCTTACGAATTTTGTATCACATAAAGTTTATTACTTAATTTAGGTTAAAAATATGTAATCCAAATTGATGGAAATTTTATATGCAATCAAAATACATAAATCTTAATTGTTAGAGCAAATATATTTTTGAGTGTATACTGTGAACATTAATGTACAGGTGGTTATGAACAGATAACAATTTAGACTATACAATAGTGCAAGTGACTTAAGTGTGCATTAATTACAGACATTAGCTATTAAAGTTACAGTGTAATAGATGAGTTATTGCGGTTATTGAAGTTATAGTGCAATACATGAGTAGATACAGTTAATACTGTTACAGTGCAGTAGATGAGTTAGTGCAGTTATTGAAGTTACAGTGCAGTAGATGCGTTAATGCGGTTATTGAAGTTATAGTGCAATAGATGAGTAGATGCAGTTAGTTATGCAATAGATGCAGTAATGCAATAGATGAGTTACAGTGCAGTAGAGAAGTTAGTGCAGTTATTGATTTGACATTTAGACATTTAGGGAAAGGAACACACGCGCCCCAAACAAGCAAAAAACTAAAGACAGAAAAGCAAGTGAAAAAAGAAAAGGATGAACTCACAGCACTCCGTCAGCTCACACTCAACCACATGCACCGGAAGTGAGAGAGAGAGAGAGACAGGGAGACGACCAAGGCACCACACACCGTCACCTTCATATAGTTTAAAGCCTCTCCAGTGCAGGTCTTCGTTTTAAACGACAGTCGTATGAAAACCCATAGACACAGAACGAACGCTTTGTCATGAAATTCTTCGCGCAAGCATCCGCTGAGCTCGAGGACGTCACGCGGTCATGAGACGCGCGTGTCGGGCTGATGCCGAGCGCTGTCCGCGGTGCTGAAATCAAGCGCGTTCACTCCAGACATCGACATTTATCGACGTGGATCCGAGTCGTGTAGATGAGATTTCACGTCCAGCCTCCGTGGGAAGGATGAGGGGATTCTTCATGCCCACGCCGCTGCTCGTATTGAGCTGCTTTGGAGCGTCGTGGGTCGTCGCTAGTAAGTTATTCACAATAATTGATTTGTAGATTGAGGCTGTTGCTCGCTGATCACTAAATGTCTCTTTTATTTCGACATCCAGTGAGGAGTAATAATATGTTTGTGTGGTCACATTGCATGTTTCATATGGGTAAGCGTGTTTTAAGACGTGTATGTGCACGCACGCAGGCACGCACGCACGCACGCACGCACGCACACAGAAAACCTAAAACACACACTTGTTGCGTCACAGCACGCACAGATGCACACACAAACACATACAAACTCACGTATCATGCTTAAAAATCTCACTACACATCATAATTTGACCTTTCATGTATACGTTAAAATTCAGCGACAGTGATTTTATACTGCATTGCTGCTGCCACCTAATTGAAGCATAACATGTATGTTGAACCATAAGAAAAGTTTCCCCTAGTAGAGACAAAGCCAGCAGCCAACACATTAACTCAAGTGCCCATACATTTTTTTAGCCCTATAGCAAAGAGGGGAAAGCCATGGATCAGTGTGTAAACGGCTTCTGGCAGCAGATACTGTCAGTTCTTCATGCTTTTAAAGGTTCCACAGACAGAAACAACACACACACACACACTAATAATAATAATTCACTGACCAGCACTACATACAGACACAAGAGTACAATATACAGTACACACGCACAATAATGTTGTTCATGCAGATGAACAAACTGAATCAAAATGATTCATAAGGCAACATGGAATTTAATCTCGATAAAGATTCCTGGTCTTATTGTGCACAAATCATCAGTGTGCATCATTTTAAAGACAAATGTTATCTCTTTTCTCCAAATGTAAAACTCGTGGTTTCAGCATTGATTTTGATTTCATCTAAAGTTACCGCATACCTCTCCTTCCCAACCACCCACATCCATTCTGGTGTGTAACGCTCACTTTTCACTTTGTACACAATTCCTGGTGGACTGTTATTGGCACAAGAAGAGATTTCCACTGACTTGCTTCACCGTGATAACAAAGCCCAACACTAAAGCTTTAGATTCGCATTGGATGGTTGTTTCCCTATGAGTTTCCTACTTAAAATACTAACAAAACAAGCACATGACGTTGCACTGGTGATTATACAGTATTTACAATTAACTGACACATTTATGTCATGATTCTGCCTCATCATGTCATATCTTTCTTGGTCTAGTGTCAGGATCATGACAGAGCCTCATGTTTTGTGTGGTGAGAGAAATATTATTGTTGTCACAACATAATATGCGTTCTCATCGGACTCGTCTATGACCCCGCCCCTCTCGTTTCCTTGTCATCTTTCCATCATTGTTGATTCCTTTCTACCTGCCTTCTGTTAATTTACCCTTGTTGTTTCCCCTTATAATGCCCTCATGTCTATTGTACGGTGCTCGTTCGTATTGTCTACTAGTGTATACCTCTGCTTACCAGGTCTTACTAGTTCTTGATTATTCGTGTTGCTTGTTCCTGTCTGTTTATACCTTGTGGATTTGTTACCCAAACCCTTTGGATTACCATGCCCCGTTGGACTTCCTACCCCTGTGTTATTTCCTATGTAGCGTCACAGTCGTTGTTAAGTTTTGGCTCCTGTTTTATCGTAAGTTTGGTTTATTCTGTTCCTTTGTTTTATCCCCCTTGAGGGAAGTGTTCAATTTCAGCTTTGTCATTTTGTCCAGTACTTGTTGTACCCCATTGTGGGTTTTTGTTTTGTCCTGTTAGTCTTGTTTTACGTTTCATCGCTGCAGTCAAATTGGGTTCTTCGCCTGGGTCGCTCAGAGAGCCCTGACACTTTTTCCAAAGCGGCTGATGCATTCAATACCTATTTTAGATAATTGATAATTTTGTTTGTTCCCTGGTATCACAACAAAAATCTTTGCATTTTTATAGTAATGATCTACAGGGCTTGAGTTTCATATACTGAAACTGTTAACAGCACAGCATAACACCTCTGATATGTCTTAATTGGATTCATTGAAGCCATTAAATTCCTTATGAGTTCACGTTTGTGAACAGAGTCAACCTTTTCTGTCCTACATATTATGATTCTGTGAAAGTTTGGCATCGTGGGAAGAATACCTTGTCATAACTGTATGAGATTATTTATTTAAAAGAACATACCGAATATCTCTCTCTCTCTGTTTCTGTATTTCCAGACAGCTTGGTAGCTCCAGTGAACGTGTCGATTAAAGATCTGAAGTCCAGCTATGGTCTGCTCACATGGGACACGCCAGACGGGGAGTCGGTCATCGGATTTGCCATCACACAGCAGGTACTCAATGAGAGAGGGAGGGAGAGAGGGTGAGAGGGAGATTGCAAGGAATCAAAAATAAGGAAAAAGAGCATAAATAAGTAAACATTCTTAAACAAAGATTACATATTTTTGAATGCAAACCCCAGAAGTGAGTTAGCATTGTCGGACTTCCGGATCCATCGCTCCAAATTCTGTGGCTTTTTTGAATGGGTTGTTGTTAAATCGCCCGAAATAAGGGTAATTAATTACCAGGCAACACATTTTTTATACAAGAGTTGTCGGAGGCTTGGTGGTGGTGACGATTATATCAAGCGACGTTAAGTCTGTTTTTAGCATCGTTTTGGCTTTTTACTTCTGCAGATTGTATTTCAGCTTTAAAAGTAAAAACGTTTTGTTAGTTTGTAAAGATTATCTTGAAAGACAAAACGTATAAATATCATTAACCTTTGTTAATCACGGTGCTTATTTTTTGCGATGTTCCAAAAGTCTGGGAAAAATGCATAGGCTTTCGATCGCCGGGCCACTGCAGCGTTTCCCGAAAACGTTCTCTCTAGTGCGATAGGAAGGCTCTTAGGTACACTTTAACTACAGTTATACTTTTCTAGGCCTGTTTCACCCTGTAATGCATTATGTGAGGTAACAGCGTTCTTTATAAAATAAGAAATAGTTTAAGTTGCATTAGGACTCATAGGATAAAAATAAACCAAATTGCAAACTAAATCCAACAATGGATATTATTTAATTGTAAAATGAGTGTGCAAACCTGCAATCTCATGTCCAAATGTATCATCCCGCTACACTAACTGGCAGTATGATCATTTATATCAAAGGTTCTCAAACTTTGGGTCTAAGGGTCACGCAAAGCCACTTGCTAGTTTACTCCAGAAACTAACAATTACTTGTATAGTTAGCACGTTTAATGTGGTGCATTTACAGGGCAAACCATGTAGCTTATGGCCGCGTTTATTAAACATTATAACACAATCAGCATTATTAATCAGAGTAACAATACCAAGTGGAATCATATAAAAAAGTTTGCCATAATTGTGCAGTCCTACAATAATTTGAAATTTCATTTCATTCATGAATACAAAAGGTGTGTTTTTCCCTATTTTCTTTTAAAAAAATATGCCATGAGCCTACCTTTGATTATACCTGTGTTTGGTAACCACTGATTTATTTTATAAAAATATATAGTGTCAATATTTACTCAAAAAAGTGCAGAAAGCACAACATTATCAAAAGCTATAGCAGGAAAACACCTAGAGTTGAATTCAGGGGCTGCTCCGTTGAGTTTGTCTTGACCAAGTTTGACCAACAAGATACAAAAGCTGCTGAATTTGCTGCCGTGGCAGGTGAACTTTTCTATAATTATAATTGCAGCATAAGTATAGCCAGGTTTTCACGGACTAAATGCACTAAAATGCTTTGATTTAGCCTAAAAGTTGCTGTATTGTTGTAGTTTGACTTAACTTTCCTACCACAATCTTTCTCTTTACATATACTCTAAATTCTTTGGTTTGCCAGCTAATCCACCTTTAGGTAATATCATTAAAAAGCTAACAACAATCAGTGAAAAGACAATTGTATTCTTTGCATCAAATTACTTCAATATACTGGTATATTTAACTTATAATTTTTTGGGATAGATTGCGATGTAAAGAAGCTTTTTTTCACCATACTCATGGAGTGAACTCTTCACAGTGATAAGATATAGCTAAGAGCGCTCCAGACCAACCTTCTGAACGCATGACTTAAAGAAGGTACACTTAAATAAGAAGGTTCGGGAAACACATATTAACGATAAGGTACATCATAAGGTATAACTTAAGAACGACGTAACATTAAGAAGTTTTCGTGAAACGCTGCCCAGATGTTTGTGAGTCATTACCTATTGTCATGGTGACCCAACTTTTCCTGTCCTTTATTTATCAGTCCATTAATTATCAGCGGGCCCACAGAAAATCTGTTGTGTGCACAACTCCAGAGAAACCTCAGCAGAACAGAGACAGCTGTTATTCACAAAGAATTTATGAGCCAGTTGATTTTTAAGTGTCTAAAATTGTGTCTCATTCGCTCTGCAGTGCATCTGGAAAGACGCATAGCATTGGGCTTAATGATGACTTATGTTTACCAGAAAAAAGACGTGCACATGCTGCGCTTCATCCAGGAAGTGAACACCACTATGAGGAGCTGTGCATTGTGGGATTTGGAGGCAGACACAGACTACATTGTGCACGTTCAATCCATCAGCGTAAGCGGACCGAGTCCTGTCAGTGAACCGCTGCAGTTCAGATCACCGAGAGAAGCAGTAAAAGGATCCGAAAGCAAAGGTACTCACCACTAACTATGAATAAATCACAATTTGCCCAAAAGTCAATTGAAAAAAACTGGATTCTCATTACTATAATATCTTAAGCATCTTAAATAAAATAAAATATACATTTTGAGAGAAATTGTCCTGTCTGAATCTGATAATTGTGATTTTACAGATGAAGTCACCATGGAAGAGGTAGAACAGAATGCTCAGCTGAGAGCAGTGGAGCTCATCATCATCGTGGTGGTTCTGATCATGTGGGCCGGTGAGATTGTTATGACATCATTTTAATTTTGCTGCATGATCTCGGGATTCAAATAGATGAAGTGAATGTGATGATTTTCAGTATTAAACGTTTGTTACCTTTGTCCAGGTGTGATTGTTCTCTTCTGCCGTCAGTATGACATCATCAAAGACAACGAACCGAACAATAATAAGGATAAAACCAAGAACTCATCGGAGTGTAGTACCCCAGAGCATCCATCGGGTGGACTGCTGCGGAGCAGAGTATAACGGCCGATTCACACACCCCGTATGCGGTGCGTATTTTTTCACCTGCCGATGTTAATGGATAAGATCATTCACAAAGCACCCGATGCCGTGCGGTTGGTCCGTTGATGTACGTCAGTGCAGCGATCGTTTATCTATCGAGTCTATTTTTGCTGTACAGCACGGACTGTTTTAAAGTGATAGCACACGTACTGTATCATGCTCAAAATGAACACGAGTTGACACAGTAATGCGGTAATTTCACCATATATGCATACAACCATCAGTGAGAAGACAATTGTATTCTTTGCATCCAAACTCTTCAATATACTAGTATATTTAACTTATCATTTTATTTGTATAGGCTGCGATGTAAAGAAACGTTATAACCCAATGGCTACTCGCGGATTGAACTCTTCAAAGTGACAAGATATAGCTAAGAGCGCTCCAGACCAACCTTCCAAGCATATGACTTACAGAAGGTATACTTAACTAAGAACGTTTCGGGAAACACAAATTTACGATAAGGTACATCTAAGGGATCATTTAAGAACGACATAACGTTAAGAAGGTGTTGTAGAGTGACAATGAAGTGTCAGTTGTTGTGATGACCTGTAGAGGGCAGGCTAATGCTGTAGGTATTTGCTTATAAAGCAGCAGAGAAGAACTGAGCGTGTGTGTTTGTGCAGATTGACTCCACCTGAGATGTGATTGAGTGTAATGCTTGTGATGCATTCCGTTGAGTAAGTGCAATTGCAGGGTTGGAAAAAATAACAGGAAGTTATTGTTGTTGCACAAACCCCTCTTACTTCCCAAAAGGCACCATTGCTCTTCTAAAGATCACAGGGGTGCTGAGATAGTGATAAACCACTATTGCCTGAGTTTTTTTTATGTGGGTCCAGTGGGGGGTTAAAGGTGGCCCTGATTTGTCAATTTGAATGTATTATGTTAGTTTAGTCACATGGTCAAGGAACGTGTAAAAAGGAAATGCAAGATAAACGCTAACTTTTTTCTTTTCTCCGCCCTAGAAGCTCCTTTATTGGAGCTCTGGCTCTTCTTCTTTCTGTTCCTCTCTTTTCTTTTCTGTCATTTCAGGTTATATCACATATATTTGGAAACTGTTACTTGTATCATTTACATTTTAATGAATTTACTTTGTAACCATTTTACGTGTAACATCAATTTAAGTCTGTTATTAAATACTTTCATTTGCAAATCCTCAGACTAGTGTTGGTTTAGTGTAAATATTTCAACGCTCCATATTGCAATGCAATATAGTCATGTTATAGCAATGTATATAGCTACATATATCACTATAACCACTGCGCTTATTTCCGTCATTGTATAAATTGCAGAAGGGTGGAAATTGACGAGAAATGCACAGTCCAATACCATCTTGCTGTTAACGCTTCTTTTTTCATTTCGGCATCCCTGTCGCCCGAACCACTATAGCGGAACCACGCTTACAGTTTGGTGCCGAAACCTGGGATCCCTTGCAGTGAGCTCTCTGAAATTGACTGAATTGGAATGAGGACTTTTTACAGTTAATTCTGTAACTGAGGTAAAGGCCTTCGGACCACAGAATGGATACGTCTGTTTTCATTGCTTCATGATATGGTAAAGTCTCCATTTGCGTAACTGTATGAAACAGAAATGAGAAGAATCTCAAATAGTGCAACCATTTTAAATTCATTGCAAAGTATATTTCAGAATATCTCCTCAGGGATGGAAGGGAATTCATCATATTATGACATATTGTTTGCTAAATGGGACGAGAGAGTTAAACCTACACTCAAACAGAAAGGTTTAACATTAATCTCAAGGTTGGAGTACTGCATGCTCTCCTTGCTGGCCTTCCTGAAAAGGCTATCAAACCACTCCAGCTGGTTCAGAAGGCAGAATGCCTCGTCTTCCAACAGCCCTAAAGGGCTCATGTGACAACCCTTTTCATCTCTCTCCACTGGCTACCAGTTGAAGCCCGCATCAGATTCAAGTGACTAATGCTTGCCTACAGGACTATCACTGTATCTGCTCCCTGAACTCTTTGTAATAAATGTGTCTGCAAAAAGATTAAATGTAAAGGTGGATGAGGAGCTTGCCTTTGATGTTTATTCTACGACTTTATATCTCAACCTCTGTTTGCCACTGAAAAAGGACAACATGCACAGAACAGAACAGAACAGAAAAGTCAGACCTCTGGACAAACCTGGTCATTGTTTATTTACATAATTGTAGTTATAATGCTAAAATATCAGAAATTGACGTTTGGGAATTATGTTGTTAAAAAAAATATATAAACAAACAACATTTTTCTGGAACACCTTTAAAGGTGCCAGTTCCTAGAAAACTGTTCTGCATGTTCTAATTTGGAGAATGCTTCCTTTAACGGTTCATTCTAGGTTTGTATTGTTCCATAAAGAACCTTTAACATCCACGTTTTGTTGCAGAAAAGGTTCTTTGTAGTGGAAGAAGCTTCTTTGGTTCTTTAGGGAACCAAAAATTTTTTCTCTCTTGTATCACTGTGAAGAAAGCATCTCGGCAGATTGTGAATATTATTTTAACCAGAACTCATAGAAACAGAATTATTTGGTCCGTCTAGCACTCCCTAGTTCACATAATCTGGATTTGGGGTTTAATTAAGTATATTGACTTTTGATTGTAGACTTGACATATCTGAGCTCAGTTTGACACATTGTCGAGATCTCTTCTGAAACTCGTTTCTCAGGAGACATATAGTGAGCTATAGAAATTAAATTGTGTATTCATTCTAAATGACAAGAAAATCTTTTGAGAGCTTTCAAGAGTTTCAAGGGTCTAAGGACGGACTCGGAGAAGAATAAAATGTATAGGAAGAACCTGCCAGTCCCGGGCCCAGAGATGACTTTTGTTAAGAAGATTTGAGTTAGACCTTCTGTTCAATAGTACAAAAGTGGTATTTCTGTCTGTTTTCTCAGAAATGTGAATGTTGTCTCTGGGAGAAACTAAACTCTCCACAAGGGCAGAACATCTCTCACATCAGCAATAACATCATGAGGGATTCTGACCGGCCGGCGGTCCTCCATGAATTTACTGAATTTATCCTTATGGGAGTATCAGTGATGGTCAATTACTATAATTTATGGGAATCTGAGGACTAAACCCCACTGTGTTCTCAATTTGACAGTGACCTTTTCAACATTCTCCTGGACACAACGTCATTAAATCTGATGGAACTGAAACATTTTTTGTCTGTGGTTTGTACCACAAATTTGCATACAAATGTTTATAGCATAAGGATTCCCTCTCCTAGCACACATTTAAAATGTTTTTTTTTTAACTCACCTCCCCAGATATGCTTAAACCTCATGATGTTTTTATAACAAGTGGCTTCCTAAAACACTTTGAAGAATCAAACTATACATACCTGTATCACTATGAAGCAAGGGGAATTAAGTTTACTGAAAATGAAAACTTTGAATAACAAGTTATTTTTCTTAAAAAGATATTACAGGGTATTTTGCCTTTATTGGGAGAGGACTGTAGAGAATAGACAGGAAAGCGTTGGGCAGAGAGATCACGGAGAGGGATTGGCAAAGGACCGTCGAGATGGGAAGCAAACTCAGGTCTAAGGCATGCTAACCACAGCAATCGGCACAGACTAAAACAAAATAAATAATCTTATATAGCAACATAAGAAAAAACAAATTAAATTAAAACCTTATGATATGATAGTAATTCAGTAAAGACAAAACTATAAAAACTTCGCTATGAAGTCTTGTGTTACCGAGAGACATATGAATTAGCGACTTAATACTCATTCAATATCCCACCTCGTGCATTCCAGATTTATTTATGCATTTTTCATAAGTCGAACTGTGAACCAAATATAGAACAGGAAGTTGTATAACCAGGATAGTGTGTATGATACACTACGTATAAAGTACATTAGAAGACCACTTTTTCTTTACCAAAGGGTTTTTATTCCTCAAAAAAAAAAGCACAATTGCCAACCCAAAACCAAGGGAGTTCAAAGGAGATACAAACGTGATACAAAATATAATTTCATTAGTACAATGTATCCAAAGTAGCATTATAAGCTAAAGATAAAACAAATTCTGTACTAAAATGGCCACTGGTTCGAAGTCATTCTGGAGCACACTTCATGCAGTAAGTTTAAAGCACACCTGAGATTTTTGCCGTGATTTCGCCAGGTTGGCCCAATAAGCTAGCGTTTGAAATTCTGTTTTGTTTACACCTAAAAATTACGTCATAAAAACATTTTGGCAGAACAATTCCTGGAATCAACTCCTGTTTCACAAAAAGTTATTAAGTAGTGAAAAAAAGGGTCCTATAAACTATAAAAGGTTCGAATGGACAGGTTCTTTAAGGAACCTTTGACTTTAGACAGCGGATCTCACAGTCCTTGCGAGTATTAAATCTGTTGGCGTTCCCTTCGCAGCCGCTGTACCAGAAGCGAAGGCATTCACCGCTGCGGATGTTGAAGTACCACTTCACAGAATACTCTGAGCATCTTCCCTCATCATAATCAAACTGGCAAACGTCTAACAACAGACAGAAAACACACACATGCTTTCAACCAGTACAGAATCACAAGCTTTATGTCTACAGATGTGAAGAAGAGTTGCAAAAATGGGTAAACGTGTTTGTAATGTGTGTTTTATCTGTATTATATACCCTCGTTTGGATTGGGATCCTGAACGCAAGTTTATAAGAGAAACAGCATTACATGCCAAGACAAACAGCTCGGGCATCCCGGTTTGCATGAACAACACAGATCACAGTGCTCTCATGTGAATTCACCTTTTTTGATCTCGGAAGGCTCGACTGGGTCCTCTTTGTGTTCCTCTGTGTGCTCTTCTGTTAAAGTGTAGTCGTTTAGAAATGATTCGATGTATGTATATTCCTCTTCATCTTCCTCTTGAGCTTCTTCTGTTTGGGGAACAATGGGTACGACGTCTCTGAAACACACAGGATTTATTTCAGCAGAAAGTATGGTTGGCATCATATCTCGCAAAAAAAAAAAACATCCCCTCATAGGCTGCACTTTATAAGCCATGTTATATAACACTGTCAATACCAGTTATTGCTCATCTGAGATCAAGTTTTCCTATCTCAATATTCATTGAAATCTTGCTTCCTAACAATTAAATCACAAGCATCAAGCAAAGAAAATGATCCATGGTTTTTAGTGTAATGATAACTAATGATAAAACCGTTTACTATAGTAACAATGCTTTGGTTCGGTAAAACCATGGTAATTTGACCGATACTCAGCTCCGGTGGCATCATTTGATAGGGAAGTGTCCATCGAATCCGAAATCACAAATATCGTCGGTAGTAGACCATCCAGGTATTTCTCGCATACTGTTTTTTGCATACTTAGGTTTCTGACATACTATTCATGTCTTGTACTCATTTTTGCTTACTAGATTGTATGGAAGTAGGCTATTTCGGACGCAGCGCATGTTTTTTTTTTAGTTGTAAACTAGACCTGTTAAACGATTAATCACATACAGAATAAAAGTTTGTGTTTATATAATATGCATCTGTGTTCTGTGCATCATAATTTTGTTTTAATAAACACATACACGTTTATATATTAGAAATATTTATATGTATTAATTTAAATTCATTTACAATTTAAATTATATATAAACGTTAATTGATTTGTATCTTTTATTTTCGTTCAAATATACATATTTGAGTTTATAAATGCAGAATTATTATGCACATACAGTATACGGACATTTATCATAAGAACACAAACTTTTATTTTGGATGTGACTAATCCATGAATCGCTTAACCAGTCGCGATTTCTTTAAGACTGCAAGGGAAGCTCAGCTTCCCCTATAATTGTCAAAAAATGAATGGTCAAATACTGTATATGTACTATTATGTTAACATTTTATTGACTAAAAATGCGTTAGACACGTTCATCTCGAACGAAAACAATTTCGTTCAGAATCAGCTACTTAGGTCGGCTGAGACGATTTCCTTCTCATTCATTCCCGTAGCGTACAGTGCATTACTCTGTTGAAGCCTAGCGTCCATTGACTTCAATGGGGCTGTTTTAAACAGTTTTTTTTCAGTGCTTAGAAGCAAGACGGTCATTGGATAATCCTGCGATTATGTCCCGCCCACGGACGCTCAGCGTCTCTGGGATGAATGGAGGAGTGTGCTGGCCCGGACTCCGAGCATCTGCGTGATGATTGGAGGGTCTGTCGAAAGACTGCATCTTATTTTGATTGACAGCGATTTTGTTCTATAAAAAGTCGCTGACGCTAAAGCTATTCTATCTCAGTCCCATTGCGGATTATTCAAGTGTAGTTGAAAGACAGACTGCTGCAACCTATTTCTTGGTATTTGCTTGCCGAAATTGCTTGCCAATTTTCATCATACATTTCACACACTTATACACCACATTCCTTGTTTCAGTTTAATGTATACCCACATTTCCTCCGTCGTGTATATATATATTTTTTAGATAGTTTGCTCATTCAGTTATTGTGAAATGAGCTTCCCCTCTTTGAAAGACCAGCAATCGCCACTGCGCTTAACAGACCTTTTTTAAACCATGATTAATGTTTTAATGCACGAGAACGAGTACGTCGCATGAGATCGTGAAAATGACGTTTCATGCAGTCTGTTATGTTGCCATGTTTGAAAGTAAGCTGTCTGCCAAGTTGTAAGTCCGAAAGTGAATAAATAACAGAGTTTTTTGCAGGTAAAAATGGGAATCGACTCTGAATCACACAAACGAGTCTTGGACGCATATCTACGTCATTATACATAGTTCACTTCTACGTTTTGATGAGACTGACACAAAAACGTATTTCTCCTCCCCCAAACACTGTCGCTCGTTCGTGATGCGTGTGTATCATGTCTAGAGTCTGTGTTCTACGGTGTGACACTAAGTCCGTCTTATTTCAACTACAAAAGGAAGAACGTCTGTGGGAAAAATGGATACAATTCATTTTTCAAACGACACCAAAGGAGTATAACCCCAACCCATCTGACCAATCAAATGACACAATGTTAGCGGGTAGGCTGGGCCAAGACGGATGAATCGCGGAACGAATCATTTGAGAGTCAAAAAAAGTAAGTTACGAATAACTGGCTATTATTACGAGATTATAGTGTTTTTACACATTGTATTTACATAAACTTGGTGTTGGACACTCCACAAACCAAAGTAGGGCCTAAAAAAACACATGCAAGGTACTCTTTAATGGATAATAAGACTGGTCTCCATTTTGACAAATGCATTCCAAAAATTACAAATGCCAACCGAGGAGGGTTTTCAAATCACATGTGGGACTAAAAATTAATCTGTAATTTTTTTGTAAATCTATTTGTAAAGCGCTTTACACACTGCATATTTTTCCAAACTGCTAGGCCAGTGAAATTAATATAGAGCTGCACAAGCTATGACATCATCACATACACAACCTTTGACTTTTTCCAGAAAGCCAGTAAACAGTTCAAGTCGACAAACAAAGGCATTTCTTTTAAATATCTGTTTGTCTGTTTTTATCATTTCATTAAAGCACAAATCTGAAGAAAATTTGGAGAAGAGGGTTCTACATGTTGTCAGATTGGCAGAAGAACAAAAACAAGACAGAGCTTGTTTAGAGACAGTTTAATCACAACAGCATACAACTGGTAAATGACTAACCTATCCATGGATTGTCCAAACACTACGGTTCTCGGCTGGAAAGCATCACATTCACGGGCCGGAACATCAGATCGAGGAATGGGCTCTCCTGCACAACAACAGCACAGACACACAAAATTGAAGACTATGGGTTACATAAAGAAATGCAGTATTACTCAAAAATAAAAACTCATCATTTATTCTCTCTATATGTGGTTGTAAACCTGTGCATAAGTCTTTCTTCAGTGTAACACAAGAGAAGATATTTTGAGAAATGTCTCGGTGGTTTTGTGTTCAGACAATGGAAGACAATGGGGTTAAGCGTTGTTTGGTTATCAACGTTTTTCAAAATATCTGCAGAAGAAAGAAACTTATACAGGTTTGAAATGACATGAGTCAATTCTGATGTTCAAGTTCATGTGAACTGTTGTTCGTGTCTCTTCTCAAACAAGGGACAAATGATGACATCAGAAAATGGATGCTACTTCGTCTTACTGTCCAGGAGGTGTAGAAAGGCGTTGATGAAGCGTCCGGCGTACTCTCGATCTCTCTGTCTGGCAGATCCCAGGAACACAAGCCTTTGCTCCAGAGGAACGCTGGTCAGCTTCTCCATCTGTCTCCAGTCGAATTTCTGTCCAGCCATGACGATAAACAGAACAACATTTTGACACTTACACAGTTTAGACACATAGTCAAGCTGAGCCTTGTCTAAGTGCTCTTGGCCAAAAACGGCCACTATCATTTGCTTCTTCCGTGGTCTCTCGGCTTTCAGGAGAACGTTTGTGATCATCCATTCTAAAGCGAACTCGACACGGGACGCCCCGCCCACTTGCTTCACCGTATCTGTAATGTGTCTCTTCATCACGCTTCTATTTTTAAATGCGGTGAAGCTGAACTCCTCGTGGATATAAGAGTAGCCGTATGTGGAGCTCTGTTGGTAGACGGACACTCTGGCTTTGCCATCGGCGGCGCTCGGCTCGCTGCTCACGTCAACATAATCCAACAGAGAAAGTGTGAGATCCTTCACGCTGAGATACTGTTGAGAGTTCAGGTTATCAGTAGAGTCCATTAACACAGACAGATCCATATCCATCCGCAGGGGTTCTGGATTCAAATTAATGGCACAGGTTGGATTCGGGTTACAACGGTCTGAGGAGAGGGAATGAACATTGTTTACTTTGTTGATTTGATTAACAAATTGTTAAAAAAATCTTATCTCCTCATTGGAATAGTCAGGGAGAAACTGATTTCAATATAAGTTTGCTGATTAGGTAGCAATGCGATAGGGCTGCTAAACGATTAATCGTGATTAATTGCTTTCAGAATAAAAGTTTGTGTTTACATAATATATCTGTTAATATACACAGTACACATATATTTGTGATGATTCCACCTCACCTTGTCAGGTATTTCTTGGTCTAGAGGTGGAATCATACAGGATCTTTTGTTTTATGTGGGAGAGAGACTATTTTGGCACCTATTTGTCGCCATACTCTCTCTCTGCGCTCTGCGTCATCGTCCTGCCCTCCTGTTTCTCAGTTAGTGTAAATTAGTTTATCCCCTTCACCTGTCCCATCTTGATTTGGTTCCCTTTATATTGACCTTGTGTCTCTTGTCTTGTGCTCGTTCATTGTATGTGCTTGTACCTGCTGCTGTGTACGTGTACGTGTACGTGTACGTGTACGTGTACGTGTACGTGTACGTGTACGTGTACGTGTACGTGTACGTGTACGTGTACGTGTACGTGTAAGCTGTAAGTTGTTGCTGTATGAGATTCTGTGCTTCTTGCTGTATGTATGCTTGTTGGCATTACACAGCCGCTTCATGTTTAGTCCGTGTCCTTGTTAACATTATTATTTATCCTGTCTTGTTTTCCCCCTCTTAGGTTTTGTTTTGCCTTTTGTATGGTCTTCTGTTATAATAAATCTGTTTTACCCCTTCACCACTGTGCCTACCTGCAATTGGGTTCTCCAGCCATGACAGTCCATGACATATATTATGTAAAAACACACTTTATTCTGGATGCGATTAATCGTGATTAATCATTTAACAGCCTGACAATTTAATACTGTGTTTAGTATATATAAATATATTATGTAAAATAGGCCACTGTGTGATTCAAACTTTTTTTAAATAATTTTTCAGTTTAAAAAAAATGCATTACTATTTTTATAACATTAGTTTTAATACAAATACCATTGTATTTGTATTAAAACTAATGTTACAAAATAACATTAGTTATTTTAAATACTATGGTTACTATTTAATACTATGGTTACGGTTTAAATACTATGGTTACTATTTAATACTATGGTTACTATTTAAATACTATGGTTACTATTTAAATACTATGGTTACTATTTAAATACTATGGTTACTATTTAAATACTATGGTTACTATTTAAATACTATGGTTACTATTTAAATACTATGGTTACTATTTAATACTATGGTTACTATTTAAATACTATGGTTACTATTTAAATACTATGGTTACTATTTAAATACTATGGTTACTATTTAAATACTATGGTTACTACAGCAAAATCCTAATTAATTTGTGGTTACTGTGGTTTAACTATAGTAAGCATGTGTTTTGTTTTTATTTTGAAGTAAAACCGAGGTACCTTTTCATAAGGGATATTATTTTCATCAAAAAATAATCATACAACTCCAGAAAAACTTGGAGACCAATTTCGAATAATTTAACCGTTTTGGGCATTTGGGTAAAATTATTTTTTTTGTTTCATTCTGTGACCTACTGAACTTCTATATTTTCTGCCCAAATTTGTAAATGAAAGTAAAACAACTATATTAATTTTCAAACCAAACCACAGTAATTATCTTACATGCATTTAAATGCATTTCACAGGTTTAATGTGCCTTGGCTCTCCGTCTTTTACGTTGCTGTTGGGTTTCTGCTTTTGTTAAAATTCAACCAACATTGGAATGAAACAAATGTAGTGTGTAGTGCTTTCTAAATTTTTCCAAAGCTGTATATATTGACGTGTTTGCACCGTAGCTTACCGAAACAAATGACGCACTGTTTAATACGAGTGACTCCCTCTCCATCAACCACGATGAAGCTTCTGGTGTCATCAACCTGAAACAAACATTCCAGAGTTCATAACGTCTATCAGCTTCAGTGCCCTCATTCTCTCTCTCTCCATCACCCAGAAGTAACATCATGAGTTCACAAATGCAGAGTTCATTTAAAACAAAGTGTCTCCAGAGTTACCTGAACAGCCAGCTGCACATTCCTTGCCGGCTGTAAGGCGACGACTCCCAGACCGATGTCTGCAGCCTTGAACTCCAGTATAGCTGTTTTAATGCTGGAAACATCTTCCGACGGCCCGTTTGTGAAGAACAGGGCCACTTTTCTCATGAGCCGTCCCTCTCGAACACGTTTGAAGACGTTCCTCGCCACGAAGAGCATGGCCTGTCCCATTTCTCTGATTTTTGTGGTTCTCTTTAGAGGAATCGTGCTCACGGCCTCCAGCAAGAGTTTCTTCTGACGGTGATCTGAGAAGCGGATCAGATACTTGGACTCGCTGTTGTAGGAGATCACCGACACGCGAGCCCCCCAAGGACAGGTGGTCTCAGCAATGGAAATGTCCTCAAGTAAGGAGAGGGTGGCGGCTCGCATCTGCTCGAAGACCTGAGTGGTGACGCCGGCTGACATGTCCAGAGCGATCACAAGTTCTGTGGGATATGCTGGACACTGACCTCCGTTAGCTGAAAACAACATAAAAGGACATAAAATACAAACCAGAAGGCTCTTATTTTGTTTAACTTCAAAGACAATTTCTAAATACTGTAGTACACTATTATAGTTCACTATATAGTATTAACCAAAGTAAACTGATAAACTGTACTTCAGATAATCTATATGAAGAACTATAATATCTCAGCATTTAACTAGTTTAGTAAATATTAAAGTATAAAACACAGTATTTTCATCATGTGGGACCATTCACATATGCGGTGAGGTGACAGACTTTCAGTTGTATTAAACCTTAGATGTTTTTGAGGTCACGGAAGCCTTTATTCTAGATAAGTGATATTGGTGAATGAGGCATAAAAAAGTACTTCCAAACCTGTACAGCAACCTGTTGAGATGAAAGACAAAAAAGATTTCAACATCAAAACAGAAGATGCGAAGGTCATTTTATCTTGAATCATATTGTCCTGTATATCTAAACTCACCACAGTTGTTGCGGATCTTCTCGACCAGTTCACATTCCTTAACACGGAGAAGCCGAAGAACAAGATAAACATATACAGCAGAGTAATTCATCACTGTATAAATATGACATTATTGTTATGATTTATGGTAATGTGTACCTACAGGCATTTCACTTTCTCCAGGCGATCCTCTATGACCCTAAAAAAAAAAAACTCAATACAAATCTGCACTAATTTTCATTGTTTTGTTGCTGTGTGGAATTCAATTCAAAACACTGAATAATGATATGGACTGTATGGTTAATCAAAAGAACTCCTGATTTAGTCAAGCCCATGAGGGTTTAATAATACTGTATATCAAATCAATAGAAATAATATTGCTGTAAAATAAGAAAAAAATATTCTAACCTGAATTACTTACTCTCTAGTTGTTCCAAATCTTTATAAATTTCTTTGTTTGGTTGACCACAGAAATATAGTCATTCAGTAGTATGCTTTGTGAGACATTTTTTATTTCACTTATGATTTTAGTTGTCCTAATGTTGACCCAATTGCTTCCATTGTTTACCCAACTTGTAAATCGCTTTGGATAAAAGCGTCTGCTCAATGACTAAATGTAAATATAGTCAAAGCAATGCTTGTAACCAAACATCTCATCGACTGCCATAATAGGAAAAATGACAATTATTGTCAAAGTGCCCCAGAACTGTTTGCTGTCCTACGTTCTACAGAATATTTGTGTTCAACAGATTTTTTTTTACTAAGAACAACTTGAAGGGTATTTTTGGGTAAACTATCACTTTAAATGAGATCATCTTTGTATTCATCAAAATGACTGACCCTGTGTCCATCCATTCCTCTTTCCCCAGGATCACCTCGACCACCTGAAGCACCAGCGTTACCCTGATCAACAGATATATATCATCATCATCAATACGTTTCAAACATAGAGAAGCAACAATAGAAAGAATGTGAATTCATATCATTTTCAATCACACATAACATCATTTTTTTGATAGATAATAATTTCAAAGGGGAAATAAGAAAGTCAACTTTGTCGTACAGGTTTTCCTCGGTAGCCTTTGTGTCCTTTACTTGCGCCGGATCCTTTGGCACCATCTTCGCCCTTATTATTATTAAAATATATCAATCATTAGTCACGTATATAACATGTCTACAAGACAACTATGATGTGTGTTTAAACAAACCTGTAAACCCGGTAGGCCCATGTCTCCTGGCTTTCCCTACAAACACATTTCATTTGTGTTTTAATGAAATAAAACCTCACCAAACATCAGATGAATGCACGTGAAAAAGTTCAAGCATTTGAAGAACTGACATGTTCTCTTGTGTTATGAATGACAGGTACCTTGTTCCCTTTGGGTCCAGACCGTCCAAATCTGTCTATTCCATCCTGACCCTGTTTACATGAACACATGAAGCGAGAAGCTAAGGACCATCAAATCTGATGAAAAGTCATTTTATCTTAAAGTTCCGGTGAAATAAAAAATGATATTTCTTTTTTTTCATGAAATATTGCAGCGTTTATAGTAAATAGCTTATAAATGTGGGTCATTTTCTTTTTATAATTCAATCCTCATAATCTCCAGTTAAAATGTATAAATGCTCTTCCGCCCTTAAATGACTATCCATCTCAAATTAGTCAGCTTGGGCGGAGCATCTGTTAACTCCGCCCCTTCGAATTTAAAAATCATTGAAACAGCTGTTTTTACACATCCAATTCGCAGTGAAATACGCAAGCCACGCTCACTAATTTTCTCTAAAATTACTTTAACTCGGAAATGTGTCCCATTTTCCGCTTCAAGGGGACTTTAAAGCTTTACTGACCGGAGGTCCTTTGAATCCGTCTGGCCCTCGATCTCCTTTGATCCCCATGTCACCGGGTACACCCTGAACACAGTAAGCACACTTGTGAAGTGCGAGCTCAGATGTGATTCACAAATATTACGTGGCGGCAGTTATACATTTGCAAAATAAGAGTCTTACCCTCGACCCTCTGCGTCCCGGACTTCCTTTAGAACCTTGAGCTCCAGACGGACCGGTCGGACCCTATGAGACATCATCATGCTGACATTAACACACAACACATACAGTCTCCTTCATGGTTAATACATAGAAATTGAACATTCAAGGGAAGTGCATGGAGAGAACTGACACACCTGAACTCCAGGTACACCTGGTTCACCTCTGTCTCCTGTGGTCCCCATATCACCATCTGCTCCCTGAAGCAGACGACAAAAACGAAAACAATCCCCACAGAATCAAATATTATTCTGTGATGTGAAATCTGTGTGTTTGTATGAATGCCCTCACTGTTGGTCCAGTGTAACCCTGAGGTCCTCGCTGGCCCGGGTCACCTCTTTCATCTGATGTGACACCCTACAAGCACACAAATGCATTTATACATTTGGCAGAAAGCGTAGAATATACACAAGCAGAACAGAACAGATGTACTACATACCGGAAGTCCCGGCGGGCCTCTTCTCCCAGGAGCACCCTAAAAAATATATTCAAAAAGATAAAGAGAAGTAAGTTCCTCAACCAATTAAAATTGTATACAATTACAATGGGCAATCGTGGCCTAATGGTCAGAGAGTCGGACTCGTGACCAGAAGGTTGCCGGTTCGATCCTCAGGGCCGGCAGGTAACGATTGCGGTGCCCTTGAGCAAGGCACCTAACCCCTACACGCTCCCCGGGCGCTGCACTGATAGCTGCCCACTGCTCCGGGTGTACGTGTGTTCACCACTTGCTGTGCGTATGTTCACTAGTCACTGGATGGGTTAAATGCAGAGGTCACATCTCGGGTATGGGTCACCATATCTGACAAATAGGTCACTTTCACTTTTTTCACTTTCACTTATTTTTTTAAATAAGGCTATTTTAGGCAATACTGTACATCATCACACAGTTCACGCCAAAGGTCCAAAAAATGCAAAAAATGCCTTAGTTCTCAGAGAGATCCAGAAATGCAGTGTGATGTTGTATGTCTTTTGATTTTATTCTGTGAATATCAAAGAATTCGACCATAAACGAATAAGCTACTGAGCATCACTCACAGAATCACCCTTTCCTCCGATGTCACCTTTGGGTCCGGGAAGCCCCTCATCACCCTGACAACAGAACACAATGAGGTCACATTTACATCATCGACCAACTCAGATTCTGTTTAACAAATCAAAACTATTACATGTTAATATCTCAGTGTTCCCTTTTTTAATATTGATGCAGGTGTCGTATCTGCCTGTGAAACTAACCATTATTGATGATTTCAATACATTTTACGCAGAATTGCTTAAAGGCACAGATTCAACGCGTCTAAACTTTTGACTGGTGGTATTTAAAGCCTGGTGCATCCGTCAGCTGTTTAAGTAAACACGGTCATATGTAAACAATAAATATTTGTGTTTTAGGCCCTGCTGTGTAAACGTTAACTTCAGAAACATAAATGTGTGATAAATCCTTGTTAAGACCATCCTTCAGAGCAGCTCTTGGTCTCACCATTTATCACCGGAAAATGTTTTCATGACAGACTTTTCAACTATACGTTCACACAATCATACAGGAGGAATATAGTAACACAGCACGATTCTAACGTAATCAAATCCTGTTAAAATTTTCCAGAAGGCCTCTCACCGTGAGTCCCGGACCTCCTCTCTCGCCCTTCAAACCTGGAGTTCTGTTGTCTAGTCCTGGTGAGCCCTGTAACGTAAACACAGATTCATATTCAGACCAAGAATCTGAATCATATCAAGCTGTTCAGATTTCAGAAAGTGTGCTTGTAGTTGAGTAGGCGGGGCGAGACCGTAGTTCAAGTCCGGTGAGTAATTGTGGATTAGTGTAACAGAGGCAAGCTAGTGTAGAGCTGTGCAGTATGTAAACCTCACTCCTCGGCCTCAAGGACTCTCTAGCGACAGAAGCTAGAGACTGCGGTCTTTAGCCTCCTCGCTAGAGCGCCCGACTCCCGTGCAGAACCGACCCGGTTCGAGGCCCGCCTGGTGTAGGTGTGGTTCGTTCCGGTTACAGTGGTGCCGTGACCCGGATTGGGAGTGAGGTTTAGATGGGTGAATGTAACGGAGACAAGCTAGTGTAGAGCTGTGCAGTATGTAAACCTCACTCCTCGGCCTCAAGGACTCTCAAGCGACAGACGCCAGAGACTGCGGTCTTTAGCCTCCTCGCTAGAGCGCCCGACTCCCGTGCAGAACCGACCCGGTTCGAGGCCCGCCTGGTGTAGGTGTGGTTCGTTCCGGTTACATTAGCGCCAGCTGTGCGCACACCGGGCTTGAATCATGGAGGAGATGGGAGCATATAAGAGAACCAGCGACCGGACCGTCAAAGAGAGAGGACTGGGCTCGGACATGTTTGTGTTTGTTTTTATATTTTATTCGCCGGCCGTCGTCCGTGAAGGGCGCCCGTCTGTTTATATACTTCCGTGTCTTGTTTTGTGATTTGTTTTGTTCGGCCGTTAGGTGCCGCCGGCTGTTATTATTTTATTAAAACTTTATTTGAATGTTTGCCGGTTCCCGCCTCCTTCCTTCCCTACTTTGAATCTCGTTACAGTGCTATAAACACACAGGACAGACTCACGGGATCTCCTCTCACACCAAGGTGTCCTTTGGGTCCAGGAGAGCCCTTAAAACCCTTCATACCCTACAGAACAGAGAAGTAGAAACACGAGCTGAATCAGACACTATTTTTTTATAATGAATAGTGGTAGAGCTGTTAAATGAAAACCATAGACGTGTGAAATTACAGCATCGCCTGGATCTCCTTTAGGTCCTGCAAGCCCCTTCAGACCTGTGTCGCCCTGCACACACATGAAATATACAGGCAAAGATTTTAATAGATTTGGTATGACGTTCATATGTCATTTACTGTAGCATCCCCTATGAACATACAGCCGCAGATTTAATAAAAATGTAATCATCATTTATAGATGTATTGTGGTCATTTCAGTCCAGCGTCTTTTGAATTTCAACAAAATAAAACTTAAGGAGTGACACTAAAGTAATCCGACAGCAAATGTGAAAGCATGACAAGAGACATGAAAACCGATCAAAATCCAGGTTATCACATAAAAACAATGACTGTTGTATTGCTGAAAAGATCATCTTTCAGATGCCGTCTGAAAAAATTCAGACCAGCTTTTCTGTTTCTCCAGTTTAATTTTCTTAAAATATTTTTTTCACTTAAAAATTTGGGAGATATATTGCTTGCTAGCAGTTTAAAGAATGAAGCAAAAATTATAATCTTACCTGTATATTATGTAAGATAATATATCCTGTAAATTACGTGACCAAAATTGATGTGACCTAGTTTTATAAATATTAATCTAACAGTCTGATAGTCAGTAACATTAATAAATTATTTTAACAAAATGGGCAATTACGTGCCTTAAGAAACAATTTTCTTGCATTAATTTTATTTATTCACCCTCATGTGATTCAAACCAGTATTAATGTGTTTCCTCTGCACAACAGAAAGAAGATATTTTGAAGAATGCTGATGAGAATATTGAACACCATTGACTTCCGTTGTATGAACACAAAACCAGTGAGACATTTCTCAAAATATGGGGTGAATAAATGATGACTGGACTTTCATCTTTGGGTGAACTATCCTTTTAATATTATGACCTTTAATAGCCAAATGTAACATTAAATTGATGTTTTTTTTCATGCTAAAATTTATTTTCTGCAAAGGCACCTTGCAACAATGTAAAAGTGTGTAAATAAATGTATTTACATTGAACAGTACATCAAACCACAGGCCCGTGAATGCAAATGCACGAGGCTCAGAGACAAGATCTCATTTAATGAAATGATTTCTGACTTTTTAACTTACTGGTGTTCCTCAAGCCAGTTTAAAGCACAAAAAAAGAGAAAATTCTAAAACATTAAGGACTCCATCGTGATGCCTAAGCAACAAAACTGCCAAATGTCATAGAAAAACCATTTTTGGTTTCCACAAACAACCATCTCTTTCATACTTTTTATAATCTTGATAACCTGTTTGCTTTTGTTAAACAAAATGGTTCTCTCTGGAACCGAAATATTTGTCTATGGCAGCAGAGAACCTTTTGAAGCACCCTTTCTTACACCATCATGACCGGTGAAAGTGTTGTGAAACAGAGCAATAAAATAAAGACGTTACCTGTTCTCCATCCACTCCATCGAGACCGTTCTCCCCATCTTCTCCCTGTTAAACACAGGTCAACATGTCAAACAAACATTCATATGTTTGGATGAGTTGTCAACTTGCAACGAATGTCTTCTCTTGTATATCAGCCTAAAATTAACAAAAGTGCGGACAAACATTTCACAAAAAGACCTTTGACTACACAGCAAAAACCATTCGAACACATCTGTCTTGTCGTTTCCCTGTTTAAAGAAAGCAAGATAGATTTGCACGGTTTAGATATATTTTCAATATTTTCAAATAATACATACAGTAAATGTGTGCAGTGCAAAAACTCAAAATGCATTCTCTGTTATGCGTTAGGAGTGAATTTCACTGTGCATTTCTGTTTTATCCGCTAACCATCTGCAAAACACCTTAAGCAGGCGTGAAATGTGCTGAAATATACAGAATTATATCAAAGAGATGGATCTAACCGGCTTTGCGTAATTTTGCTAGTGAAAAAATGCATTCATAGTTCAATCTTCTCAGTTCGACAACTTCAAAGAATTATCATAACAATTTTTACTTGACAAATTATTATAAGTTACACTGATAAAGAACATGACATTTGCTGTGTTCAACTATAGCATACACGTTTATGAAAGAACAAAATCAACTCTTGATTTCTAAAAAGTAAAGAGTTAAAACTCATCACTCACTTTTTTTCCAGCGAAGCCTCGCTGACCCTTTTAATAAAAGACAATAAAACAGGATTTCTGTACATCTCATGTGGTTTTACTCTCCTCATATACAGTACAGGAATATTCAGTTAAATATTATTTGCATAACGTTACATAAACAGTAATTCAGATAGCAAGAGCCATGCCGGTAGGCACTGTAGGTGGTTAGCATGTATGATTTAACTCGCTTCAGACATACTAACATGCATACCATGATAAATCCAGAAATTCAGTGCAGATACAAACAGCACGAGATGCATTATTGATGATAAATCAAAATAGCGTTACCTTGAATCCTCTGTTGCCAGGGCAACCGTTGTGTCCGTGAGTTCCATTCAAACCCGGCGGTCCTTGCTCACCCTGCCGGAAACCAGACAGGAGAGACTATTTATCTAAAGCATATACATGGCACATCTGTTCTTAAACATATTCATCCTGCCTCTATATCATCAGCGACACGTCTCTATGGACAAGGTCAAAGGGCACGGATATAAATGTGACATAAAACGGTTAAATCTCACACCTGCTGTACATCCACCTCTGACAAAACAAAGTCGTGCAAAATTATATACATTCACGTTTTTGTAAACATTATAGGCTGTTAAACATCAACTTTGATCAGTCAATCGGATAGACGTACCATAACACCCTCATCTCCAGGAAGTCCAGGGTATCCCATCTCACCCGGGAGGCCCTGTGCAAGAGAAATATTATTGTAAATTTGAAAAAGATGTTTTCAAAAAAAGGGTTCCTGCATTTCCCTAATGTCTGTTAGATTTATTTTAATCATAGATTAATAAACCCACATAAATGAATGAATAAGTGTAGCCTATGTGTGGTTTAGACCTACAGTATGTGTGGTTGGTCTTAAAATTGTAGTAAATTGATAAACTAGAATAAACAAATAGTATACTATAGTAAAGTTCAAAAACACTATAGTATCTAGGAATTTTACTGCAGTTTACGAAATAGTAATATACTACAGTCATTTATGTGGACAAATACACCTGTCAAGATTTTCGAGGCGGAGAACCCAAGTGAAGGCAGACTCCGAGGTTAAGGGGATAACAGGGACTTTATTTATACAAAACAGGACTAAAAAAGGCAAAACAAAAACCCACGAGGGGGAAAACAGGACAGGATTACTTTAACAGAAATTAAAGACAAGGACTCACTAGACTACAAACACTTAAGATGACACTAAACTAAACTTATAGAACACAAAGTAAAATTTACAAGGGATATAGACTTCACAGAACAAAAGACAGGGGTAACTCACACGACAGAATTCCAGCAACAAGGTATAACTTTGATAACATGGACAGAGTACAAGGAACGAGGTATAGTACCGTAACATCAAACAATCCAAGAGCACAAGACAAAGAACATGAGGGAGTTTTATAGGGGAACAAACACAGGATAATTGGCAAGGGAACAGGTGTGGGTAATGAAACACTAATGGGAAGGTAACAAGGAAACGAGATGGAGGGAAAACACAGACAAGACATGAGAAGGCGCATGTCAGCCAATATGTAAGCAAAGACATGTCCAGCTCACACAAAACTCAAGGACTTATGCCATGACTCCACTGCAAGACAAGAATAACCATGACATGATAGTGGAATCATGACAACACCACTATTGTATATAAAAAAGAAAAACAAAGTACTTAGAAATATCAAAATAAACTTAGGTAATACAATTTATGCCTTAATTTATCCATCTGTTTGTTACATAAATGTCATTTGTCAGATACCTGCCTATTCATGTGATGAACTGCACTTGCACATTATTTAATGATGATAACAGATGTTCTATACTAGTGTTGTTGTACTCGAGACCGGTCTTGGTCTCGAGTCCGGTCTCAAGACATTTTTGTGATGGTGTTGGTCTTGTCTCGTTCTCAACTGTATTTGGTCTTGTGTTTTAGACCACAATTGTGGGAATTACAATAAAATGTGACCCTGGATCACAAAACCAGTCTTAAGTAGCGCATGAAAGACAAAAATACATCGGATGGGTCAGAATTATCAATTTTTCTTTTATGCCCTAAATCATTAAGATATTAGGTAAAGATCATGTTCCATGAAGGTATTTTGTTAATTTCTGGTCTTGGTCATGACTCGGTCTCGAGTAACTAAAATAGCTTTCAAAATACGCAAACTGGCAATATGAAAGCGATTTATAACATCTCCCCTTAAAACACTTTTGGTCTTGAGTATTTAAATAAATTGTCTGTTAAAGGAATATGACTTGGCCTTATAAGAAATTCAGTCAGAAGACATTTTTTCACTTTATACATGAACAATGTCAATAAAATCATTAATTTCCGTTTTTGTCATATTATAAATCATCTAATCTATTATTTCTAGACTCCAACTAACATCACCTATTTTTGTCATTTTTATGTATACAACTACTTTGATTAGAATGCAACTTTAGTTTGGATATCACAAACGGTGTCACTAAAGATAAAGATATTTTCTACTGTAGCATGTCTCACAACGTGACATTGATTCTTACCTTTTGACCCCGGCGACCAGGGGGTCCTCGTGGTCCAGACATACCAGTGCATGAACACAGAACATTACAGCATTTTCTAAGAGCAGCTGATTCCTGACCGGAGACAAAAACACAAGGCGTGTGAGTCTGCTTATTCCTTTTAACAGCTCGAAAAAAACATATGCCTTTGAAAGTGCTCTGTCACTGTATATTTTCAGTGTACAATTTTCTGATTATGGCAAAAAAATTTTAAGGCACATCTCAAGATGGAACAGTGATAAACCTACAAAAAATAACCACACAGTCAGGTTGTCGGAATAAACTTGATTTTAAAAGGGAATACTTTAAATGCATCTGCCATTTTAATAGTCTATTGTTTCATCACTTTAAATTACAGCAGGTAATTTATTGCTTTTTTACACTCGGCACATATCAGGAAAATATTATTCCTTTCTCAGAGTTGTCAGTTGTGTATAAACTTTCTCGTTTTCTATTTTCTTACATTCTAGTTAAGACTCAGAAAAAATCCGCACAACCTTTCATTTGTCAATCATCTCGTCTATAAGAATTCATCTAAAAAAAGTTGAGAAAACTAAAAATAATGAGGCAACCTATCACAAGCACTCAACAAACAAAAAGTCCACCCAACTTAAAAATGCAATAGTTGTAACAACAAAGTCAAGTTTACCTTATGAACGACAGAATAAAATCAGAACAAAAAACTTTCTGATGCATTTTTGGTAAAACTTGAGAATCTAAGTCCAGTCAACAAAACAATCTTTGTTAGAAACATGTTTATGCAAAACAATCATTTGACTCCAATAACTAAAAATGTTCAAGTTACTTATTTATCTTTATAGGGGAATGTTTTCGAAGTTTGATTTTTTAGTGTAGGATCTCATCTATGAGTTTTATTTCTCATGGGATGCTTGTAACCTGTATGTATGAAAAAATAAAATAAAAATGTAACAAAAATATGTCCCGTTTAATATTTTGGAATCAAGACGAGACAAATCTATTCTGCATTATAGAGTGAAGGGGTTCATCGTTTGACTTTCAGATGGTAAGAATAGATCTCATACAGATGATAAAAGCAAAATAAGTGTAAACACAGACCAGTGCTAGCGAATACTACAGACTGCTCGGCTGGTTTGAAGTAACAGCTCTTATTTTGATACTTACAATCTGTTTCATGAGAGCGTTGCCTACATTCAGCATGTTAATGGACAGTGGCTGCCTGTAGTCGAATCCTCGGCCAAACTCCAGGTGGTGAAAATCAACGACTCCCTCCAAAGACACGATCAACAGCGAGCTGACCCCTGGAGTATAACAAACATACCATTACTTCATCAACTTATTTAACCTTAAACCTTGGATTTTTTCACCCCAAAAAACGAGGAAAAACATAATTGAAGCATAAATCACAATTATTAATCCACATAAAAACTTTGTTTTACATCCGGTGTTGGATTCAACGGCACTTACCACTGTGTTTGAGTTTCTCCGAACTCGCCATCAAACGCTCAATAGTGTCGTCCAACCCATCTGTGAAGAGAATCAACACCTACAGACATACAAAAACATACAATCAGTGTCGAGTGTAACTAGTTACTAAGTAATTAGTTTCTGTAATTTGATGACTTTTCCTTTGGCAAAAGTAAAGTAAGAGATTACTCAAAATTTTCTTTAATTCAATTACAGTTACTTCTGATCTGTGCTTTAATGTATAATTATCCCAATTCTATTGCTTTAGTCAGTTAAAAAGAGTACTTTATGTAGTTTTATTTGATTTATTTGAATGAATTAAAAGAGCTATCTCATGTCTATCCTTGAATCACTTAACTAACCAAGATTCATGTAGGAAATAGAAAATAATTATTAATACTCTTTTGCGAGAGTAATTTGTACAGTAATTTAATTACACTAATGAATTTGTAATTAGTAACCAGTCTTTCACGTTAATTACTTAGTAACTTGACCAACACTGCATACATTTCAACAAAACACGATTGTATGCTTATCAAAATGTGTGTTTACAAAAGCTAAAATTGTCACTAGTCTTCGTTTTAAAATAGTACACATTGTGTTCAGTGTCTTCATATTGCTTTCAAACATTTCTTACAACTTGTAAAGAAAAGAAAATTAAAAGCAAGCATTGCACAAATACGACATCACTTTTGAACACAACTACAAACACGAAGGAAGATATTTGCAAGAAAGTCAGTAACCAAACAGATCTCGTTGGGAGTCAATGCGGGATGAGATCTGTTTGGCTACTTACATTCTTACAAATATCTTTCTCTTTGTTCAGCAGAACAAATACATTTATAATAAATAACCTGAGGGTGTGTAAATGAAGACAGAAATACAAATTTTGGTCGAACTATTCTATTAATGTCATACCTTCACTTTAGCAGTGGAGCGGACAAACTTTTCTCTGAAGGAATCCAAGAGGAATGTGTTGAAGGCCAGAGGAACGGCGGGTCGCAGTAACAGCACCTTCCTGGCCACATCCTCGTTGTACTTCTCAAAGTCAAAATCCTCCAGAACTCTGTCGTCCTGACCCGAAACAATCCTGTAGCCTATTTTAGTGTCGATTTTGTCGGAGGTGACGCAGCACAGATCAGGTATCACCGAGACGTTGAGAAGTGCTGCTCGGACCAGAAGCTCTACATGAGGTCTTAACAGAGGTTGTGTGGTCGCCCGTCTGGACACGTCAAACCCGATCCCAATGTCAATATTGCAATCTAAGCAAACAAAAAATAAAAACGTAAGCTATTTGGGCATTCAAGTCAAGCTTAAAGATTTTTGAAAGCCACCGCATCAAGTAACAAAATCATGGGTCATGTGTAAAGATTTTTTTTCTTTTCGGAGGCATTTGTGTATGGGTTTTGATCTGATATTGATATGATTTCATTGAATCATTCAAGACAAATTCCACTAATATTTGGTAACCAGAAAATCTTTCTTTTACTTCAAAAGACCAAAAAACACATTCCTAAATAAAAATACATTCCAACTACTTACCCTTAGCTTCGTCGGATTCGCCGTTGCAAATCAAACTCAACACTTTCTGTACGGTAGTCTTCAGGTTAAGGCTTTCGATGGTCTCGATCAGGACCCGATCGGGCGTTCCGGCTATCTCGAGCAACTCAGATTTATTTAGATTGTGTTCAACCCCAATAACAATGATTTCAATCTTCATGTCTCTGAGATTTTTCAAGGCGTCCACGTTATTGGCATCATTAGCCCTTCCATCTGTGATGAGCACCAGATTCTGGGAGACCCCCTCAGCGATTCTGGATCCATTCGTTAAGGAGAAGGCTTCCTTTATATGTTTTAGGGCCGTCCAAGTGTGCGTGCCACCTTTCTCTTGTACCATGCGTTTAATTCCTTCATATACATCTGATAAGTTAGTGTACATTTTCAAGTTAAAGTGGAGTGAGAAATAACTGCTGAATTGGGCAACACTCACTCGCCATTTCTCTGGAGCAATATCAAGCTCTTTCACGATGCCGAACATAGTTTTTTTGACTACATCCCACTTGACAGAGTCTGAACCATCGATAAGAAATACAAGGTCTCCCATCTCTTTCTCACAAACTGTAAAGAAAAAAACATTAGGACTTGACAAACTATATGAATAGAACATTCTCGGGGAGCAATTTAAAACATTAAAGCTACTGTTTTGTTAGCTACAAGTTATAAACAACATGTCCAAGTACATATAAGCTATATTTAAGGTGCAATACGTACATTTATTTGGTTAGAAAAAAATTCTAGTACAATAAATTATGTTGCAAACTGACTCTTCACCATATTTAGATCTGCAATCATATAATAATAATATAAATGTCTTTTAAAATAGAAATTTAACCTTAAAATAATGATTTTTAATTTAAACTGCGAGATGCAATTTCATTTTTCAAACAGAGATGGCGATAGAGAGGCAAAGGTTCAAACTGCACCTTAAATAAGAGCTCTATATCTTTAAAAAATAATCCTCATTTGAAAAAAATAGAATTGAAAATGTAACCTTGATGTACTTCTCTATCAAAAACTACTTTTTTTATTTAAAGTATGAAATCAGGGTGTCGACGAAGAAAGCCTGTTATTCAATGATAAACCCTGATTAAACGCATCCTGAATAAAAGCTTGTGTTTGCATACTTTATATTTGTGCACTGTGTACATTTATTTTGTATTTATAAGAATGCATTTGTATATTTAATGTATATATTTAAGAAAAATCTAAAAATGTATAAATGTTATACAAATAACTTCTTCTAATTCTTCTAATTCTTATATTAATATATATACGAGCAAATATTTCCTTAATATATACATACATACATTTTTAAATAAATAAGAAATATGCAGAGTGCACAAACATATATTATGTAAACACAAACTTTTACTCCCGATGCGAATAATTGTAGAAACATCTTAATTAAAAAAAATCCTAAAAAATCCATTGCATTGCCACAGAATGGTGTGTTTGAATGAGAAATGAGAATCACCTGGTTTAGTGAGATTGCAGAGCTCACGCGTGATTTGTTGTTGAAGTCCGCTCAGTCCCTGATAGTCGTTCACATAGAGAACTTTTCCTCTGCTTCCCTTTGCTATTGTTCTTAGCTCCGTTTCCCGGGCTCCTGCCGCACCAATAGCAAAGAGGTTGACTTCAGAATTTGCCAGTAAACCATTCCATTTCTCCCGACCTGCAGGATCGTCCATCTGTCCATCTGTGATCATAATGAGCACCTGTGGGACACTTTTTGCACGTCGTCCCCCGTGATCCTGGCTAAAGTAGGTCAACGCATACATCAGGGCCTGAGCCGTGTTTCTGCTCCCCCCCGATGCTTTGATATTCGAGACGGCACTTTCAACATCGGCCTGTTTGTAGTATTGGTTTAGTGTGAACTCGGAATGAGGGGTGTTGGAGTAGACGATCAAGCCAAAGCGCACCCGCTTTTCTCCAATTTTAGACATGCGAACCACATTTGACATGAAGGTTTTCATTTCCAGGAAGCCAATTTTATTGGGTGTGCCAGCACCATCCAGAAGAAAGATGACATCCATCAGTTCAGGTCTCTTGCATCCTGCAAAAATACATGTATAATGTACGTATAGAGATAATGAACATTCTAAATGGGTAGTTTAAATCGGAATTAAAATGAAAGTACGTTTTGTCTTTACATACCTGTGCTGCAGATCTTCAGAAGGACATCGCTGCCTAATTTATCCAGAGACTCAAAGTCTCCTTCATAAAAAACTCTTTCTTGAGACCCAGCAATCGCATGCAGCTCCGTCCGGTTTAAAGGCCCGATGCCAATGGAATAAATGTTAATACCGTTCTTTCTGAGGTCTTTAGCGGGCGTCCCTACCTCATCTTTACTGACTCCATTCGTAAGGACTATCAGGAACTTCAAAGCTTTGGGCCGCCCGCCACTCGATACGTCAAATATCTGTGAAACCTCTTTGAGGGCTCTTCCAGTGAATGTTTTTCCACTCATCTGTCGTATAGTTCTTATCTCCTGTATTATTTTTCTCCTATCATCAAAAGTGGTTAATGAAAACTCCCTCTTTGTGTTTGTGCTGTACTGAACAACAGCAACTCGCTCTTTTTCTGGACCGATCACAAAATTTGCAACCATAAACTCCAACAGATCCTTGGTCTTTTTGAAGTCCTCTCGGGCAATACTTTCTGAGCCATCGATGAGAAAGACGACATCTGCCAGAAGACCTTCACATGCTGAAGAGAAATGTCAGAAATATTAATAAATAAAAAGAGAAAATCTGGTGTCTACCTACCTATCCCAGAACAAAATACTGGATGACAAGCAGTCTGGCCTCAAAACAAAACACTCCACTGAGACTGCACTGATATCGTTCACAGAAGGACTGCGGCTAGCCTAGGCAAAATCTAAATCCTCTGTCCTGATTCTGCTTGACTTATCTACAGCGTTTGACACAGCCAATCACCAGATACTGCTAGCAACCCTTTCATCTCTAGGACTCTCAGGCTCTCCCCTCTGCTGGTTCAACTCCTACCTCTCCACCAGATCCTTCAGGGTGTCATGGAGGGGCTCGCTGTCCACTACTCAACACATGATCACTGGGGTCCCTCAGGAATCGGTGCTTGGACCGCTGCTTTTTTCCATCCACATGTCATCCTTGGAACCCATCATACGGGCACACGGCTTGTTGTATCACTGTTATGCTGTCGACACCGAGATCCACATCACGTTTCACCCGGACAATAGCACGGTAGCAGCTCCCATTATAGCCTGCCTAGAAGACATCTCAGCTTGAATGAAAGAGCATCACCTCCAGGTGAACCCTGCCAAGACAGAACTACTCGTGTTTCCGGCACACCCCATGGTGCAACATGATCTTACCATCCAACTTGGTAATACCCCAATCACTCCTTCCAAAACAGCCAGAAACTTCGGAATCATATTTGATGAACAGCTGTCCTTCAATGATCACATTGCAAAGACAAAGCGGTCATGCCGATATGCCTTATTCAACATCAGAAAAGTTAGACCCTATCTCACAGAGCATGCAGCAAAACTCCTTGTCCAGGCCCTGGTAATTTCAAGGTTGGAGTACTGCAATCCTCTCCTTGCTGGTCTTCCTCAAAAGGCTATCAAACCACTCCAGGTGATTCAGAATGCACCGCCTCTTGTTTTTCAACAGCCCAAAAGGGCTCATGTGACAACCCTTTTCATCTCTCTCCCCTGGGCCCGGTTTTTCAAAAGTAATCCACTAGGATTTTGGATAACGGATTGGATAAAATCTTGAAAATGTGTTTTTCAAAAGAAAAAACGGATTACATAATCGGATCAGATCACGTAATCCAATCTTGGTTTTGATCCAGATCAAACCTTTAGTTTGGGTTTTTCAGAACTTTTTTGAAAAAAATCTGGATTAAACTGATTCCATCAGAAGGGTGGATTCAGCGTTGATTTCGTGGCCAAAATGTAATGAACACTTTAAAATAATACTATAATTGGATCATGCAGTATCTTACAAGATATCCTATTTATTCATAAGGTTTTAATTTTATTTGTTCATCAGTCAGGCTACAGTGATTAGGTAGCCTTTAACGTATTCAGCCTTTCAGTATAGGCCTACGGCAAAGTAGAAAGAGTTTGGCCTCATAAAATAATCCTCAAAAAAAGCTGTCAAAATTGACCAAAAACAATACATTTTATTCTGTCACTAATTGATATATATATTCATCACAATCGAAAACATTTTTGTTTTTAGAATATTTATTAGTGATGCATGCAATGATTACAGAATAACCAAAAAAATGCAAAGAATGGCAATCACTGATTTTTGATATCCAAAACAAATCCAAATCAGAAAGAGTGTCTAACTATTGCATCCCTTGTTGCACGTCCTGTTTGCTCGTTCTGGCAGAATGCAGGAGGTTGGTTAGGGTCTCCAAGGGGCTCAGGTGCATCATTGTCAGCACAGAGAGGGACATTGCGCTTAGTAGCGATGTTGTGCAGGACAATACAGGCAAGGGTTATGTTGCATGCTTTCTGTGGTTCCGCTCTCAGGTAGTTAAAGCATGCAAAGCTCCTCTTAAGAACTCCATTTAAATGCTCAATTGCACATCTTGCTCTGCAATGAGCAGTTTTGAAGCGTGCCTGCGCCGGTGTATTTGCTGTTAGAAAAGGAGTCATCGGCCATGGTAGGAGTGGGTAGGCAATGTCTCTTAATATTATGCCATCCGGTCGGTTGGTTTGGAGGTCTCTATATAGAGCGCTCTCCCTCAGGATGCGTGCATCATGGACAGACCCAGGCCACTTGACAACGCAGTTGGTGATGATGAGGTCAGCATCACACACAAGTTGGACATTGATGCTGTGCCTCCCCTTTCTGTTTATAAAGTCCAATTCATTCTCACGAGGTGCTTGTATATGCACATGTGTGCAGTCGATTGCTCCAATAGTATTGGGCATATTCCCCAAAAGAAAAAAGCTACGCTTGGCCTGGGCGATCTGGTTGTCCTTTGGAAAAGAAACAGATTCATTGACCAGGCTGGCCAGTGCGATTGACACATCTCTCAGCACATCACACGCAGCTGCCGGCGAAACAACATAAACATAAATAGACAGCCGGCCGCCCCTCACGGACGACGGCCGGCAAATAAAACATAAATACATATACACACAAGCTCGGGCCCGGTCCTCTCTCCTCGACGGTCCGGTCGCGTGTTCCTTTTATATGCTCCCAATCTCCTACGTGATGCGAGGCCGGTGCGCGCACCACTGGCACAAATTAACAATTACTTACCGGCCTCGAACCACGGTCTCGCCTCGCATACTCCACTACATACCCCCATCGCCCCTCACAGGCCGGGGGGTACCCCCGCGACTGTGCATGCTCCCTCCCCCTCCCTCGGGGGGGGTGGGGCGGGGGGTATGCAGCGACGAGACGAGACAACGGAGACGGGAGCCCTCGGAGCGACCGGAAAGAGAGAGGGGAGAGAGGGAAAAAAAATTATAGTCCGGTTCCCTGACATGCTGCCGCTCGTTCCTCAACCAGCCGAGAGGCTCTTCCTCGCGGTGCTATGGGGTGGTGCTGGACGTTCGGTGGACAGCCCGATCCTCCTCCGCCTCCTGGCGGTTGGCGATGGCTCCTCCGTGTGAGGGCACCGGGGTAGCGAGTCAGTCCGCCGTTTCCTGCTCCTCACTATCATGGCTGTTGGCAGCAGGATTCCGGCTCACGGCCAACGGCGCTGACTCCTCCGCTCCCTCTTGGACGGCCGCCATCCCACCTCGGCCCAGGAGCACGGCAGCGAGCTCTCCATTCCACCCGAATCCTCGCTCCAGAACCACCGCCTCGGGCAGCCACTGGCGGACGCCCTTCGTCCGCGCTGCCCGAACTCCTCAGCACCGCGATGCCCCTCAGCAGCGAGGGCTCTCCGACAGCATGTCTCTCCTTCCTCCCGGGTTTCGGCACCAATGTAATACGATTCAAAGTAGGGAAGGAAGGAGTCGGGAACCGAAAGACATTCAAAAGAGTTAATCAAATAATAACAGAACATAAACAGCCGACGGCCCCTCACGGACGACCGCCGGCGAAACAACATAAACATAAATAGACAGCCGGCCGCCCCTCACGGACGACGGCCGGCAAATAAAACATAAATACATATACACACAAGCTCGGGCCCGGTCCTCTCTCCTCGACGGTCCGGTCGCGTGTTCCTTTTATATGCTCCCAATCTCCTACGTGATGCGAGGCCGGTGCGCGCACCACTGGCGCTAATTAACAATTACTTACCGGCCTCGAACCACGGTCTCGCCTCGCATACTCCACTACAATTACAATGCACTTCTGCAAAAAGAGACTGAAAGGGCAGAAGCACAGCTTCGTCTGGCAGAGGAACAACTGACTCTGACCAAACTGCAGCAAACCGAGGCCAGACTTGAGATCCGCCTCCTAAAGGCTACGCTCAGACAAGCTGGTCTCTCCACATCAGATGAGGAAGTCTGAAATTATATATGACATTAAGTCTTTTTTTTTAATTCAATATATCTATAGTTGATACTTGTTATAAATATCCTCAATGTACGGTGTTTGTGTTGTAGGTCTCAGATGAGCGGACTGCTGGAAGAGGATAAGTGTTTTTAGTTTTTTTTAAATGTGTGTGTTTTCATTTCAAATAAAAAACTTACATTGACCCCACACTGGCTATTCTACTTGTTGCTCTTTACATATCTATAGTTCTACATTGTGATTTTCTATCCTGTTTGAGCACTTGTTATCCAGCACTGGTTATCCAGATTTGGTGATCCTGAAAAGTTCCTATCCGGATCAGATTGATCCAATCCGATTGTAGTACCTGAGACCGATCAGACACGCATAACTACTTAAATTTCTTAAATATTACAACAACACCCCTCACCCCACCAGCACGCTAGTCGCTTGGGGGTCAACCCCCAATCTGCAACTTACACCAAGGGCAGGACAAGATCTCTGGTGACCATAGCAACTCACACCAATTCATCAAGATAGAGTATTTTACGACCCATTGGAATGTAAGGAGCTGAACTCTCTTTACTCACTTTGGGGATAGACCTACAATTATAAATGCATTTATATGGAAATGTACACATTCATTTATAACATTTCCATGTATTAATGTTCATGTTGTTATGTCTGTTTTAACATTAATCCAACGTATCCATGAATGTGTGTTTAACTACTGGAATTATTAGATTTGTAGTAACTCATTTAACCAAGATGATATTTAGATCATGTTTGGTGTCTATGAGCTACATTTGTGATGTCCTTCGCGTTGATGTTTGTTGTGTTTTGGTAACTCTTTTCTAATTAGTTTTATCAAACTCTTAGTAGTCTTCTAGTGAACATCCAATCAGCTTTCACATGCAAAACACCATCTGAAAGACAAAAACAGTTAACTTTCCCTCCAAAGTTGCCATCTCCTGATTGGACCAGTCACGTCTGTAGGATGTGACATCCTCACAGTTTAAAAGAGACCACGAGAAGATTCTTTTCCTCTCTTCCTCGCGCTTCCTTTTCTCTTGGTTTTGCTCTTCTTTCTCTCGATGCGTTCTGCATCACCAAAGGATGGACTAGAAGAAGACTTCACCTTTAACCCATAAGTTTGTGCCAGGCTGCGGCCTCGTCTTTTCAGATACAGATCCTCTGCATAAAACTGGTTCTCTCTGATCACTTTCAGCCAAGATCAACTGGAGCCTTAACAAACTGCATCAGGACACTTTCTTTCTTTTGATGGGCAAGACGTGCAAGTATCAAACTTAGTCTTATTAATGGATGCATAGGGCATCATTAATCCTTTTAACAAAGGTCCGTTACAAGAAGAAACTGATGTTCAGTTCAGGCTATTGATCTTCTGAATATCATATACTGCCATAATCCATGCTCTGTTCTTCTCGGCTTCAACTTCAACCATCTTCTAATGCTTAACTGTATTTGTGTGTATGTTAGATTAGTATGTGTATAGTCTAGTTAATAAAGTCCTGTTTTATTTCACACGTGATGTTGTTTGTAGTTCATGCTCATAATCCGGAGTCCCTAAACATGCCGATTCTTGCTACCTGCTCGTAATGCTAAGTGATTTCCCCAAATCATGATTTTGATCCAGATAATTATAATTGATCATTATTAATTAAATTCATCCCAATTTGGATTGATATCCCTTACAAAGGGTGGTGGAGAAAATATTACTTATAATTGGGATCAAAGCTCATGATAATTCTTATATATTTGATGAAGAATAGTGTTTAAATAATTCTGTTCCTCATTGAATTCACTACACGATGTTGCTTTAAAAAACTGGCTCCAAAAGTAAGCTGGATTACGTGATCACGGATCGCAAAATAAGGATTACTAAATCCGGATCAATTTTATCCGGATTAAACCTTTTGAAAAACCGGGCCCTGGCTACCGGTTGCCTACAGGACTATCACTGGATCTGCACCGGCATACTTTTACACCCTCCTATACTCCTACACCCCATCAAGATCCCTGCATTCAGCAAACGAGTGGCATCTTGTATTGCCTTCTCATAGGGGAAGTAAATCGCTTTCCCGCTCATTCTGCTTCACAACTCCTTCCTGGTGGAAAAGTCTGCATTACTCGGTCCGTTCAACCACCTCTCTCACAACATTCAAAAAACTACTTAAAACCCATCTCTTCTGTGAATACTTGACAGACAAAAAAAACCCACTAACCCTCTCTCTTTATCTCAACAGGTAGTGGACTAGCTTTTGTTGAAACTAGTTACTTTTATTAGCACATTTTGCTATTGCTCCTATATGACATACTGCTCCCTGAACTCTTTGTAAGTCGCTTTGTATAAAAGCATCTGCTAAATGAGTAAATGTAAATGTAGATAAACATAATTTAAAAAAATCTAAAATATTGTTCAGATAAGCACATTGAGCGAAATGTTTCTCACCTTTAACAGAACATATTTCTTTAAGGATTTCTTTCCGGATGTGCTTGAGGAAATCATAGTTTTGAACATAAAATGTTCTTTTCTTGCTGCCGGATATTACCTCCAGCTCAGACATAGATGCGTCTTTCACACCGATGGTATAAATGGTGACGTTCATGTTCCTCAGCTCCTCAGCAATGTCCTTCACCGGCTTCCCCCGGTCTTCCGACTTGCCGTCTGTGATGATGATCAAAAGCTCTCGAACCTTCTTCTCTCTTGTGTGTGCAGCATCCTTGAACAGCGGAATCATTTCCAACAATCCCAGATCGGTCCTGGTGCCGCCTCCGTCCATGATTAGTCCTTTCACCGCCTGCTGGACGGCCGATTTTGTGCTGTACTTGTTCAATCGAAAAGACACGGTCGCTCGGCTCGCAAACTTTACCACACCGATGCGCACCTTATCCGGCGCAATCTCGAACACTTCGAGAAATTCCATAATAAACTTCTTAATTTCATCAAAATCCTGGTAGGAAATACTTCCAGATTCATCCAGAAGAAAGTAGATGTCGGCTTCTTCTGTTGGCTTGCATCCTGGCATGAAACGAAACAAGATCGCAATTTAAAGAATTGGTTCGGAATTTTTTTTTCCATTATTTTTTAAGATGCAATAATTTTACTACTTAAGATACTAGTTACCAAAAAAGATTGTGTTTTATATATTTTTTCTGTATAAGTTTTTTTTTTATTTATTTATATATTGTATGCTTTATTTTAAAATATATTATAAACCAATGTTTTTGTATAACATAAATGTGTAAATACAGAATAGAATATATAAATACACAAATAAATAAATAAATAAATAGAATTTATATTACAAATTAATGTCACATTATATATTGTTTGTTTATTTATTTTATTTAGTTATTCTGTTTCAATGATACATCATATATTTCTATTTTAAATATATATTATTATTATTATAAACACATTAATTATATAAATAAAACAAAATGAACAAAAAAAATAAACAATATATAATATGAAAATAGTAATATCTAAATATTTTACTTATTCCTCTTAGATTTTCTTTATGTTAGTACTGTTACATTAGTTTTTTAAGCTGCTTTGAAACATGATAAGCTGGAAAAAAAATGTTCTCCATAAACAAATCTAAATTAAACTGAATGTTTAAAACAGTTAGAACTTGAGTAAAAATACCCCACAAACCTTCCTCTACCGCGTTTAATCTCACAGGTATCACAGTGTCTGCGACAGCATTGCAGAGCGTTCTGGGTAAATTCTTCGCCAGTGAATTGAGCACATCAAAGTGCTCCATATTAAACACAAACTTCCGGGCTGGGTACGATGCGATTTTTTTCAAATCAGATTCTTGCGTCTCTTTTATACCGAGAGCGAACACAGTGACGCCAGAACGCCGCAGCGCCGCCGCCGTGCTGTTCACATCATCCGTGGATTTCCCATCAGTGATGACGATGGCAACCTGCTGAACGCCCTGGTCTTTTCTGCTGCCTCTCGCTTTGGTAAAAACCTTATCTTTGGCAAAGCTGAGAGCGGCTCCGGTGTTTGTCTTGCCGCTGCCGTATGCGATGCTTTGAACGTAGCGCAGGATATCGTCCGTGTCCTCATAAGTGTTAAAGTATATGTCAGCTCGAGGGACGTCGCTGTAGAGGATCAACGCCACCTTTATTTTTCCTTTGCCCACATCCAGACCTATGATGGTGTTGATCAGAAAGTTTCGCATAAGATGGAAGCTTCTGTATCTGATACTGCTGGACTGATCGAGTATAAATGCAACATCTGCCACTACGTCCAACTTGCATTCTGTCAAAGAGAGACAAACATATGTTGTTTGATTTCAGGCACGTGAAAATTCATTGAATTCATTTATCTTGTAACTCAGTAAACATCAAGGATAGTGCACTTACCTTCTGTGACGACAGGTTCGTACGCCTTTTCAATGCTGCTCTTGATCTTCAGCTGCACTTGAACAGCTGTATTAATATTTATCAACCGGAAGCTGTTCGGTCGACTCGAGATATCCTCCATCTCATCCGGATCAGCATTAAGCAAACCAACTGCGAAAACTGTCGCCCCGTCTTCTTTGATGGTGCGAGCTGCCTGGACGGTTTTGTCGTCTGATTGTCCCGCTGCGACGACTAACAGGAACTGTTTAAAGCCATCAGAGACGCGGCTCCCAGAAGCAGTGGTGAGGAAATGTTTGCGAGCGTATTCAATGGCATTACCAATTTTGCGCTGACCCGTGGGCTTCAGCTGAAAGCTCCGGGCGTGGGTCAACATCTCAGCTCTGGACATGTCAGTATTGAGCAAGAATTCTTCTTTGACGTTTTCGCTGAACTGAGCCAAGCCGATGCGATTTAAATCCTTACCTGTGCTCAGCTGGTTGATCAATCTCTGCAGAAAATTCCTTATTAAAACTGATTCTTGTTTAGATGCTAAACTATCAACCAGTATGAAGAGATCCGCAAATTTGGGGACAAAACCTGAAGAAAAAGGATAAAATGGAATAAAAGGTTTAATATTTCATCAAATTTAACTAAATAACTTTGCTATCAGAGTAACAAAAAGCATTGAAGCACCAATATTCAAAATATTTTCCTTAAGGGATTTTAGGGAAGTTTTCGATTTCTATTATGTTTACATTTAGTAAGGCTGTATATCTGAATAGAAAATGTCCTATAAAAAGTACAATAGTACCATGTGTTCCCATAAACCGGGTTCAGAGGTTATTGCACTCAATAGTAAGCTAGTGTACAATGAAACCTAACTATAATTTTTTTGTACTATAGACAGCTTAAGAAGACATAAACGATGCTGGTCCAACGCTGGTCCAAAATAACTTCCTGTTTAGGTTTGAACAAAGTTGTCAAAAAATGAGTTGGACGAATCATGTAGTATTTTTTTGCTCGAACTACGCCCCTAGGGCTCGTTTTCGAGTTTTTTTCGAACATGAAATTCCATTACATAACAATTTTTAGGTTCAATGCTTTTTTAAGTGAGGAATGATATATACATTTTTTAGATCATTTAAAACAGATAGATGGTGCCGCCCAATCGCTAAAATATTCCGGACATGAACCGCACACAGTAAGTGAAACTAATTCATATGTCTGTGTTTTGTTAGCAATCGGCGTGTAAGTGCATAATGTGGGCGACACAAACTTACAGTGTTGCAGTTATGCAGGGAAAATTTGACAATGTATTGTGTTTTCTTGCTGTAGTTCCCCCTGCATGCCTTCAGGGGCTCCCCAGTTTTTCGGAATTAATCGTACAGCTGTATCTGTCTTTCATAAATTACTAAATACTCTTTGTATTGAGATTTATTGTACTGAGATACGAAGTATGCAGTACTACTCTCTACAGCTACTCAAGGTTAATATGAGATTGTCAAAAACTGTTTACCTTTAATAAACGAATCAAAAATGTCAAACCTATATATATAAGATTTCACTATGTACCAAAGACAAAAAATGTGATACAAAAATTAAACCGGAATTTCTTCTGCACCAGTGTTTACATTTTGCAAAGTCTACAGGACAATATTTGACCCCTGGAGTTTATAATCAGGGGGACTTTTGTCTTTATGAAACTATTTTTCTATGAAGCTGAGTTTAATATTTAATAGAATTCATTGCAAATCAATTCAATTATTAGGATTAGCCTAGGATATAACATGAAATGAATGTGTTTAAAATAAATAAATGTAGGATATATTATTAATAAATAGATGTAATCAATATTATACCACATAAACGTATTTACCCATCAACTGTTCACTAATGGCAAAGCAGAGTTTGTTGCGCAGACTCTCTTGCAGACCCTGCAGTTCCTGATAACTGTCAATACTGAACATGAACTCCTCATGCGGGCTGTTGGCGATGGAGCGCAGTTTTGCGGTGTTGCTCTTTCCCACTTCGATGATAAAGATGGAAACTCCCTGATTTCGTAACTTCTGAGCAGGTTCCTCCATGGAGTCTTGTGAGTCACCGTCGGTGATGACTATGGCAATCCGAGGGACCTTATTCCTTGCCAGGTTGAAATAATTATCGTGAACGAAAGTGAGAGCCAGACCGGTCTTGGTTCCTCCTTTCCGGTAGATGAGGTTGTCCAGTTTTTGGTGTAGCTCTTTCTTGTCTACGTAGTCACCGAGGAGAAACTCTGGGTACGGCTTGTCACTGAACTGGATGAGTCCTAGTCTCACCTTTTCCACTCGAAGGTTGAAGTTGTCCACAAAGGTATGAAGGAACTTTCTCACTTCTGCAAAGTATTTTTCGCTGATGCTGCGGGATGAGTCCACGAGGACCACTACGTCCGCCTGAGCCGTCTCATTGCAGTCTATCATAGAGTTTAGGGTTAGTACATATTTTGTTTTATCACAATATAACATTAAATGCTGTGTTTAAACAAATAAATGTACCTTTAGTTATCACTGAGACCCCTACAGTAGTACACAGTTCATGAATGATACTCTGAGAGATTCCCTGCAGAGCTGCAAAGTCCGAGACGCTGTAGACGTGTTGATCATATGGCCTGTTGGCGATTTGTCTCAGCAAGGTCTCGTCTGCATCTTTGATCCCGATGGCGTACAACTTGATCCCTCTTTCTCTGAGCTTCTGAGCATGCAGTTCCACCTCATCCTGCGAGTTTCCATCCGTGATGACGATGGCAATCTGAGGAACGTTGTCCTGTGAGCGACTTCCCGCCTTCAGAACGAAATGATGGTTCAGCAGGAATTCCAAACCCAGGCCGGTAAGAGGGCCGCCGGTAATAGTGCCGCCAGTTTCATAACTCAAATTCTTGATGTAGTTGAGAATGTCCTCTTTGTTCTGGTAAGCATTAAGTAAAAACTCTGTGCGAGGTGTGTCGCTGTACTGGACCAGACCGAAGCGCACTTTGTCGGGGGCGACTTCGAAGATGCTTACTAGCGAGGAGAGGAATTCACGAATTGTTTGAAAGTTTTCCAGCCTGATGCTTGACGAGCCATCGACCAGGAACACAATGTCAGCCACGGCCTCCTGCATACATACTGAGAGAAAAAAAAACATGACTTTAGATTAGGGTTTGGAACCGAGAACCAGGTATGTTTTTTTTTTAAAGAACCAGAACTGTGAGCAAGTTTCGGTTCCAAAAACGGTTCTGGTGCGTGGCCGCACCCCACAGACTCGGGTTTAATAATTTAATAATATTTAATTAATTTGGGGAAATCAGCAAGTGTCTAAGCCCTCATTGGACTATTTGGATGTTATTGAATGTGTAAAAACATCAAGTTTAAAGCCCATGTGTTTGATGGATTAGCATTACAATAAGGGTAAATAGTTAAAGGGCGGATGCAACAGTATTTCATGCATCCTGACTTCTTTACACTGTTAAACGTCTTGATTACATATGTAACCTCAGTTCCCTGATGGAGGGAACGAGACGTTGTGTCGAGAACGACAGATGGGGTTCGCCCTTTAGAACCAATCAACTCTACTGCGACTACTATAGAAAAGGCCAATGAAATTTGGCGAATGAAATTTGCATGCCGGGCTCCGCCCCCGGATGATCGGTATAAAAGGAAGCATCATTCATTTACCTATTGTTTTGAAGAGCCTGAGAGCCTCTCACAACTGCAGCAGAATACGATACGTGTTCGTGGCATAAGGGACACAACTTTGTGTCGAGAACGACAGATGGGGTTACCTATGGAAAATGCCAAAACGCTGTATCGCGTCACAATCTCTAGCGAAGCGACGGTGACAAGCCTGGGCGTGTGAGCTCGATGCTTTCGCGAAACTGTAACGTTCCAGTGTGGTGGTCGGGGGGTTCTAGAGCTTTCTTTGAGAAAGATGGGTACAGCCCTGACCGCTAACCTTTCACGGACGGGGCCTTAGCTCTCTACAGGCAAGAGGCCGTCCGGCTCAGGTTTACACCGGGTAAGCGCCATTTCCTTAATCAGGGATGCGCTGCAGAGGCCACCTCCTACCCGTGGGGAGGAATATGGTGGATATAGGTATAGTCTCGTCCTTGGAGGAGAACGCATACTGAGTGTATCCTCATGAGAATGGTTCCCACTCCTGGCAACCCATGAGCTTCCCCAGGAGGGCCTCCACCTCGCGGTTAACTACTCAGTCTGCACTGACCCAACCTGTCGGAGGATGGAAAGGTGCTTTCGCAGGCATACGCCCCCCCCAGATGCCAGTCCTACATGTCCCCACGCAGGACGTGGGCTGACACCGGGTTTTCGCAAAGATTGTTAACCCTTGCGAAGGCGTTTGGGCGTAGCCCCACCCGCAGCTCAACAGATGTCTGCTAGAGAGGCGCTTCTGCCAGTGCCCAGGAGGTGGCTGAACTCCGTGTGGAGTGAGCCCTCACTGCCAATGAGCATGGGAGATTCTGAGATCGGAATGCCGTCGTACCAGCGTCCACGACCCAGTGCGACCCAGACAGCCTTCCCCTTCTGCTGTCCTCCAACAGACACATAGCTGGTCAGAGCTTCAGAGCTCTGTGTGCGGTCCAGCACGTACTGGACAAAACACTGATCGGGTTGGGTCTTCCTCCCCTATGGGGAGCGCCTGCAAGTTCACCACTTGGCCCCAGAGGGAGTAGTGGGAGCTTCTTGGGCACGTATCCGGGGCTGGGTCTCAAGATAACGTGAGAGTTTCCAGGACCGAATTTAAGGCAATCCGGGGACACTGAGGATGCTCGGTGGTCCCCTACCCTCTTGAAGGAAGTGAGCGCTGTCAGGAGGGCCGTCTTACTCTGTGAGGAATATCGGAACCTCCGAGGGGCTCTTGGGGGGCCCTGAGGCTCCCCAGGACCACTTAGGGTCCCAAGAGGTTATGGAGCGGAGATGAGGCGGAATCCGCCCTCTCGCGCCCCTTAGGAACCTGGTGACCAGGTCGTGTTGCCCTGAAAACTTTCCACCGACTGAGTCGTGATGAGTGGCAATAGCGATTACATACACATTCAGTGTGGAGGGGAGATGTTAGTCTCCAGTCTCGTAAGAAGGAAAACACAATCCTGATCGAGCACCTCACTGGGTCTTTTTCGTTGAGAGAGACACCAGGACGAGAAGAGGCGCCGTCTAGAGGTCTGTAACCGCCCAATAAATGGGGCCCTAGCCTGGGTGATTGTCTCAGCCATAGAGGGGGAGTAGCCATCTCAGCATCTTCTCGTCCCGTCTAGAGACTAGACATGGGTGTTCCAGAGGTCTGATCTGGGATGCCAGAACGTGTCCCTCCCCTGATAGAGCAGGTCCTCTGTCAGGGGAATGGTTCAGGGGGAGTTGTTGTCCAGAGCATCAGCTCTGAGGCCAAGTGCGGTTAGACCGGTGTGGTGTAACAATTAACACTTGGTGCTCCTGCTCCCTGACCTTGCACAGCGTCCGTGCAAGGAGGCTCGAGGTGGGGAAGGTGTTCTTCCGCCCATCCCGCGGTCAGCTGTGCGCAAGGATATCCGTGCTGAGGGCAGGGAATATCAAGCGGGCAAATGGTGGTTTTACGGGAGGCGAACAGATTTTACCTGGGCCTACCCGAACAGCGTCCAAATGAGCTTGACTGCGCCGGGGTGGTGTCGCCACTCTCCACGAGGCATAAACTGGCCTAAACGGCAGCTTGTGAAGGTGCTCTGTTCAGGGTATGTAGACCTTTCGGTGCAACCCGCCGTCTTTCTACGGAACAATGAAGTGCAGGTCGTGACCCACTGAACATCTTGGTTTTGAGGGACGAACTCGATGCCTGTTTTGCCAGAAGGGTGGTGACCTCTACCCGAAGTACGGAGGCGTCCCTGCCTCTGACAGATGGAGAGATGATGCCCCGAAACTTGGGAGTTCTCTGGCGAAGTAGATCGAGTAACCAAGATGGACCGCCCTCATTAGCCAGCGAGACAGGCAGCTAGGCAGCTAGGCAGATAGGCAGCTCTCGAGCTCCCAGGGACTGTGACAGGGTGACCAAGGGGACGGTCTGCTTCATCATTCCCACGAGGGGTGGTTCGTCGGCTGGCGGAGCTAACCATGTCCTGGGGGGTCCCCGGAGGGAAGGTTGGCTCCACCTTTTTACCTGCCTGGCGGGACAACGGCACGCGCTGTTGGTTTGAGAGTGGTGACAGCTGTCGTATGTGTACGACCTCACGCCTCGCCAGGGTGTGAGGTCGGTTCGCCGAGCACAGTCCAGTGGAGCGTGCGATCGGCAGCAAGTACAACCGGGGAGAACGGAAAAACTCTGCGAGCAAGTGGGCGCCAAGCCCTGTAAAGGGCCCGGCTTTGGTAACGAGGCAGGAGTCGACGCTTACCGACCGATCAGAGCCGTGGCTGTGAAGGTTCGGGCCCGATGTTGTTCTCCCTGGGAACTTCCCGTCAGTGTCCCTTCTCGCAAAAGATTTGCTGACGGGTTGGAGGTTTCCCCCTCGACCTCTGCTTCCGGGTTGCCGCCTGTGGGGGCACAGGAACCGGAGCCGATGTCGAAGGGGTCCTGGGTTGCAGGGAAGCAGACGTCACGTGAGATCTCGGAGGCCTGTAGGCGGCCGAGTCGCGGCATGAAAAAATGTGGCTCATTGCCACTGTCTGCTTCACCGTCAAGAACTGCTCAGCGCAGTCCTCGACGGTGTTACCAACAACCAACCCTGCGAGATGGGTGCATCAAGAAAGCGGACTTCCTTGGTGTCACCCTTCTGCACAAGGTATAGCCGGGGGATTCTCTCTCGGAACACTACCGTGGACATCATCCGGCCCAGGGCGCGTGCCGCCGCCTTGGTCGCCCGTATAGCGGTGTTAGCGGCGGCACGGAGATCCTGCATTATACCCGGGTCGGCCCTACCCTCGTGGAGATCTCTCAACGCCTTGGCCTGGGGGACCTGCAGGATGGCCATGCCATAGAGAGAGGAGGCAGCCTGGCCCGCAGCATTGCAAGCTTTCGACACCAGTGATGCCGTAGTCTTATGCGCTTTGGACGGTAGATGTGGCCGATCCCCCCAGGTGGTAGCCGTCCGCGGCACAGGTGCACCGCAGGCAGACATTCCAGCCGGGGGAAACCTCGACGTAGTCCTTGGCTGCCTCACCATCGAGGGAAGTAAGGGAGCCAGAGCTGGTTTCACTGGAACGGTCCGTGAGTGGAGCGTTCCAAGTTTTACACAGCTCCTCATGCATCTCCGGGAAAAACATGGCACTTGGGGTGGGCACGGTTTGCACTCAGGAACCACGTATCCCGGGGTTAGCACGGATGACATCACTTCTGCTTCCTCCTGAACTCGAAGGCGGGGGGTGGAGCTTGGATTCGTCAGAGTCAGATGCCAGTCTCCCTCCGATGCTGCGAGCGACATCTCATCTACGTCACACATCGTTTCCGAGTGTGTGTGTGAGGATCCTGACGGTATGCCACCACCGGTCGGGGAACGTTTAGAAGAGCGAATCGGGGTGCAATCGGCCCGTGAGCACTTGGCTGGCGGGTTTACGTTCGCAGAGTTCCCCATATCACTAACGCTGCTACGTGGGTGGTCATCGGGGCCGTAGCCACAGATGTCAGAGCCCGGGTAGCAGACGAAATGGTGGCCGGTTACCGTAGGAAGACAGCCCCTCGTGTCCTCAACTTCTGAATGACAATGTGCCCACAGTGCGGGCAGATGTGTCAACGAACGCGACTTCAGTGTGCTGGACGCCCAGACACCTAATGCAGCGATCGTGTCCATCCCCCTCCTCGATGAGGGTGCCGCACCCAAGAGAACAGCGGGACATGCCGCGCTGGAGAATGCTCAGTCAGTCCTGAAAAGGACTTTTTAGAATAAAATCTCTAACACCTCCTGAACCGCCGGGATGCCCAGGGGAAGGTCGCTGCAGGTAGGGACGATCCACTGCTCTACATCGTAGATCCGGCAATGTAGAATAATTCATTGAATTCATTCTGTTCGTAGTCATGAGCGAAGGCTCTGAAGAACAAAAGGTAAATGAATGATGCACGCCGGCTACCTTTTATGCCGGACATCCGGGGGCGGAGCCAGGCATGCAAATTTCATTCGCCAAATTTCATTGGCCTTTTCTATAGTAGTCAGAGTTGATTGGTTCTCAAGGGCGAACCTCATCTGTCGTTCTCGACACAACGTCGAGAGACCGACAGAAAGGGAACATGCTGGCTTCTCATCCTGAATTTGGTCTACTTGTCAATCGGACGTATGACGTAGTATTTCTGTGCTCGATACACTCCCCTATTATTCGTGTTGGTTTAGTAAAGTTTTTTTTGCATGGGGAGATCGTTTGAAACTGATAGATGGCAAACTAAAAGATGGCGGACAAAAACCGCACGGGGTAAGTAAAATTGATGTATGTATTTTTTCCGCCTAGTCCTAACCACAAACCACCCCCCCCCCCACTCTGGGAACACGTCGTATGTTTGCGGAAATAATCGTACAGGTCTATCTGTCTTTTATAAAGGAGTAGAAGTAGAAACAGAAAACGTTCTTAGGATACCCAATCGTACTTAAGATACAGAATATTCTGAAGATTAAAGAAAGATTTTGGAATATACTGAACATTCCCATCTGTCAGAAATTGGGGCCTTACCAACTTTCTGGCCAGTGTTTACGTGAAAACACACTGTTAGAACAAGGAATCCAAGTAATTCCCAATCCTTCTTCATACTTGCAGTCTCTCGTGCCCTGACAAAAAAGGAACAAATAAGTTTAAGCAAAAATTATCAAATATATAAGTCTACTAGGGACCATATGAAGGAAAACTCATATTATTCCATTTTAAATCAAATTTGGCAGATGCTTTGGTCTAAAATAATCTGATTCAAGGTATTTTTTATCAGTTTTAGCTTGCCTTGAGACTGAATTCATGACATTTATGTTGCTAAAAAAATCCTCCACCAAGTGAAATCTTTCCCTTTTCCTATAAAAATAAAGATGACAATGTTTTCAGAGACCGTCAGGATGAGATCCATGAGATCCTTTGATTTGTGTATGTTCCTGGGATTTCAAGCACTTCACCTTATTTACTCGGCACACATACATGATAAATATATTGTAGTGTACCGTACACTAAACAATTTAGTGCATCATGGTTGAGAAAGTCAAGAGGCCCATTCCATGTCTGTATTATTTACATGGATAGGTATTTTACATACGTTAAAGGTGCAGTTTGTAAAATCAAAAGATGTTCAAAACAACGACACAAGTGTAGCTTGATGACATGTGAAACAGCGTGGAAAAATGGGAACTGTCGTCTTCAACTCAACCACTAATTATCAATAAGAAGTGAATGAGGAATCTCATTTATGGATGATGTAAAGTATTAATACATTGTAAAGATTTATTCCTATTTAGTCATTTGATCTAAAAACGATTACTGTTTGATCAGTAAATACATCTATAACTTTATATGTTTATAAGTGACACTTTGTCCACGAGACTGTGTTGTCATGGTTTCTACAGCATTAAAAGTGGAAACAGAGGGTAACGTCCTAGACTGTGTTATTAGGGAGATGCAAGATCTGTTGAAAATTTAATGCACACGAATCACATGAGGCACCTCAGCCAATCATATAATAGCCCTCTAATCTCCTTTCCCGCATGCTGAAGGTTGCAGGGTTTCCATCTGGTGTCTTTGGTAATGCAGATATGACGTCATTGACAGGGGAGAAGCAGTCCGTGTCAGTAGTAAAAATGGTAATTTTCTCACAATTTACAAATAGTAGGTACCCAAAAGTACTCAACTGAACAAAATATATAGCAATGGCCTAGTGATTATTGGATATTTTCCTGCAAATAACGTACAAACTGCACCTTTAACATTACATGAGAATACATCACAGCTTTTGTGTGCTTCAATCTAAAGAAGCATACAGTTTCACATAAATGTAATAATTTTGTAATTATTAAGTGTCTGCACGCTTTGGGCATTAAACCCTACAGTATCCTGTATAAATAAGCTACGGATGTTGTAAGGGTGGTTCTGCTATAGTGCTTCAGCCAATTGGGATGCCGAAATGACTATAGAAAAGTTCACAGCAAGATGGTATTAAAGTGTGTATTCCTTGTCAATTTCCACCCTTCTGCGTTTTATACCAACGACTGAAATAAGCTCAGTGATTATAGCTATACATGTGGGATTGCATTGCTATAACATGACTATATTGTATTGCAGTATGGAGCATTTAAATATTAACACAAACCAACACTAGTCTTCAGATTTGAAAATGAAAGTATTTAATAAAAGACTTAAATTGATGTTACACGTAAAATTGTTACAAAGTAAATGCATAAAATTGTTAATGATATACTAACAGGTTCCAAATGTATGTGATATAACCTGAGATGATAGAAAAGAAAAGAGAGAAAGAACAGAAGAAAAAGAAAAAGAGCCAGAGCTCTAGAAGAGAAGATTCCAGCGAGGTGATAAGAGAAGAAAAATCCCAGAGCTTTTCTTACATTTCCTTTTCATACTTTCATTGACCGTGTGACTAATCTAACATGAAACATAAGATTTTGACTATTGTAATGCTCTACTTAGTGGTTGTCCTGCATCATCGATAAACAAACTACAGTTAGTTCAGAATGCAGCTGCCAGAGTTCTTACTAGGTCAAAATGCTAAATAAAATCACATGTCAGCAGTTTGAGTGCAGCTATGACACGTCAGAGGGGATCTGTCCCTCCCGGTTGAGCCTGGTTTCTCCCGAGGTTTTTTCTCCATTAATCAATCATTGGAGTTTGGGTTTCTCGCCACAGCAGGGCAGTGTTGGCCTGCTCACCGGGAGACTGCATTTATTTATTTAGAAATTATATATTATTTATTAGAATGATCTTACTCGTTGTATAAATACAATGCACTGTGCTGTGTTTTATCTTTTCTGTTTTTCCTGTTTGCCCTGTAAAGCTGCTTTGAAACAATACACATTGTGAAAAGCGCTTTATAAATAAACTTGAATTGAATTGAACATAAAAATTGACCAATCAGGGCCACCTTTGACTGTAATACTTTGACAGCATTACAGGACAGAATCATTTACAGTACTCAAACGTTACAAATGCAGTTTATGAGACACCAAATAATTTATCTTATTTCATACCAAGAACAAATCTGTGTAGCAAATCAAAGAGTCATCTGTGTTTAAATCATGGCACAAGCCTTATCTTCATATTTTTTGTTGGTTTGTTGCATCATTTAAAATACAAACGATTCCCAGAAAAAAACACACATTTGTCATTTATGTTACTAAATAATTATTTATGTAAATGTAAATCTGTGTCGTATGTAAGCTAGTACGCAACTATTTAACACAAAATCAGATTACAAAACCTTTTCAATGTATTTTATTCCAATTGTTTTCTATCATCATTTTCAGTTAATTACTATATTAAATGGTCTCAATTTCCAAGAGAGACGTCATTCGTTCTTTTAGGTTTTCTTTAAGAACATTAATATATGTATGATGAAAATGAAAATAAGTGCCTTGGAGAGATCATATAGTAATGTTTAAATGCATGCATTTCACATTTCCAGCACTGTGTTTAAAAGTTGGGCATAAATCACTGTAGTAGAGTAGGCGGGGCGAGACCGTGGTTCGAACACCGGCCTTGCATCACGTAGGAGATTGGGAGCATATAAAGGAACAATGGCGACCGGACCGTCGAGGAGAGAGGTCCGAGCGCGAGGTCTTTGTAGTGTATTTTCTTATGTTTTACTGTGTTGTTGTTCGCCGGCGGTCGTCCGTGAGGGGCCGCCTGCAGTTATATTACTTTATTAAATGTTTTGAATGTCTTCCGGTTCCCGACTCCTTCCTTCCTTTTAATGAAACTCATTAAAATCACTTTTCAACATTTATTTCACAATTTATTGTCATTTTATCAAGCAACTACCTGAGAAAACCTTTGGAAACACTACTGAAGGAACTCATTTCTGTGCTCTTAATCTTTTTTGCCATAATCCAGTCAAAGACATTCATTTTAAAAACATTCTTAATACGTACATTTTTACGCTTTGAAAACGACAAAAACTAATATGTTTGCATTATTACATTTTTGTAAGCTTAATACGGTCAGAAAAGGTTTCTGTTCAATTTTATTGTTAGTCTGAGCAAAAATAAATATCATACATATCCCCTGATTTACAGAAGATCCCCACTAACATGCAATTCAGTGTAACAACCTTTTTAGGCATATTTACAACAAAATTGTATTTATGACAAATATGACATGACAAAATAAACCACTTTCACCCCAAATGCTAATTAGTTGTCATCTTTATTTATTTTTAATTTGCCACCAGCCTAGGTTGTGTCCATTAGACAATAATATTTTTTCTCATTTAAAGCACAATGAAATGTAATATGCTCCCACCATAAGCATGTTGTTTGTATTCGTCCATAAATATTGTGTAACACTGAATGAATATGTAACATTATTTCAACCAAATTTTGACATTTTATTCTCAATAAACTAAAGTAGACATTTTACTTAAAATTGAAAACTAAATTAATTAATTTAGCATTTAATTTGCTTTCTATGGAAATAACATTTAACATTTACATGTATGCATTTGGCAGACACTTTTATCCAAAGCAACTTACATTGCTGTATCCTATACATTTTACAAAGGTATCTGCAATCCCCTGGGTTCAAACCCACAACCTCGCGTTGGTAACGCAATGCTCTAACCACTGAGCTACAGGACATAAAATCACTTTTGTAAATTTATTTTGATGGCGATATCTTAACCCTTATCTTTGACCCAAATATATCATAATAATCATCATCAGCATCTTACAACTGAACACAAAGACCACAAAGCATGAGTAAAATACATTTCTCAAGAGTATTATTTTCATATAAAATTCAACACTGCTTAGTTTAATATGAGGTATTTGAAATGTAACCACAAAGTCCTCCTTTTAGGTATGTTTCTGTGACTGTAGCTATGACAGTGGACTGTTATTTAGCACTGTCTGTATTATAGCATTTACAAATAAATCATACTTAAAGCTACACTGTTAATATTCAAAACCAACAGAATAAAGAAGTGAACTTACACACAGCTGCACCAAAAACGTGGGTCGAATCAACCCGAAGGCTCTGAATGAAGAACTTGGAATCTGAAATTGTTCTTAGAAGCTTATCAAGCCACTCCTCGACAGCATCATCCTCAAGATGTTCATCTTCACTCCATTTTTAGGAGAAGACGACTGCTAAACACACACGCACACACACACACACACACACACACACACACACAATAGCTTTAGAATTTGTTTATCTTCACTATAGAATGCCTTCTCTTTTGGTTCGTGATATAAGCTTTTTGTCTCCTTCTAACATAAATCTCTTCATTTATCAATACACCACTGAATGTTTTATTATTTTTACACAACTTTGAAAGCCATCAGAATACTTTGTTTCTGTATGAATTCAAATACACTCACCTAAAGGATTATTAACAACACCTGTTCAATTTCTCATTAATGCAATTATTGTGGTGGTGTAATGGTGTGGGGGAATTTTTTTTTGGCACACTTTAGGCCCCTTAGTTTCAACTGGGCATCGTTTAAATGCCACGGCCTACCTAAGCATTGTTTCTGACCATGTCCATCCCTTTATGACCACCATGTACCCATCCTCTGATGGCTACTTGCAGCAGGATAATGCATCATGTCACAAAGCTCGAATCATTCCAAATTTGTTTCTTGAACATGACAATGAGTTCACTGTACTAAAATGGCCCCCACAGTCACCAGATCTCAACACAATAGAGCATCTTTGGGATGTTGTGGAACGGGAGCTTCGTAAATCCCACAAATCTCCATCAACTGCAAAGATGCTATCCTATCAATATGGACCAACATTTCTAAAGAATGCTTTCAGCACCTTGTTGAATCAATGCCAAATAGAATTAGGGCAGTTCTGAAGGCGAAAGGGGGTCAAACACAGTATAAATATGGTGTTCCTAATAATCCTTTAGGTGAGTGTATATTGAACGTGCCCCTTATGTAATAACAGTAAAAACACAGAAGGATTGGGAAATTTACCAATGTTGTAACAGGACCACAACACAGAGATAACATGGTCATATTGTTTCAGAACATTTCCTCACTATCAGTGGCCCATCAGGCAGCAGCACAAGACACGTATACAGTCTGTAATAGGCAGTCACATGCAAACATAGACAATACGAAACTTCATCAATGTAACATATCCAGAGTAAGGCAATAAAAAGCCTACAGCGAGCGTATAACAGAACACCGTTATTCTCAATAGTTCAAACACTTGTTTTAATCGGAACACTTTGATCTTGCCACGACGACACATTCTCTTTAGCAATTCACAAAGTCTTGCTCAATTTATGCATGTGCGAAGCACATGTCTGAATTTTAGACAGCATTTGAAGCACATTCATATTGAGCAACAGCACAAAGCATGTTAATGACTTGTAAACAGGACTGCTAGAGCCAGATGTAGTTCGATTGGACTTCGGCTATCGGATTGGATAACACCTTAGAAATGGGATTGTGAATTTGCATTAGATCAAAAAAACATGGGATATCTTTTTGCCAAAAATGAGAATCATACTGATCCCTCACAGCAAAATTGTCATTGTTAAAAAAGGTCACATTAACTCACAGTTTATATATAATTCAACCTTTGAGAGTGTGGATTATATATACACTGTGAGTGTTAATTTGGCATTGTTTAACGCTGGCGATATACTTCGAAAGAATAACACCCAGTCACATACATTGTATTCACCAAAATACAGAATATTTTCCAATTCGCCATCCACCTGGTGTATATAAATTATACTGATGATGATCATCTGCTCACAGCAGTGCAATTTGTCTCAATATGAATGTGCTTGAATTTGTTGTCTAAAATTCAGACATGTGCTTTGCACATGCATAAATTGAGCAAGACTATTTGAATTGCTTATGAGAATGTGTCGTCGTGGCAAGATCAAAGTGTTCAATTTTAAACAAGAGTTTGAACTATTGAGAATAACGGTGTTCTGTTATACGCTCGTATATAATCGATATTATTGAGTGTACTTATTCAATCCCACGATGCATCATAATAACGTGTTTTCTATTTTGAGAGCTATTATCACATCATAAAAACTAAAACATTTGCATTGTTTGAATTCAAATAAATGATAGGCATGAATAACATTTTAATTGAACAAAATGAAGATTTTTCCAAATTAAATGTAAAATCATTAGCGATTATTCAAATTATTGAAATAATAAATAAATACAATAAAACTAAAGATAAACTGAACAATAACAGCAATATTACAGTTTTTTCCAACTGCTTACACACAAAATCTTTTCATGTCAAATGATTTTTGAAACCTCTCACCCAAAGTGCAAAACTACACACAAAATCTCCAAAACCACAAGCTATTTCTCAGCCTTTGACTCAGCGTTCATTGCATAAAACACTTTTTTCAAAACACTATACACAATTATCTACCTAAAACACAAAAATCGAACAGGAAGTGACGTGCTTTCCTTTTCCAAACACAACCAGTCAAAATGCTACACTTATTCACCAGATTGCACACACACTCCTCACATGTGGAAACACTAATTGCTTAACTGATCACTATCCAATCACTGCTTTACTGCAGTATTGGCCTATAAATAGATCAAAGGTCAGATTGCCTGTTTTGAACAATGGATGCCAACAATGGACAGAGAGCAAGAGGAGTAGGAGGAAGAGGAGGAAGAGGAGGAAGAGGAGGAAGAGGAAGAAGAGGACGAGGGCAAATAAGAGAACGAAGGAGAGCCATCTCTGATAAGATTACGGCAACACTTGTTGATCTTGTGATCAACCACGGTTTGAGCATGAGAGAGGCTGGAATGAGAGTCCAGCCCAATTTGAGTCGATTTACAGTGGCGTCAATAATTCGAACCTTCAGAAATGAGAACAGCTATGAAACTATCTAATGACTATTTTAGCTATACAGTAATGTACAGTAAAATACCTATGACTATATAGTATTGCAAAAACATTTGTAACTCTAAACCATCCATTTATTCCACTGCATTGAATGAATGAGGGTGATTATCATGCTGTACTACATTTTGTACACAATGCTTATCCCTGATCCAGATCAGGAGCATGCTAGATTTGTGGTTACATGGGACAATGTTAGTTTTCACCGTGCTGTTCTGGTCCAAAACTGGTTTACCACCCATCCGCAATTTGTAGTTTTGTACGTACCCCCATATTCACCTTTTCTAAATCCCATAGAGGAATTCTTCTCAGCCTGGCGCTGGAAAGTCTATGATCGCCAACCCAATGCCGGCGCTTCTCCAGGCAATGGAGGACGCATGTGGGGACATATAGTTTGCCTCTGTCCAAGGTTGGATACGCCATGCTAGGAGATACTTCCCTCGATGTTTGGCAAGAGAACATGTTTCTTGTGATGTGGACAAAGTATTGTGGCCAGACCGAGCCCGAAGAAGCAATGAAGCGTAGCTCAGCAATGATGGCTGCTCCCCCACCAATTCCTGGACTGCCCCCCCGGGACCCCACACACACAATTGTGTTCTTTACTGTATTCTGAAGAATATACTTTTGGTTTATATATGTCTATGATTTTGTTGAATGCTACTGTATAAAACAGTAATGTTGGCCTAAAATATATTTTCTGTACCTACATTGCATTTGTGTTTACAGTGTACTTGTTACCCCTCTAAGCAGATAACTTTCACTGTAGAACATTGTATCGAAATGTAGATATGAGCACATGAAAGACCAAAGAGCTTTAAATTTAGAACTACAGTGTTTACATGGTATATCGAAACATTCACTATTATGAAAGAAGTGTTTGCCATTTGATGCAAATGCTTCATTCTGACATGTGTTTATGGTATTTTGAATGCAGTGTTAAGTTTTGAAGGAGATATGAGGCATTTTGCATTTTGTGTGTGCAGTTTTGGGAATTGTGTGTAGAGTTTTGAGAAAAGGTGACATAGTTTTGAAAACGTGTGTAAGCAGTTGGAAAAAACTGTAAGCATGTAACAAAATTGCTCAAAAAATGTACATTAAAATCAAAAATATATCACGTATATCAAAATATACTGTAGGCCTAAATAAAACCAAAGTAAAGAAAAGGTTTTCCCCTGAGCAACTGCCTTCATTGAAATCAAATAAATTATATGCATAAATAACATTTTAACTGAACAAAATAAAGATGCGCTTCATCATTAACTGTTATTAAAATGATTTAAATAATACATAAAATAAAAACTGAAGATAAATTTAGCATTAACAGCAAAATGGATGTCAAGCAGTCTGGCTTCAATAAAAAACACTGCACTGAGACTGCACTGCAATCAGTCACAGAAGCACTGCGGCTAGCCAAGGCAGAATCTAAATCCTCGGTCCTGATTCTGCTAGACTTTTCTGCATTGTTTGACACCGTCAATCACCAGATACTCCTAGCAACCCTGTCATTGTTAGGAATCTCAGGCTCTCCTCTCCGCTGGTTCAAATCCTACCTCTCCAACAGATCCTTCGAGGTGTCATTGAAGGGCTTGCTGTCCACTGCTCTCCGATTTATCTCTGGGGTCCCTCAGGGATCGGTACTTGGACCGCTGCTTTTTTCCATCTACATGACATCCTTGGGACCCATCATACAGGCTCATGGCTTCTCGTATCACTGTTATGCTGATGACACCCAGATCTACATCTCGTTTCGACCAGACCATACCACTGTAGGAGCTCGCATTACAGCTTGCCTCGAGGACATCTCAGCTTGGATGAAAGGGCATCACCTCCAGCTGAACCCTTCCAAGACTGAACTACTTGTGTTTCCGGCACACCCTACGGTGCAACACGATCTCAACATCCATCTTGGCCATACTACAATCACTCCTTCCAGAACAGCCAGGAACCTCGGAGTCATATTTGATGAACAGCTGTCCTTCAATGATCATTTTGCAAAGATAACACGGTCATGCCGATACGCCGTATTCAACATTAGAAATGTTAGACCTTATCTCACGGAGCATGCAGCACAACTCCTTGTCCAGGCCCTGGTAATCTCAAGGTTGGACTACTGCAATGCTCTCCTTGCTGGTCTTCCTGCAAAGGCTATCAAACCGCTCCAGCTGGTCCAGAACGCAGCAGCACGCCTCGTCTTCCAACAGCCCAAAAGGGCTCATGTGACACCCCTTTTCATCTCCTTCCACTGGCTGCCCGTCGAAGCCCGCATCAGATTCAAGTCACTTATGCTTGCCTACAGGACTATCACTGGATGTGCACCGGGTTACTTTCACACGCTCCTGCAACCCTACACCCCATCAAGATCCCTGCGTTCAGCAAACCAGCGGCGTCTTGTATTGCCTTCTCATAAGGACAGTAAATCGCTTTCCCGATCACTCCGCTTCACAACTCCTTCCTGGTGGAACACTCTTCCTAACTCCGTCAGGTCAACCACATCTCTCACAACATTCAAAAAACTACTCAAAACCCAACTCTTCTGTGAATATCTGACAGACAAATAAATTAATAAAAAAAAAAAAATCTCAATAAACCTTTCTCTCAATAGGTAGTGGTCTAGTTTGTGTGAAACTAGTAACTTTGTATTGGCACATAATGTAATATGGCTCCTGTATGACATATCACTTGTTGCTCCCTAACTCTATGTAAGTCGCTTTGGATAAAAGCGTCTGCTAAATGACTAAATGTAAATGTAAATATAATTGCAGTATTAAGCATGTGATATAACACATTTGCTCAAAAACTTGAAAATCAAAAAAATATACAGTAAGCCAAGCGTAAATAAAACCAAAGTAAAAAAGTTTTACACTGAGCAAAAAGTATCTTTACCGACAATGAATCCTCTAAAAATGTTAGATAAATTTAAATATTTGATTCCTGAAAATACAGATTGACGTATAGCTCAGTTTGGTGTAATTTCTAAAGAATGCTTTCAGCACCTTGTTGAATCAATGCCATGTAGAATTATGGCAGTTCTGAAGGCGAAAGGGGGTCAAACACAGTATAAGTATGGTGTTCCTAATAATCCTTTAGGTGAGTGTATATTGAACCTGCACCCTATGTAATAACAGTAAAAACACAGAAAGACTGGGAAACTTACCAATGTTGTAACCGGTCCAAAACACAGAGATAACATGGTCACATTGTTTGAGAACATTTCTTCACTATCAGTGGCCCATCAGGCAGCAGCACAAGACAGGTATCCAGTCTGTAATAAGCAGTGACATTCATGCAAACATAGACAATACGAAACTTCATCATTGTAACATATCAAGAGTAAGGCAATAAAAAGCCTACAGAGAGCGTATAACAGAAAACCGTTATTCGCAATAGTTCAAGCTCTTGTTTAAATTTGAACACTTTGATCTTGCCACGAAGACACATTCTCTTTAGCAATTCACATAGTTTTGCTCAATTTATGCATGTGCAAAGCAGATGTCAGAATTTTAGACCACATATTCAATCACATTGTGTGTTTTGGTTCCCTGTTTGCCTTTTGTTTATTTCATTAAAATACCTTCTTTGGATTTCCTGTCGAAGTACGTTCTTGTCTACCCACAACACATGACAGAATAGCAGAACATAAAAAAGAATGGAGTATTTGCGCTTAAACATCTCTCCAGAGGACAATTTGAAATATCACCTCAGTCAGGACGGCCGCCCTCTGGAGAGATATGTGGAGGAAGCCCGCAATATTGGCAAAGCAGACAAAGGTGGGAGGCGAAACAGCGCCTGGAAAAAGGATTTTCTTCCTCTGTGGCAAATAATGTTTTTTCGGACCAGCGTGGGAACGTTTTTCCAGGTAGGCCAACATGGAAGACAGAGGAGAAAATGCAGTGTTACGTTCAGGGATGAATACAGGCTATTAAGATGGGATATAGTTCCCTCAGAGCGGTTGACAATATTTCATATGGTGCGGCTCATTTGGCCACGTGATAGCAAACCATTGACCATTAAAGACCCCCGAAACCGACGGAAGGCACAGCATCTGTGTACAATTTAGGGGCTGCGGAAGACTCAAGGTCATCATTATGAAAAAGGAGATGCCATTCCAATTGTCGATGAGCAAGGACCAGAAGCTGAGATCTGATCTGCAGCCTGCAACTAATGTAACTATGTCCTTAAGATCTTGACAGATTTTGAGAGGTCAAGAAGTCTTGCTATGAAGGACCTAACCTGGGGAATAATTTGCATGCAAGATTGAGGTTGCCTAACAACGAAGATAGATCTCTTTTTCAAGAGAAACGTTTTTACGCGAGCATTTCTCATTACTTCTCTGATGTGGTTAAATTTTTTATGGGAAGAGAGGCTTGCATGAGATTGGAATCCAAGTGATGCCAAGAAACTGGATGACTTTGGGGGGATCTACCGTTTTTTGTCATGGATGGAAATCCCTGGGTCGTGGAATGTGGGTTTAAGTGCCGAGATACAGCGATCCGGCTTGGAGTGTAGTTGTGGATAATCCAATAGCGAGAAATCGTCTAAAAAGTGAAGCACGAACGGGAATTGCAGTTGTTGAGAAGAATCCAACGCAACGCTTCTGACAGTGTGAGAGTGAGAGCCACAAATCGAGCAGGAAAGAGCTTGGTGAACAGTGAAATGTCTGCTGATAAGGGCCGAATCGACTACGGACCGGTCCAGTCTTTGATTAAATCGCTGAATGTACATGGCGGATTTAGCGGAGAAGGATTTATGATCCTCAATGAAGAGAGTTCCGCCATAGGTCAGAGCGAGGTCGGATATAATGCCAAAATACGTGTCTAACTCTACCCTACGAGCAGGATAACTTCGCATATGACATCTCTGTATGGAGCGCTCTGAACGCCTCGTTAAATTCAGCTAGAGTTAGTGTTTTTTAAATTCGCGGGTCGCTGTCTTTAAGCGTAACTGATTCTTCGCTGCAATCTGCAACACGTCTGTCGCATGATTCTGAGCCCAGTAATATTTTAATAGGGTTGACAGGGCCAGCCCTAGCATTTTGGGGGCCCTAAGCTAATTACGAAATGAGGCCCCGCATCATTTAATGTACACAACTAATCTTTAGAGCTTTCCTGTAGCTCAGTAGTTAGTGCATGGTTCTAGCAACACCGAGATCATGGGTTCGAGTCCAGGGATTGCACACTTACCCTTTTCTTGATCCTTTCTTTTATCATCTTCTTTCCTCTTCTTCCTCTTCTCTGCACCAGACTGACAGTGCCGCCTTTTCATTTTTAATCTTAGCACAGTTTAAAGCTCACGCACATGATGATTGACACTGACACAACGAGCAAAAAAATTACATTTTTACGCACGGCAGGGGCCCCCTAGTGGCCACGGAGGCCCCATGCAACTGCCTATATCACTTATTAGATAGGGCCGGCACTGAGGGTTGATATAGTTACCTGCTAGGATTTGGCTTCTGAGCTGATAAGAAATTACAGCAGCCAGCGAAAAGAATGGATGGCCGATGGACACGGGAACTGCACTTCCCATGGTCCTCCGCGGGACGGCCGTTGGAATGAGGTCATCATCCTGCTGGGTTGCTGTAATCTAGCCGATGTGAATTGTGATGTTGACGGACCATGGAAGCGGGGATCTGCCAGATCGCGGGTTTTCGAACCTCATTCTAGAGCCTGAATGCTGGAGTTCATGTCGTAGAGCGAAGACTGGATACTGGACAATGCTGACAACACTGGGTCGTTGCTTTGGACCGTCGAGTGGATTCTTCGGGCTAAACCGGTGGGAACAGCTGCTCGCTTAGGTGTGACATAACGCAGAGTGTGTGCGGGTTTGAAGTTTCTTTTTTTTGGGTGTTTTTCTTGCTGGATAAAGGAGATGGGATTCTGTCTAAGATATGTGCCACGGATCTTCGTCATTTGCGGCGAAAGACATTATGAAGAAACGGGTGAGTAAAAGCCAAAATATGAATGCTTTCATTGCGAAGGGAAACGCCGGGGAAAAAAATCTTTTGGTAGAGCAGCAAGCATTATAGCCTTTTGAGCAGCAAGCATTATAGGCTTTTGGGCAGCAAGCATTATAGCCTTTTGAGCAGCAAGCATTATAGCCTTTTTGAGCAGCAAGCATTATAGCAGTGAGGCAGGCTCGACTGAACCGATATTTAAATAGGGCGCCCAATTGAGAGAACGTTTCGGATCAGCTGATTGGCTGGGTTAGGGTTGAGATTGAGATTGATTGAGATTCAATTTATTGTCATTACACATGTACAAGTACTATGCAACGAAATGTATTGTTGTGATCAACTGGTGACATCGGATAACCAAGCTTGACTACAAGGCCTGCCAGAACTAATGCGGATGCTTAATTTACCGGACTTTAATTACTTTTCAGTTGAAAAAGTAAAGTAAGGGATCACTCTTATTTCTACTGTAAGTTCATTACAGTAACTTTTGATGTAATTAAACTAAATACTTTTGTCAGGCTTTTGCCTGTTGTTTTTTGTATTTTTGGTTGGTGTTCTATTTTCTCTGCTGTATTTTCTGTCTTACAGATTTTGATCGTCTGGTCGTCTGCTTGTGTGCCTCGTTTTACTAATTACCACCACCTGTTCATGATCGCTGCTTTCCCTATTTGAGCTTGGCTGTGCCAGCTCTCATTGTGGCGATGTAATTATTTGTTAATGTGTTGCTCTCGCTGTACTTATTGTTAACCATTCCCTATTATTCGTAGGAACGTGGCAACCCGTGAGCCTGGTTTGGACTATTTTTTTCTCCTTACGGTTCTTTTGGTTCCCGTTTACCTTTCCCGGATTTGTGGATTTTTGGGGTTTTCTCAGTCAGCTGTGTTCCTGAGTTTTTGGTCAGGAGTACCCTGCCTTTCTTTTGTTGCTCTCAGTGAAGCCTGTCTAATAAACTGTGTTGTACCTTACTTGCATCTGAGTCCCTTTGTGCACCGTGACAACTTTGTGCAATACATGAATGTGCAAAAGTGTATTGACATAAAAATTTAAAGTCTAACTTTAAAATCTGTGCTTTAATGTATAATTCTCACATTTGTAATACTTTGGTCAGTTAATAATATTATTTATTTTAATGAATTAAATAAGCCGTTTCATGTCTATCCTTGAATTACTTCACTAATCAAGGTTGATGTAGGATATAGAAAGTTATTAGTAATTGTAACAAGATTCAAGTAAGGAAGGAAGGAGTCGGGAACCGGAAGACATTCAAAACATTTAATGAAATAAAATAACAGCCGGCGGCCCCTCACGGACGACCGCCGGCGAACAACAACAACAGTAAAACATGAATACATATACAAACATGTTCGGGCCCAGTCCTCTCTCCTCGACGGTCCGGTCGCTCGTTCCTATTATATGCTCCCAATCTCCTACGTGATTCGAGGCCGGTGCTCGAACCACTTGCCGCTAATTAACAATTACTTACCGGCCTCGAACCACGGTCTCTCCCCGCCTACTCTACTACAGTAATGAGTAACTAAATACTTTTTGGACAGAGTAATTTGTACAGTAATCTAATTACACTAATGAATATGTAATGAGTAACTAGTAATTAATTATTTTTTCAGAGTAACTTACCCAAGACTGCTTGCGTCACAGTCCCAGAAGCAACATACTGAAAGGGCAAAAGCCTGGGTGCCCAAAAAGTATTTTATATCATTTTTTATGTATTACGCAGCAACCCATTCATTTCAATGGATGAGGCTTGAAAAGGAGGCCTTGAACATAAAAGAGGCTAGCTTTATAGTCAAAATGAGCATTAAATGATTTGATACCAACATACATCTGAACAATAAAGTCTACTCATTGAATAATATGGTTTTTGAAACAAAGAAATTAATATTTTTTAGTTAAACATAGTTGTTAATAAGTATTATGTCCACCAACTTCATACACGTGGCCCATTCAAATAAATTGCAGGTGGACATTTCTCCGTTTTTCGCTAAGTCATGCAGGAAGTGACCACCTGCAATTTATATGAATGGACCACGCGTATTAAGTTGGTGGACAACCAATTTTAGTGCATAATTCAGACTTCTGTGAATTGATGCTAACATATGTATGTCTAATAAAGTGTACTAAGGGAATAAGGTGGTTCTTTAATCGTATATATGAATACATTGGTCAGAGAATTAAACAAGAAATGCCTGGGGAATCTAATTATCAAGAAAAGCTACAAAGGACTACAAATATGGTACCCAGGAAGTGTCCACCTGCAGTTTATATGGACCACGTGTAGTGTGTTGGTGAAAATGCATTTTTAAGCATAAATAAGCATTCTGTGAGTTGCTGCTAACATATGTGTGTCTATTAAGATGTACCAACTGACTAGCAGGGTCGTTAATGCATATAGATTGTTATAAAGTGTGTCCACCAACTTAATACGTGTGGCCCATTAAAATAAACTGCAGGTGGACAGGACCACATGCAGTTTATACCAATAGGCCAGGTGTAGTGAGTTGGTGGACAACCACCTTTTGGGGGTTTGTCCACCAAGTTAATACGGTTGGCCCATTACTATAAACTGCAGGTGGACATGATCACCTGCAGTTTATACCAATAGGCCACGATTAGTGAGTTGGTGGAAATGCGTTTGTTAAGCATAAATAAGCATTATATGAGTTGCTGCTAACTTATGTATGTCTATTAAGGTGTACCAATTGACTAACAGGGTCAATAATGCAAATAGATTATTATAAAGTGTGTCCACCAACTTAATACGTGTGGCCCATTCAAATAAAATGCAAGTGGACATTTCTCCGTTTTTCAATAAGTAATACAGGAAGTGTCCACCTGCAGTTTATATGAATAGACCACGTGTATTAAGTTGGTGGAAATTCATTTTTTAAGCATAATAAAGCATTCTGTGAGTTGTTGCTAACATATGTATGTCTATTAAAATGTATTAACTGACTAACAGGGTCAATAATGCATATAGATTATTATAAAGTGTGTCCACAGACAGCATACGTGTGGACTTTACTGTAAACCGCAGGTGGACGGCTATGAAACAAACTGGAAAATGGAACAGACTTTGTAACCCACAAGTGGTACCCGGACCCTTTTGGCAAAAGTAGTTGGTTAGTGATCAAATAGTGCTTCCGGGGTACGGGGGGGGCGGAGGTCGACCCGGGTGGTCACCTGACCACTTTTGCAAAAGTAGTTGGTTTGTGGACAAATAGTGCTTTTGTGGAACGGGTGGCGTGTCAGGGGGCGTCGCCCGGCAAGATAGGGACCAATCCGTGAGAGGCAATGGGGTCCCAAGACCACCTGCCAAAGATAGTTGGGAAGTGGGATAAATATCATGTTCGTCGTCTCCCGGGGGAAGCACCAACCACCCACCCCTGGACTACGCCAATGGGATGAGCTCCATTCCCTTTAATTGGGCCGTGGACAAGCTTGGCGCCACACTGCGGCCGACTGCCGAAGCGCAGCTGGGGGGCTCATCGCTTGGCGCGCCTCCTCTACGGACCCCCTTCAGTGGGAAATTTGGGACCACCGGACTCGGGACCACCGGACTCGGGACAAGGAGGGGGGATCCACTTAGTGGGCTTAAGTCAGTCACACCTTGACTTTCTTCCAAATAACGCAAATTTAATTCATAATGTTCTCTCTGTACGTTATCCATGTCATCAATGAAGGGATTATGTTAATTGGTGGGAACGTTAACTCTTAGTTTGTTAGCCTTCTTGCTATGATGCTTGCTATGCTTACACAACAATAATTCGGTTTTAACTCAACAAACACAAGATCTAATTTCACCATAATATTGTGCTTTGCAACAAAACTGTTACAAGTAAAGTTATTATTTATTTCCATCATTGGGGTTAATATTGGGCCCTGTATGTAGCCAACGAAATTAACATATATGTAGGAAGTTTCAAAGACGAACATTTTCTATAACTCTGTTGCGTGACAAAGAATATAATTGGAGGCAGTAACCAAGGAGCTAATTGTTTCTCACTTAGATTAGATTAATATAGCGTCTAATGAGTCATGACAGAGATTTGGCATGTAAGGGCATGTTTATTTAAATTTGCAATTCATAAGAGTTATGTTGTAGCCTACGGTCTTTTGATGTCAATTTCAAATGCAATTCAATTGCAATTTCAGGGGCACTTCTAAAGTATTCTGGAGAATCCTCTGCCACTGGTCAGCCATCAAAAACCATCAGCCTCCTTGAACTTATCACTTTTATGCATGATAAGGATCTATCGGAGATCTACTCCAACTTTTGGACTGCTCAAAGGATTGCACTTACTCTGCCAGTCACTGTGGCTCAAGCAGAGAGGAGCTTTTCAAAAGTTGATCAAGTCGTACCTGAGCTCAACCATGTCTCAGGAACAGCTCACTGGCCTTGCTATCATCAGTATCAATCACTCAATAGGGGAGCAGATTTCGTATGATAACATTATTGATGATTTTGCAACAAGGAAGGCCAGAAAGGTCAGGTTTTAGTTTGTGTTTTCTTTTAGTGCAATAGTGTAATGATTAGATTTTCTTTTTGTGCTTTGTGTGATGAAGGATTTGTGCTATTTATTCTTAATACTTTATATTATTGTTGTTCTCCGCTCATGTTACATCATGATTGTACATATGTTGCCACTTTCATGTTCATAGAGTATATTTAAGTTCTGATAACTTATACGGTTTTGTGCAGAATTGTGTTTTTAAAATGTTCTGTTGAAGTATTTGTGCAATTGAGAAATATAAGGTTCGTATTACACTAATATAGTTATGGTAGAACATGGCTGTTTTTTTTTTATTGGATAGGTGGGAGTAGGTGGGGGGGCACCCAGAGGGGATCTCGCCCGGAGAGTGATTCAATGCAGAACCGCCATTGGTGCCCCCTATGTAATAACAGTATAAACACAGAAAGACTGGGAAACTTACCAATGTTGTAACAGGACCAAAACACAGAGATAACATGGTCATATTTCTGAGAACATTTCCTCACTATCAGTGGCCCATCAGGCAGCAGCACAAGACACGTATCCAGTCTGTAATAAGCAGTGACATTCATGCAAACATAGACAATACGAAACTTCATCATTGTAACATATTGGGAGTAAGGCAATAAAAAGCCTACAGCGAGCGTATAACAGAACACCGTTATTCTCAATAGTTCAAACTCTTGTTTTAATCGGAACACTTTGATCTTGCCAGGACAATACATTCTCTTTAGCAATTCACATAGTCTTGCTCAATTTATGCATGTGCAAAGCAGATGTCTGAATTTTAGACAGCATTTTAAGCACATTCATATTGAGCAACAGCACAAAGCGTGTGAATGACTTGTAAACAGGACTGCTAGAGCCAGATGTAGTTCGATTGGACTTCGGCTATCGGATTGGATAACAACTTAAAAATGGGTTGTGAATTTGCATTAGATCACAAAAACTTGGGATATCTTTGTGCCAAAAATGAAATCATACTGATCCCTCACAGCAAAATTGTCATTGTTAAAAAAGGTCACATTAACTCACAGTTTATATATAATTCAACGTTTGAGAGTGTGGATTATATATACACTGTGAATGTTAATTTGGCATTTTTTAACGCTGGCGATATACTTTCAAAGAATAACACCCAGTCACATACGTTATATTCACCAAAAAACAGAATATTTTCCAATTCGCCATCCACCTGGTGTATATAAATTATACTGATGATGATCATCTGCTCACAGCAGTGCAATTTGTCATAATTAACATGATTCAGCTACAGTCACATGACCATGTGACAGCTACATGTCTCTGGATGTCAAACCAAATTCAAATCAAATACATATTTCATGTTAATGGATGCGAACACATCATGATCAGCTCAGGTGCTCTTTCAAATTTGCTTTTAACAGGCCTTACGTGCAAATCAACTGCAATAAAATATTTACTGACAATGAAAATGTTTTGCTGCCAATACCATTGATTTTGGTCTTTGAGTGTAAAAGCACAAAACCACAGTAAAAGATGAACACAATTATATTTATATTTAAATAACGAGGAAGTTGTAAAACAGAAGCCTTTTATCTTGGGAGTAATATAATATAAGATCAGCCTTTGTGTTTAATTTTAACATTCAATTTCAACTGCCAACTTTTTAAAATTTAAGAACAGGCAGTTATTTCACCGACTGTATAGACTTGTGTAGTGCGCTATTTGAAGGGACATCCATTATTAGTGATGTCCGAATTCATAATCAACATTATTGAGTGTACTCATTGAATCCCACGATGGATCATAATAACACTGCGAGTGTTTTTAAGACTGTGAGAGTTTTTAACACAGTGAGTGTTAAAAACTTAAACATTTGCATTAATTGGAATCAAATAAGTTATAGGCATAAATAACATTTTAACTGAACAAAATAGTTTTTTTTCCAAAATAAATGTAAAATCATTAGCGATTATTCAAATTATTGAAATAATAAATAAATAAAATAAAAACTAAAGATAAACTTAACATTAACAGCAATATTAAGCATGTAACAAAATTGCTCAAAAAATGTAGATTAAAATCAAAATATATCACGTATATCAAAATATATAGTAGGCCTAAATAAAACTAAAGTAAAGAAAAGTTTTTCTCTGATCAACTGCATTCTTTGAAATCAAATAAATTATAGGCATATAAAATATTTTAACTGAACAAAATGAAGATGCGCTTCATCATTAACTGTTATTAAAATAATTTAAATAATACATTAAATAAAAACTGAAGAAAAACTGAGCATTAACAGCAATATTAAGCATGTAATAAAGCACATTTGCTCGCAAACTTGAAAATCAACAAAAATTTACGGTAAGCTTGAATAAAACCAAAGTAAAAAAAAGTTTTACACTGAGCAAAAAGTATCTTTACCGGCAATGAATCCTCAATATGAGGTAAAAATGAAAAATGTAAATTAAGTTAAAAAATACGATATCTGAAAATACAGATTCAAGTAGGTCCGTTTTCAATTCATTGAAAATACGACACTTCATTGTTTCTACCAAACACATTTCATTATTCATAGATTTAATTTGAATGTTATTTTTCCTCCATGAATGTTATGAAACATTTAAAGGGATGTATAGCATCATCTTACACCAGTAAAGTGAACGTAAATATTTCTTCATGCCTTACTAGTAATGGGATTTTGGATACTATTGATCTCTGGAAGATTTGCCAAAGACTAGCTTGTATGATCCATTATTACCCCTGGCATGGCAAACACATCCACACGTTTCGTGTCCCTGTTTTCTGCATAGATGTGTATCAGAGAGACACATACTTGACAATGTAAATGTAACAACTGTGAGTGTCAACTGTTACAATTATCACCTTTTTTAGAATAAACTACTGTCACTGAATTTCAGTTTTATAAATGTATAAATATGTTTGTTGTACAAGCTCAAGCTGTATATTTATCTACTGAAACTGCCATTTAGAAAATTAAAAAAATCACAAAATGATGTTAGACTTCTTTTTTATTCTTCAGCGCCACATACATCGAATGCGGAGCAGTGCGACGGCGACATCTAGTGGATTTTTATTTTAAAACAGCTGTTAGGATTTTTGCTTTATCACGTCACATGAACACATGATGTTCACATGATAAACACCGTAATAATACTTCATGAAGTGTAATATGTGCATTGGAAGTGTGCACCAGGGACACAATATGTTTAAAAAGATACAGTGGACCCCAGTCAAATATTGTGTTAAGTTCATTTGACTCAGTATTTCACACATTTTTCAGAATTTGTTCATATATCTGTATGTATTTGTTTAGTTTAAATACTGTAATATATATATGTATATAAAATGTAGGAAAATATTTGCAATTTCTTGGGTAGTCAAAAAATGGTAATCTAAGGTGTCTCAGAACTGTTTGCTTTCCTAAATTCTTCAAAAAAATCTACCTTTACGTCCATTGGGTGCAATCATACAAGCAAACATGGTTAGTTTTAATAGTGTTATACTTAAATTGACAGCCTTCATTGGTGAAGTTTCATCCGTGTGTTTGGGACATATTTTTTTTTATTATGCATTCCTATTAAACTAAAGTTGGTTTGTTTTGATTAAAGCCATAATAAAAAAAATACAGATAACTTACACAATAAAAACAAAATAATAAAAGAAAAACTTTGAAATGTCATTATAATTAGCTTATCAAATTTTGGGGTGACACTCAGGGTGGCCAATTGGATGTCAGGGGTGTTTAGTGCCACCTTGGATCCTCTTCTGGCTTCACCACTGATACCAATATCACAAGCCGTCATCACTGTTGTGTCTCCCTGGATGCACCTGTCCTGACTCTTGGCTTACTGTTAAATTATAAAGTAAAGTAACTTTGCATACAAGCATTAGATAAATGACTTCATAATATGTCCATATTAGGGTCACAGTATATATACTTCACTTTATAAATGATTAAATACTGTGTTGGCAAAGTTGACAAGCAATTTTTTATACTTTTTCGTAGTTATTTGTAGTTACAAAAAACATGATATTTTCATATAGATATTAATAAAACAATAAATTGTGTCGAAATCTAATTTCATTCAGACATCATACAACATGTCATGACTGCCCCCTGTCGGTGAGATGCATTAAAACATGAGGCGGCTCTGGATAGCACGCCACGGACAAAGTTGGCAAAGGTCGCTCAGAAGGAGCACATGTATGACACATATTAAGTCAAAATGTTCGCGTTCGCGTCTGTGTGTTATTGTGCTTGAAAATGTTAAGAAGCCTATTGAATTAAATTTAAAAAAAGTAGAATATCTGCATTTTGTTTAAACGCAATGAATAACTATTAAAGTAGATCGATTATTTTGTAAAACATTATAAACATGTATGGGTATGTTTAAATGGACCCTGGGTGATCAAATGTTTACAACATTACCACTTTTATTTTACCCCCGTGCAAAAGATTCGTGTAATGAGTTTTGTGCTTCGTCTAGTCGAATACTACGTTACCCAGAATGCTCGTTCGGTGAGATTTACAGCAACAAAAGTCCGGAACATCTGAAGAAATAAAGCAGTTTATTGTTGTCGTTTATCTATCGGTGAACCCACGTGTCCAGTTAAATATACTTTAGCAGAGAGATGAGTAAACGAGAAGGTAAAAGCACACACGATTATTCATCATTATTTCTTTGCTAATGTTTTTATGAACATATTTCGACGCTAATGTCTCTGTAATTGACATAATTTGCTTGAGATGTGGTTTTGTTTATTTGCTAATTTGTGCAAATGATGATTTTTTTCAGATGAGGGATGTGTCCGAAATCGAAGGACAGATGCTGGACAGAAAGCAGATGATTGTGTTAACTCAGATTCACCTGTCATAGGTGCTTTTAAAGGTGAAAATCTTTTAGTAGTAACGTTATTTGAACGTATTTTAATGGTGTTAATTTAAATGATGTTATTTTGATTGGAATCTGTAATGGTCTGTGTAGGTTCCTCCCTATTTGCAATCTGGCATATGGGAACCAATACGACATCATTTAAAACACTATACAAAGGAATTTTGTGATGGTTCTGATAGTAAACAGCTCATGGTTCATAGTGGCATTTGTGATAAAAGCTATTAGAAGTGTTTGTTTTATAAAGGAAATTAAATAGACCGACACTGTGAACTGTTTCTTAGACACCTGTTAGTGTGGATTATTGAAGGACACTCACTTGTTTTTCTACAGTGTTCCAGCGAGAATTTGACAACAAAAATACAACAAGAACAATGTTGAAGACGTGTTTCAAAAACCTGTTGCACAGTTGAAAAGATCAATGAACCTGATTTGGTCTTGTGTATCGGATTGTTTGACAGCGTTCCAGACTTTGAGAACATACTGAACGACGCAGATGTGAAACTGGATGCTTTGAGGCAGAAGATCGGACAAATACCTGAAGAACTGAGAGGAGAAGATCTGCATCAGTTCCATCGAGCCTTCACTCCAGGTTCTCTATGCACAAATGCTTCAAATGTTTAGATAGCTACCCGATATTTGACATGCATGATATTTCTAAAACTTATACAGCGTTTCTAATTCTATTACTGTGCATGTTCTTCACGGTCCATGTAACATTAACAGACCAGTGTGTCCATCATTGTATTTGGGTTGGATTCTAAGGAGCCAGCCTTGACTGCCTCTCTACGTCGTCTCTGTTTTGTTTTCTCGGTTTCATTGACGCAGCACTTAACTCCACTAAAAATATCCAGTGTTGCTGAACATTTCTAGGAGATTCAATACTTTGGATGGAAACCAGGCTATAGTTTCGACTCATACAAGCTTTGTTTCACTGTTTTTGTCACTAAAATATAAAGTAGAAATCAGTAAGGAAATGTATCTGTGTCTGGTAAAGGATGAACACACCGACCGGTTTCAACAGCTTATGATTTACATATGAAGCAGAGAGGTGATTTATGTATGTGAATCTCTTCATAAGGATGTGTTCAGAATGTTTGGTGAAGTGACTGTTCTGTCATATTAACCACCAAAGAGCCGTCATTAAGACCAAGGCTGCATCCAAATAAACCCACTTGCAACCTTCACTACGCATCTCTTGTTTGTGCAACACTTTACGTTTTCCTACAAAATAATATGTCATAGTAATATAAATATATAGTCAAGTCCGATTTATTTTTATAGTGCTTTATTTGTATTGGATCAACTGTAGCCCAAAACAAACAAACAAAAAACACACGTTAGCCAAGCTTAGAATAAATAAAGATCTAACCTTAAAAAGTTGTAGGGTAACTTACACCGGAAAGCTTTCCGTAACATCTCGCGACTCCAAAAAAGGGTTCTCGTGTTTTAGGCCGATGCGATTGTTTGATATTTCCACACTTTGTGTTAAACTGTGAGTAGAAGTTACAGACAAGAATCCCTTTAATGTTAAATCAAAATGTCTTCCAGCCTGTGATTATTTTCCTGATGTTTACACACGACGCTGCAGAGATTATGTAAAAGCTCAACTCAATCTTTTAACAGCACACAACTTATCTGATGAACTTATTTCATGGTATATTTCATGCAATATTTTCCTGGAATTTACAAAATCGCTGAACTGTTTACCATTCGTTCACATTATGGATCAATTTTACAAGCCTAAGATCGATTGGACTTCGGAAAACGTGAAATCTAGTTAGACAAGGCTATCTGTTGTTTGAATCGCCAAAAAAAAATGACACATTTCTGTACATTACGGATCAAAACTTATAAACAAAATTGCTTTAAAGGCAAAATGTTAGGTCAGTGATTTCACTTTTTACTCGTTTTATAAGGTTATGATGGTCATTATTTGGTGTAAAAATGAGGTTTTAATGTATGACAATTTTTTATGCTTAAGGTAATATCCGAGCTGTCTCTATATGTGTTTGTGTCTCTCTTAGGGATTCAGGAGTATGTGGAGGCCGTTTCATTCCATCACTTCATCAGACATCTCAATTCTATTGATAAAATGTGAAGGTTACTGCTTTTTTAGAGTACCATAAAGACTGGTGGTTCGGGTCAAGGCCAGGTATTTATTATAATTATAGCTGAAATACATTAATGAACATCTACACTAATAATGTCCGATTATTTTGGGAAATATTGGGAAAATACATTACTAAATAATTACTAAAAAATAAAATTATTAAAGACCGAAGTATCGATAAGCTCTGACGTTAACGGTTCTGCTGTCGGTACTGGAGAAATTAAGAAAATACATTTCCTATTTATTATTGCTAAATAAACGTTACCTAGCATATTTTAACTGACCAGCCATTTCTAATTTGAGATAATATTTAAGACATTTACCTGCATTTTCGTTATTCGCAATCTCGCACTCGAAATGTCCGTCTGTCCCACACTACACAGAGCTCGCGCGCACACAACACGAAAGCTCGCGCTTAATAGAGTGACGATGGCGGAGAGAATCAAACGCTTTAAATTATGGTTACATTTCACTCGAGTGAATGCAGACAATGCTCGTTGCAACAAGTGGAGCAAGATTTTTGCGTGTAAGAGCGGAAACACAAGCAATCTGGCAAAACATCTTTCTAAAGTGCATTATGTGCAGACAGAGAATTGCAAAATTTTCGACTGCCTAGCTACAAGTTCATCATCCACGTCCTCGGGTTCGTATGCTAGTTTAGCATTCTTCCTCAATAACACCGGCATAAACATTGGATAAGGTTTCTTAAATTAGTATGTAATAATTTAATAAACACACATCACATTAAATAATAGCCTACATATAAATCTTTAGAGTATTTTTTTTCTGCAGTAGCCTTAATAAAACTTAAACATTAAAAATGCCTTCACAGTGCTGCATTTAAAATGGATGAATAATAATAAATTATGCTTAAGAAATTATAAAGCAGAGCTTATATAAAAATTGATTTGTAGTGATGAAACACATAAACTTTTTATGTGTGTGTGTACATTGCAAGAGGTTCCAAACCTGTATAACTTTTAAGCCCAAACAGTTGAAAAGATCAATGAACCTGATTTGGTCTTGTGTATCGGATTGTTTGACAGCGTTCCAGACTTTGAGAACATACTGAACGACACAGATGTGAAACTGGATGCTTTGAGGCAGAAGATCGGACAAATACCTGAAGAACTGAGAGGAGAAGATCTGCATCAGTTCCATCGAGCCTTCACTCCAGGTTCTCTATGGACAAATGCTTCAAATGTTTAGATAGCTACCCGATATTTGACATGCATGATATTTCTAAAACTTATACAGCGTTTCTAATTCTATTACTGTGCATGTTCTTCACGGTCCATGTAACATTAACAGACCAGTGTGTCCATCATTGTATTTGGGTTGGATTCTAAGGAGCCAGCCTTGACTGCCTCTCTACGTCGTCTCTGTTTTGTTTTCTCGGTTTCATTGACGCAGCACTTAACTCCACTAAAAATATCCAGTGTTGCTGAACATTTCTAGGAGATTCAATACTTTGGATGGAAACCAGGCTATAGTTTCGACTCATACAAGCTTTGTTTCACTGTTTTTGTCACTAAAATATAAAGTAGAAATCAGTAAGGAAATGTATCTGTGTCTGGTAAAGGATGAACACACCGACCGGTTTCAACAGCTTATGATTTACATATGAAGCAGAGAGGTGATGAATGTATGTGAATCTCTTCATAAGGATGTGTTCAGAATGTTTGGTGAAGTGACTGTTCTGTCATATTAACCACCAAAGAGCCGTCATTAAGACCAAGGCTGCATCCAAATAAACCCACTTGCAACCTTCACTACGCATCTCTTGTTTGTGCAACACTTTACGTTTTCCTACAAAATAATATGTCATAGTAATATAAATATATAGTCAAGTCCGATTTATTTTTATAGTGCTTTATTTGTATTGGATCAACTGTAGCCCAAAACAAACAAACAAAAAACACACGTTAGCCAAGCTTAGAATAAATAAAGATCTAACCTTAAAAAGTTGTAGGGTAACTTACACCGGAAAGCTTTCCGTAACATCTCGCGACTCCTAAAAAGGGTTCTCGTGTTTTAGGCCGATGCGATTGTTTGATATTTCCACACTTTGTGTTAAACTGTGAGTAGAAGTTACAGACAAGAATCCCTTTAATGTTAAATCACAATGTCTTCCAGCCTGTGATTATTTTCCTGATGTTTACACACGACGCTGCAGAGATTATGTAAAAGCTCACGTTAATATATCAAACACCATCTTTCAACAGCACACAACTTATCTGATGAACTTATTTCATGGTATATTTCATGCAATATTTTCCTGGAATTTACAAAATCGCTGAACTGTTTACCATTCGCTCACATTATGGATCAATTTTACAAGCCTAAGATCGATTGGACTTCGGAAAACGTGAAATCTAGTTAGACAAGGCTATCTGTTGTTTGAATCGCCAAAAAAAAAATGACACATTTCTGTACATTACGGATCAAAACTTATAAACAAAATTGCTTTAAAGGCAAAATGTTAGGTCAGTGATTTCACTTTTTACTCGTTTTATAAGGTTATGATGGTCATTATTTGGTGTAAAAATGAGGTTTTAATGTATGACAATTTTTTATGCTTAAGGTAATATCCGAGCTGTCTCTATGTGTTTGTGTCTCTCTTAGGGATTCAGGAGTATGTGGAGGCCGTTTCATTCCATCACTTCATCAGACATCTCAATTCTATTGATAAAATGTGAAGGTTACTGCTTTTTTAGAGTACCATAAAGACTGGTGGTTCGGGTCAAGGCCAGGTATTTATTATAATTATAGCTGAAATACATTAATGAACATCTACACTAATAATGTCCGATTATTTTGGGAAAAATTGGGAAAATACATTACTAAATAATTACTAAAAAATAAAATTATTAAAGACCGAAGTATCGATAAGCTCTGACGTTAACGGTTCTGCTGTCGGTACTGGAGAAATTAAGAAAATACATTTCCTATTTATTATTGCTAAATAAACGTTACCTAGCATATTTTAACTGACCAGCCATTTCTAATTTGAGATAATATTTAAGACATTTACCTGCATTTTCGTTATTCGCAATCTCGCACGCGAAATGTCCGTCTGTCCCACACTACACAGAGCTCGCGCGCACACAACACGAAAGCTCGCGCTTAATAGAGTGACGATGGCGGAGAGAATCAAACGCTTTAAATTATGGTTACATTTCACTCGAGTGAATGCAGACAATGCTCGTTGCAACAAGTGGAGCAAGATTTTTGCGTGTAAGAGCGGAAACACAAGCAATCTGGCAAAACATCTTTCTAAAGTGCATTATGTGCAGACAGAGAATTGCAAAATTTTCGACTGCCTAGCTACAAATTCATCATCCACGTCCTCGGGTTCCTATGCTAGTTTAGCATTCTTCCTCAATAACACCGGCATAAACATTGGATAAGGTTTCTTAAATTAGTATGTAATAATTTAATAAACACACATCACATTAAATAATAGCCTACATATAAATCTTTAGAGTATTTTTTTTCTGCAGTAGCCTTAATAAAACTTAAACATTAAAAATGCCTTCACAGTGCTGCATTTAAAATGGATGAATAATAATAAATTATGCTTAAGAAATTATAAAGCAGAGCTTATATAAAAATTGATTTGTAGTGATGAAACACATAAACTTTTTATGTGTGTGTGTACATTGCAAGAGGTTCCAAACCTGTATAACTTTTAAGCCCAAACATGTTACACTGCACAGCCAGGACCATGATTTGCAATGACATCTGGGCATCTGATAGCAAGGATTTGAATGTATAAAGTGTCTAAGGCTTGAACCCGACAGGGCCTGTTGCTGATGCATGTGCTACACTACACACATCACCAATTCTTTATTATTATTCAACAACAACAAAAAACACTAACAAACTTAGGCCCACATGCATTTTATTTTAATTCTCTATGAATAATGTAGTTTAAAGATGACCGATACCCGCCTATTAAGATACGTAAATAGTGAAAACAACTCCAGGTTTAGTTTTGTCTTTCATAAAAAAACACGACAAAAAGTACCGATAAGAGTACCGTTAAAGTACCGGATCGATCAGTGGTATCGATAAAAGTAGTAATACCGTTAAAACCTTAACAATACCCATCCCTACATGTCCTGAATAAACGTAAAAACAAACTTCAGAGGCTCTACACTATCATGCTCTATGCAATCTGTACTGAAGAACTGTTCCAAGACCTCTGCAGCTTCATCATCCTCAATGCACATTATAAGTGGAAGCTGAACTGAGCCAAGAAGATCCCCAGAGTCATCCAAGCATCACTGACTGGCAGTTTATAAGATCCGTCATGACACGCTCTTGAGAAACAACAATTCAGAAAATGATAAATAAAATATGCTGAACAATATTGGCCACAACCTCTAACAAAACCTACTTTCGTGGAGACTGAACCACCTGCTTCTCCGAAGCAAACTCGCATATGAAAAGATTGGTTTCATCTACCCTAAGAAGCAAATATTAATTTTAGTTTCCTTCAGGACTACCTTTTTAAGGTTACTGGTACTTTTCCTGAGGAGTTACCTGAGGGGTTGCCTGTCCTTCAAAAGGCTCTTCCTGTTAGTGGAGAAAATACAGCACAAATTTACTAAGTTAGTCATGACAACATGCCATTTTAACCTTATTATTAGTATTTGCTTTTACCTGAGAGATTTCTTCCAACTTCCTTTTTTGCCACCTAAATACAGGCTGCTGAACACCTATTAGGAAGGCTTTGGACTCCTCTGTATAGTGAGCAAACAATTTTCCATGCCTGGAAAATAGTAATTGAATATTGAATGTTAGATAATTCCTTTCTCATAAAAGCTTTAAATATTCAAAATACAAACAATTCCATACCGGTCCAGTCCAAAGTTCTTCATTAACATGACGCACCACCATCATATTAAATAATGTTGAGTAACACATTGTCTAAAAAATAATTGTATAGTGCAGGTCACCTACAAACTTTCCTGTAAGTTTTCAGAACAACGCTACAAAATTAATTTAGATAACGTTAGTTCTTCACTAAATTACTGTATGAAGAACAGGTATCGTTATCCAAGTATCATGCGATATGATGCGATATATGTGGTATCATTGATTATAAGTTCGTTTTCGAAAACATTATCTTATATATTAAACAATACTTTTACATCTAATACTTCATGAATGAAATCAATATACTTTCAAAATTCGTCTGATAAAGTTAAGGAACGTTTTCAATTACATTTGTCAAATAATTCATAATTACACTTTTATCGACTTAATCTTGTTCAAATTGAATATAGTTAAAACAATACTTTTACTTCGACTTAATATTGCATGAGAATAAATAAATTGAATATTGAATAAATATACTTACAATTGTCCTGTAGGTGCATTTATTTCACACTTGTCTGACAGTGCATGTGTTGGAGTGCGCATGCGCGGCTGAGACTAAATGTGTCGCATTGCACATGCGCGGCTGACAGTGCATCTGGCCTGAGAATGCATCTGGTCTGCACACAGACCCTTCTCAAATATACTGCCAACGTCACAAAATTGTAACCGGTATGTTTGCAGCTGTGTGTGACACGGGACCTGCATGGCAGAATTGGTGGTTGTTGCGGTTAATGTTCAGATCATGCCATGTCGCCGAAAATAAATCAATGCATGGGGAACGGTTTCGGCGTGTAAAGTTGCAGTTTGTGACGTCCTATGTAACAAGCTGACGTTTACTAGTTACGATAGTAAGTTACTTCTTGCTGGAGTTCAACAACCGCAGATGAACTTAGCCACTTACCTGACTTGAATGTGTTGCGCAAAGCGCAGGTGAGATGAACGGGGAGAGCAGGCAGTGGGCCAAACCACTGTGAGAGGTAGGGGAGGGGGAACTAAACAGTTGTTTAAACTCTAAACGTTTTTTTTTGCGTTTGTATTTTCTTCTGATTACACAATTAGTTTAGGTAAACATTAATGTATTTATGACAATAGCGAATGCGAGTTTAATTGTTCGAGGGGTGGGACAACTCTCGGATAGAGGGGGACAACTCTCGGATAGAGGGAGACAAATCTCGGATAGAGGGGGACAAGTCTCGGATAGAGGGGGACTTGTTCCCTCCGTCCCCCCCGGGATTTAATCCCATGGTCGAGATGGGAAGCGAACCAGGGTTTAAGGCATGCTAACCACAGCAATCAGCACCGACTAAAACAAAATAAATAATCTTAAATAGCAACAGAAAAAATAAACAAATATATATTAAAACCACAAAAGGATTTTTAACAAGATTGCTAAAGAATTAACTAAAATAAAGAAAAACTAATTTATGATAGTAATTCAGTAAAGACAAAACTATAAAAACTTCGCTATGAAGTCTTGGGATACCGAGAGACATATGAATTAGCGACTTAATACTCATTCAATATCCCACCTTGTGCATTCCAGATTTATTTATGTGCTTTTCATAAGTCGTACTGTGAACCAAATATAGAACAGGAATGTGAATAACCAGGATAGTGTGTATGATACACTAAGTATAAAGTACATCAGAAGACCACTTTTTCTTTACCAAAGGGTTTTTATTCCTCAAAAAAAAGCACAATTGCCAACCCAAAACCAAGGGAGTTCAAACAGATACAAACGTGATACAACAAATGATTTCACTAATACAATGTATCCAAAGTAACATTATATGCTAAAGATAAAAAAAATTCTGTACTAAAATGGCCACTGGTTCGAAGTCATTCTGGAGCACACTTCATGCAGTAAGTTTAAAGCACACCTGAGATTTTTGCCGTGATATCGCCAGGTTGGCCAAATAATGTAGCGTTTGATAAAGTTATGAAGTAGTGAAAAAAAGGGTCCTATAAACTATAAAAGGTTCGAATGGACAGGTTCTTTAAGGAACCTTTGACTTTAGGCAGCGGATCTCACAGTCCTTGCGAGTATTAAATCTGTTGGCGTTCCCTTCGCAGCCGCTGTACCAGAAGCGAAGGCATTCACCGCTGCGGATGTTGAAGTACCACTTCACAGAATACTCTGAGCATCTTCCCTCATCATAATCAAACTGGCAAACGTCTAACAACAGACAGAAAACACACACATGCTTTCAACCAGTACAGAATCACAAGCTTTATGTCTACAGATGTGAAGAAGAGTTGCAAAAATGTACTGTGGTATTACAGCACAAATCTACCAAATGCGGCTCTTGGGTAAACGTGTTTGTAATGTGTGTTTTATCTGTATTATATAACCTCGTTTGGATTGGGATCCTGAACGCAAGTTTATAAGAGAAACAGCATTACATGACAAGACAAACAGCTCGGGCATCCCGGTTTGCATGAACAACACAGATCACAACACAGAAATGTGCTCTCATGTGAATTCACCTTTTTTGATCTCGGAAGGCTCGACTGGGTCCTCTTTGTGTTCCTCTGTGTGCTCTTCTGTTAAAGTGTAGTCGTTTAGAAATGATTCGATGTATGTATATTCCTCTTCATCTTCCTCTTGAGCTTCTTCTGTTTGGGGAACAATGGGTACGACGTCTCTGAAACACACAGGATTTATTTCAGCCGAAAGTACTGTTGGCATCATATCTCGCAAAAAAAAAACATCCCCTCATAGGCTGCACTTTATAAGCCATGTTATATAACACTGTCAATACCAGTTATTGCTCATCTGAGATCAAGTTTTCCTATCTCAATATTCATTGAAATCTTGCTTCCTAACAATTAAATCACAAGCATCAAGCAAAGAAAATGATCCATGGTTTTTAGTGTAATGATAACTAATGATAAAACCGTTTACTATAGTAACAATGCTTTGGTTGGGTAAAACCATGGTAATTTGACCGATACTCAGCTCCGGTGGGATCATTTGATAGGGAAGTGTCCATCGAATCCAAACTCACATATCTCGTCGGTAGTAGACCATCCAGGTATTTCTCGCATACTGTTTTTTGCATACTTAGGTTTCTGACATACTATTCATGTCTTGTACTCATTTTTGCTTACTAGATTGTATGGAAGTAGGCGATTTCGGACGCAGCGCATGTTTTTTTTTTAGTTGTAAACTAGACCTGTTAAACGATTAATCACATACAGAATAAAAGTTTGTGTTTATATAATATGCGTCTGTGTTCTGTGCATTATAATTCTGTTTTAATAAACACATACACGTTTATATATTAGAAATATTTATATGTATTAATTCAAATTCATTTACAATTTAAATTATATGTAAACGTTAATTGATTTTTATCTTTTATTTTTGTTCAAATATACATATTTGAGTTTATAAATGCAGAATTATAATGCACACACAGTATACAGACATTTATCATAAGAACACAAACTTTTATTTTGGATGTGACTAATCCATGAATCGCTAAACAGACCTTTTTTAAACCATGATTAATGTTTTTAAAGAGTAAGTCGCATGAGATCGTAAAAATGACGTTTCATGCAGTCTGTTATGTTGCCATGTTTGAAAGTAAGCTGTCTGCCAAGTTGTAAGTCCGAAAGTGAATAAATAACAGAGTTTTTTGCAGGTAAAAATGGGAATCGACTCTGAATCACACAAACGAGTCGTGGACGCATATCTACGTCACTATACATAGTCCACGTCTACGTTTTGATGAGACTGACACAAAAACGTATTTCTCCTCCCCCAAACACTGTCGCTCATTCGTGATGCATGTGTATCATGTCTAGAGTCTGTGTTCTACGGTGTGACAATAAGTCCGTCTTATTTCAACTACAAAAGGAAGAACGTCTGTGGGAAAAATGGATACAATTCATTTTTCAAACGATACCGAAGGAGTATAACCCCAGGGTTTTACTATGGGCGCGTCATTTCACCGAAGATCGGTTTAATAATCTTGGCACGCTCACTGCAGGGTATGTGAAACGACTATCATTGAAAGAGGGGGAATACCAACTCTATTTGGACCTGTTAGCTCCACCGAATCACAACCTGTAAGTGTGACTTTTGATTTATGTTTTAACTTCAAGAAATATTTTCGCACCTTGTATCTGTGTTTAGCTAATGGATATAACGCTAACATTAGCATGTACCGTTATTTCTGGGGTGTTACAGTTTGTTTATATTTCTATTAACTTTGCATTTTGACACATTTGCCGCACGTGCACCTATATAGATATATTTGGCTTATATATATACAATTTTTCATAACGTCGACTTCCTGAAATGCTCTATGTACCATGACAACGCGAAATCTAAATAATAGTACTGCTAACGTATTAACATTATTTTAAGAAAAAATTATATTTTATTTCATTGATGAGCAAAAGCACAACATGCATGTTATCACACTGGGAGTTTTTATGACAGGAGTTGTCACTTGCCACAGACAAACATCCTGCTCCTGTCGTGGCGGAGTTTGTTGTGGATTAGCGTCTTCTGATGCTTCCTCGTCAGACTCGGGCTCAAATTGGTAAAATCGCCGCCATCTCTAGCTACACATATAATATACATGACATCCAACCACATGTAAACCGTAATCCTGTGTAGTGAATTCAATGAGGAACAGAATTATTTAAACACTATTCTTCATCAAATATGTAAGAATTATCATGAGCTTTGATCCCAATTATAAGTAATATTTTCTCCACCACCCTTTGTAAGGGAAACAAATATCAATCCAAATTGGGATGAATTTAATTAATAATGATCAATTATTATTATCTGGATCAAATTCATGATTTGGGGAAATCACTTAGCATTACGAGCAGGTAGCAAGAATCGGCATGTTTAGGGACTCCGGATTATGAGCATGAACTACAAACAACATCACGTGTGAAATAAAACAGGACTTTATTATCTAGACAAGACACATACTAATCTAACATACACACACATACAGTTAAGCATTAGAAGATGGTTGAAGTTGAAGCAGAGAGAAGAACAGAGCATGGATTATGGCAGTATATGATATTCAGAAGATCAATAGCCTGAACTAAACATCAGTTTCTTCTTGTAAAGGACCTTTGTTAAAAGGATTAATGATGCCCTATGCATCCATTAATAAGACTAAGTTTGATACTTGCACGTCTTGCCCATCAAAGAAAGAAAGAGTCCTGATGCAGGTTGTTAAGGCTCCAGTTGATCTTGGCTGAAAGTGATCAGAGAGAACCAGTTTTATGCAGAGGATCTGTATCTGGAAAGACGAGGCCGCAGCCTGGCACAAACTTATGGGTTAAAGGTGAAGTCTTCTTCTAGTCCATCCTTTGGAGATGCAGAACGCATCGAGAGAAAGAAGAGCAAAAACCAAGAGAAAAGGAAGCGCGAGGAAGAGAGAGAAAGAATCTTCTCGTGGTCTCTTTTAAACTGTGAGGATGTCACATCCTACAGACGTGACTGTTCCAATCAGGAGATGGCAACTTTGGAGGGAAAGTTAACTGTTTTTGTCTTTCAGATGGTGTTTTGCATGTGAAAGCTGATTGGATGTTCACTAGAAGACTACTAAGAGTTTGATAAAACTAATAAGAAAAGAGTTACCAAAACACAACAAACATCAACGCGAAGGACATCACAAATGTAGCTCATAGACACCAAACATGATCTAAATATCTTCTTGGTTAAATGAGATACTACAAATCTAATAATTCCAGTAGTTAAACACACATTCATGGATACGTTGGATTAATGTTAAAACAGACATAACAACATGAACATTAATACATGGAAATGTTATAAATGAATGTGTACATTTCCATATAAATGCATTTATAATGTAGGTCTATCCCCAAAGTGAGTAAAGAGAGTTCAGCTCCTTACATTCCAATGGGTCGTAAAATACTCTATCTTGATGAATTGGTGTGAGTTGCTATGGTCACCAGAGATCTTGTCCTGCCCTTGGTGTAAGTTGCAGATTGGGGTTTGACCCCCAAGCGACTAGCCTGCTGGTGGGGTGAGGGGTGTTGTTGTAATATTTAAGAAATTTAAGTAGTTATGCGTGTCTGATCCGTCTCAGGTACTACATATCCCCCCTTTCGCACGTTTTTGTCTGACCTAATAGACAACAACGAGCGACAATTAAGATGTACATGATGATCAGACGTGTCCCGCACGCACTGCAGGTAGCTCGGGTGGACTCCTTGGCCATCGGTGCTTCCTGGAGAGGTGGGACAGCAGGTGTCAAGACATCATCAGATGTTGGGTGAGAGCTGTGTGAAGAGCTCTCTTACTAGTTTCAGCAGCTCCTGTGACTCAGGCGTAGGTAAGTCCGGCTCTCTTTGTGAGGACTCAGATCGGCACCTGTGTGTTGCATCGGATGATGCTGTCAGTGGCTGTTGGACAGCCAGTGGTGTTTCCAAAGAAGAATTTTGCCGTCTCCATGGTTTCTTCCAGTGGTTGGTCTGGTATCTGGGCCTATTACGATGGTGACGGTTTTGTCTTCTGGCAGGAAGCTTTCCTGGCATATCGTTGAAGGACATTGTGTTGTAGTGACAATGTCTGCCTTCTGGTGCAAACATTTGAATGTTACAGTTCAGACTCAATGGAGCCGTAGAGGCCTTTCTTTCAGATGTGGCCTTATGTTTATTAAAGGCCTTCTGTGCCAGGTCCCGCAACTGATGAATGGTCATCGTATGAGGGCAGGCCATGATGCCTAAATGGTGGCTAACAATTGGATGTAGATTTCTGAGGAACAGGCTCTTGAAGCTGATATCCTCCTCCATCTCAGATTCATTGCGAGCTCCAAAATAAGCTTGTCTGAGTCTGTTAAGGTAAACTCGGGGAGTTTCCTGTCTTCCCTGTTTGAGGTCCAGGGCAGCGACCAGTCCATATTCTGTTTCTGGGTCTGAGAATTCTTGTATAAGAGCTTGTTTCAGCCGGTGGTAGTCGGATTTGACAGCGTCAGGCTGCCGTTCTAGAAAGCTCTTTACCTCTGTACCAGAAGTTATCCAAAGCAGGTGGAGTCTCTCCCGTGTGGTCACATTCGGCATAATTTGCAGGTGAAAGTCTATATCCCGCTGGTAGGCATGGACATCGAGGTCTCCTGCAGAATTTGGAATGAAGCACTTGATGACTCTAGCCAGTTTGTTGAGGTCTTTAAGGGTCGCTCCATGTACCGTTTCAGGGATTATCTGGAGAAGTCCCTTCCCTTCTATGGCTTCAGATGTTTTTACGATGCTGGCTGGTGAGGTGTTAATCAGAGAGGTCAGCCCCCCCCCTTTGTATCTTTGAACTGGGCTGAGGGAGTTTGCTCTGCTTACCTGCTGTGACAGTGGGGGATGTGTCTTCCACTGTGGTTCCCATTGCAGCTTGTATGAGTGTTCGAGTTCTCTTTGGACCCTGTCAAGCTTGTCTCTTGTGTTGTCCAGCTGCTGTGTCAGAGATTCAATTTTGGCATCTCTATCTGATAGTTCAAAATGGGCTGTTACTAATAATGACTTTGCATCAAACAGTTCTTTTTCCAGCTCTTCTTTGGCTGCTTTTTCCAGTAGTTTTCTTTGCTCAGCAGCTGAGAGAGCTATCTGAAGTCTGTTAACCTCCTCCTGTTGTTCCATCTTACCAGACTTATTTCGTGTGGTCTGGGTCTCACCTTCCAGTTGGGCTATGCGACTTTGAGCATGCTTAAGTTCCTCTTGGGACTCTGTTGCATGCAGCTTTAGGTCGTTCACCTCATTTCTCAGGTCTGTGAGGTTGTGGGCTAAGGAGAGGATGATGCTGGTCAGCTCCTTGTGGTCATAACTCTGGCTTGGACCATGTGTCATTTGTCTTCTTCCCTCTTTGTCCAGTTGCACCTGTCTCTGGTGAGGAAGGTCATCAGCAGTTCTAGGTGGTAGGGCGTCCATCACCATGCCTTGCCAGGCCATTGGATCTTCCATCTGAGACATTGGGGCAAACTTGTTCTGAGAGTTAGGGCAAGAGACTAATGCAAGACCATATAAAAGATTTAGAAATAACGCTATGTGTATATTGTGCAGCTAGGTTTTACCACGTGTGGTTAACTGCTTTAGGTAGCTAGTGAAGTGTGTACACTATTATTATCTTAACTGCCTATGGCAGGAAGCCAAGATTTGTATGCAACCAGAGATTTAACAATGATGTAAGACTAGTCTAAATCATTTAATTAAAACTCAAAACATACTGATGGTTCTTAACAGGTTTGATCTCTGAATATTGAAGAACAGGAAGTAGAGAGAGAGAGAAGAGAGCCTTGCCGATTCTGATTATGTCAATTAGTGGTGCTCAGAATTATACTTATGCCTTATTAATCATCTAGATTGTGTAGCAATAGGAGTCATATTTCTGGAGCACATATTTAAAATAAGCAAAATCAAGAAAAAGAGATTGGACATAGATAAATAAAATAAAAAAATAGATGACTGCTAATAGTAAAATTAACCAGTAAAAAATAAAATAGAAGGGAAGTGATCTAGTACTGGGAATAATTAATAGTACTGACATTTAACCATATAGGTCAGTGTTGGGCATCACTCCATTGTTGGCTAAGGCTGCTGCGTGTTCAGCTCCCATGCCTATGCCATTACATGTGTGTGCACTTTAGGGTCAATGTTCTATTCAAAATCCCCAATACCTATAAGAATTATTCTCTGAGTAGGCAGTTAAAATTTAATTAAGTTCAATTAAATGAGTAACTGAGCAACAATGTTCAGGAAGGAATGCACCTGAAGTTAGTTAAAGTGAGTCTGAGAAGAATTAAGGAAAGAGAGTGGAAATCAGAAAATAGAGATTTTGTTAAGAGGGAATAGTTTAAATCACTTTACACTGCAATACACGCAAGCACTACTTAATGACTTCAATTACATATGCTATGCTAACCACTAACTATTGAAGTTAGGTATTAGTAAGCTCGTCTAAGGCCGCTAGGTCATGTTAGCTTAGCTTAGCGAACAAATATCGATTGTTAACAAAATGGCACCAGCCAATGACACCTATGGTAGGTGGAGTCAAACTGGTTGACAAGTCGTTGTCATGGGAACCAGTGCACCCCAGGGCACTTTAGTTCTCAAAGAGTGCCTGCAGCGTTCAAACAATCTCAAATAATAAAAGCGGTACACAGTTGGTTACAACATGGCCCTTACAATTAAATCAATTCAACGCTTTTCTTTAGCAAGCCTAAATGCAAATATAGATGCATTCACTAATTCTTATTATGTATGCTTTCGCTTCTCTGTAAACAAGTACTTTAAACAGGTTTCCTGTCCTTCTTTAAGGAGTACTTACACATTCACTGTAGGTTTACACTCATTTACATACAGACAGCTGTTTGTGGCTTACACACAAATACTGAAGAATTGAGAAACACACTATTTTCATTCGGCAATTGTAACACAGTACTGATCACCATTTAGCTAAACTTTTATATGCAGAGTCAAAGTTTAGATGACTGGCATAGTTCTGACTATAATTTAAAGGTCCTTACAACGCAGAAAGAGGAGCATCACTCAAATCTACCTTTACATAACACTGTACTGAGATTCCTTCGTCAGAAAACAGGTTAAACAATATTGCAATTGGGATTTCTTCGCCAAAGCATATTGATTCTGGAACAGTTTCACATGCAGCTTATCTGAGATTCCTTCGTCAGAATAGACTTATGCATTGATTAAATACTGAAATTGGGATTTCTTCGCCAAATCAGATTTACCTTACACTGATACCATTTAATCTATGTAAAGACTTTTCTAATTCATAGCAGAACTACCAAATCAATCTATCACTATCTACATTAAACAAGCCGCAAATAGCAACATACATGTGTATAGCATGTTGCATCATAACGTCTTGATTTAAAACACACTTAGGCTGACAGTAGTTTAAGCTCATAACTTTTGTTTAATCATGCCCGCGTTCTAACACCAATTATGTAGTGAATTCAATGAGGAACAGAATTATTTAAACACTATTCTTCATCAAATATGTAAGAATTATCATGAGCTTTGATCCCAATTATAAGTAATATTTTCTCCACCACCCTTTGTAAGGGAAACAAATATCAATCCAAATTGGGATGAATTTAATTAATAATGATCAATTATTATTATCTGGATCAAATTCATGATTTGGGGAAATCACTTAGCATTACGAGCAGGTAGCAAGAATCGGCATGTTTAGGGACTCCGGATTATGAGCATGAACTACAAACAACATCACGTGTGAAATAAAACAGGACTTTATTATCTAGACAAGACACATACTAATCTAACATACACACACATACAGTTAAGCATTAGAAGATGGTTGAAGTTGAAGCAGAGAGAAGAACAGAGCATGGATTATGGCAGTATATGATATTCAGAAGATCAATAGCCTGAACTAAACATCAGTTTCTTCTTGTAAAGGACCTTTGTTAAAAGGATTAATGATGCCCTATGCATCCATTAATAAGACTAAGTTTGATACTTGCACGTCTTGCCCATCAAAGAAAGAAAGAGTCCTGATGCAGGTTGTTAAGGCTCCAGTTGATCTTGGCTGAAAGTGATCAGAGAGAACCAGTTTTATGCAGAGGATCTGTATCTGGAAAGACGAGGCCGCAGCCTGGCACAAACTTATGGGTTAAAGGTGAAGTCTTCTTCTAGTCCATCCTTTGGAGATGCAGAACGCATCGAGAGAAAGAAGAGCAAAAACCAAGAGAAAAGGAAGCGCGAGGAAGAGAGAGAAAGAATCTTCTCGTGGTCTCTTTTAAACTGTGAGGATGTCACATCCTACAGACGTGACTGTTCCAATCAGGAGATGGCAACTTTGGAGGGAAAGTTAACTGTTTTTGTCTTTCAGATGGTGTTTTGCATGTGAAAGCTGATTGGATGTTCACTAGAAGACTACTAAGAGTTTGATAAAACTAATAAGAAAAGAGTTACCAAAACACAACAAACATCAACGCGAAGGACATCACAAATGTAGCTCATAGACACCAAACATGATCTAAATATCTTCTTGGTTAAATGAGATACTACAAATCTAATAATTCCAGTAGTTAAACACACATTCATGGATACGTTGGATTAATGTTAAAACAGACATAACAACATGAACATTAATACATGGAAATGTTATAAATGAATGTGTACATTTCCATATAAATGCATTTATAATGTAGGTCTATCCCCAAAGTGAGTAAAGAGAGTTCAGCTCCTTACATTCCAATGGGTCGTAAAATACTCTATCTTGATGAATTGGTGTGAGTTGCTATGGTCACCAGAGATCTTGTCCTGCCCTTGGTGTAAGTTGCAGATTGGGGTTTGACCCCCAAGCGACTAGCCTGCTGGTGGGGTGAGGGGTGTTGTTGTAATATTTAAGAAATTTAAGTAGTTATGCGTGTCTGATCCGTCTCAGGTACTACACCTGTAATGATGGTAGCGGGGTTCCATTTGCGACAAATGATGAACGCGTTTGACCAATAACAACAGACTACACCATCTGACCAATCAAATGACACAATGTTAGCGGGTAGGCGGGGCCAAGACGGATGGATCGCGGAACGAATCATGAGAGTCAGTCAAGAAGTAAGGTACGAATAACTGGCTATTATTACGAGATTATAGTGTTTTTACACATTGTATTTACATAAACTTGTTGTTGGACACTCCGTAAACCAAAGAAGGGCCTAAAAACACATGCAAGGTACTCTTTAATGGATAATAAGACTGGTCTCCATTTTGACAAATGCAATCCAAAAATTACAAATGCCAACCGAGGAGGGTTTTCAAATCACATGTGGCACTAAAAATTAATCTGTAATTTTTTTGTGAATCTATTTGTAAAGCGCTTTACACACTGCGTATTATTCCAAACTTCTAGGCCAGTGAAATGAATACAGAGCTTTGACATCATCACATACACAACCTTTGACATTTTCCAGAAAGCCAGTACACAGTTCAAGTCAACAAACTAAAGGCATTTCTTTTAAATATCTGTTTGTCTGTTTTTATCATTTCATTAAAGCACAAATCTGAAGAAAATTTGGAGAAGAGGGTTCTACATGTTGTCAGATTGGCAGAAGAACAAAAACAAGTCAGAGCTTGTTTAGAGACAGTTAATTACAAAAGCATACAACTGGTAAATGACTAACCTCTCCATGGATTGTCCAAACACTACGGTTCTCGGCTGAAAAGCATCACATTCACGGGCCGGAACATCAGATCGAGGAATGGGCTCTCCTGCACAACAACAGCACAGATACACAAAATTAAAGACTGTGGGTTACATAAAGAAAGTATTACTCAAAAATAAAAACTCATCATTTATTCTCTCTATATGTGGTTGTAAACCTGTGCATAAGTCTTTCTTCAGTGTAACACAAGAGAAGATATTTTGAGAAATGTCTCGGTTGTTTTGTGTTCAGACAATGGAAGACAATGGGGTTCAGCCTTGTTTGGTTATCAACGTTTTTCAAAATATCTGCAGAAGAAAGAAACTTAAACAGGTTTGAAATGACATGAGTCAATTCTGATGTTCATGTTTAGGTGAACTGTTGTTCGTGTCTCTTCTCAAACAACGGACAAATGATGACACCAGAAAATGGATGCTACTTCGTCTTACTGTCCAGGAGGTGTAGAAAGGCGTTGATGAAGCGTCCGGCGTACTCTCGATCTCTCTGTCTGGCAGATCCCAGGAACACAAGCCTTTGCTCCAGAGGAACGCTGGTCAGCTTCTCCATCTGTCTCCAGTCGAATTTCTGTCCTGCCATGACGATAAACAGAACAACATTTTGACACTTACACAGTTTAGACACATAGTCAAGCTGAGCCTTGTCCAAGTGCTCCTGGCCAAAAACGGCCACTATCATTTGCTTCTTCCGTGGTCTCTCGGCTTTCAGGAGAACGTTTGTGATCATCCATTCTAAAGCGAACTCGACACGGGACACCCCGCCCACTTGCTTCACCATATCTGTAATGTGTCTCTTCATCACTCTTCTATTTTTAAATGCGGTGAAGCTGAACTCCTCGTGGATATAAGAGGAGCCGTATGTGGAGCTCTGTTGGTAGACGGACACTCTGGCTTTGCCATCGGCGGCGCTCGGCTCGCTGCTCACGTCAACATAATCCAACAGAGAAAGTGTGAGATCCTTCACGCTGAGATACTGTTGAGAGTTCAGGTTATCAGTAGAGTCCATTAACACAGACAGATCCATATCCATCCGCAGGGGTTCTGGATTCAAATTAATGGCACAGGTTGGATTCGGGTTACAACGGTCTGAGGAGAGGGAATGAACATTGTTTACTTTGATGATTTGATTAACAATTTGTTAAAAAATTCGTATCACCTCATTGGAATAGTCAGAGAGAAACTGATTTCAATACAAGTTTGTTGATTAGGTAGCAATGCAATAGGGCTGCTAAACGATTAATCGTGATTAATCGTATCCAAGAAAAGTTTGTATTTATATAATATATCTGTTAACGTATTAAAAAATTTCATCTCTTCATTGGAAGTGTTAGAGAGAGACTTGATTTACAACTGATTTCTATATAAGTTTGATGTTGAGGTAGCAATGCAATAGGCCTGTGAAACAATTAATCGTGATTAATTGCTTTCAGAATAAAAGTTTGTGTTTACATAATATATCTGTTAATATACACAGTACACATATATTTGTGATGATTCCACCTCACCTTGTCAGGTATTTCTTGGTCTAGAGGTGGAATCATACAGGATCCATTGTTTTATGTGGGAGAGAGACTATTTTGGCACCTATTTGTCGCCATACTCTCTCTCTCCGCTCTGCGTCATCGTCCTGCCCTCCTGTTTCTCAGTTAGTGTAAATTAGTTTATCCCCTGCACCTGTCCCCTCTTGATTTGGTTCCCTTTATATTGACCTTGTGTCTCTTGTCTTGTGCTCGTTCATTGTATGTGCTTGTACCTGCTGCTGTGTACGTGTACGTGTACGTGTACGTGTACGTGTACGTGTACGTGTACGTGTACGTGTAAGCTGTAAGTTGTTGCTGTATGAGATTCTGTGCTTCTTGCTGTATGTATGCTTGTTGGCATTACACAGCCGCTTCATGTTTAGTCCGTGTCCTTGTTAACATTATTATTTATCCTGTATTGTTTTCCCCCTCTTTGGTTTTGTTTTGCCTTTAGTATGGTCTTCTGTTATAATAAATCTGTTTTACCCCTTCACCACTGTGCCTACCTGCAATTGGGTTCTCCAGCCAGGTCTTCCATGACAGTCCATGACATACAGTTGAAAGAAAAAGTATGTGAACCCTTTGAGCTTACTTGGATTTCTTCATAAATTGGTCATAAAATGTGTTCTGATCTTCATCTAAGTCTCAACAATAGAGAAATACAGTCTGCTTAAACTAATACCGCACAAACATTATATGTTTTCATGTTTTTATTGAACACAACATGTAAACATTCATAGTGCAGGGTGGGAAAAGTATGTGAACCTTTGGGTTAATAACTGGTTGACCCTCCTTTGGCAGCAATAACCTCAACCAAACGTTTCCTATAGTTGCAGATCAGACCTGCACAACGGTCAGGAGAAATTTTGGACCATTCCTCTTGACAAAAGTGTTTCAGTTCAGCAATATTCTTGGGATGTCTGGTGTGAATCGCTCTCTTGAGGTCATGCCACAGCATCTCAATCGGGTTGAGGTCAGGACTCTGACTGGGACTCCAGAAGGCGTATTTTCTTCTGTTGAAGCCTTTCTGTTGTTGATTTACTTCTATGCTTTGGGTCGTTGTCCTGTTGCATCGTCCATCCTCTGTTAAGCTTCAGGTGGCGGACAGATGGTCTTAAGTTTTCCTGCAAAATGTCTTGATAAACTTTGGAATTCATTTTTCCATGGATGACAGTAATCCGTCCAGGGCCTGAGGCAGCAAAGCAGCCCCAAACCATGATGCCCCCTCCACCATATTTCACAGTTGGGATGAGGTTTTGATGTTGGTGTGCTGTGCCTTTTGTTCTCCACACATAGCGTTGTGTGTTCTTTCCAAACAACTCAATTTTGGTTTCATCTGTCCACAGAATGTTTTGCCAGTAGTGCTGTTGAACATCCAGGTGCTCTTTTGCAAACTTCAAACGTGCTGCAATGTTTTTTTTGGACAGCAGTGGCTTCCTCTGTGGTGTCCTCCCATGAAGTCCATTCTTGTTTAATGTTTTCCTTATTGTAGATTTGTCAACAAAAATGTTAGCATGTGCCAGAGATTTCTGTAAGTGTTTAGCTGACACTCTAGGATTCTTCTTCACCTCATTGAGCATTCCGGCTGTGCTCTTGCAGTCATCTTTACAGGACGACCACGCCTAGGGAGTGTAGCAACAGTGCTGAACTTTCTCCATTTGTAGACAATCTGTCTTACCGTGGACACATGGACATCAAGGCTTTTAGATATACTTTTGTAGCTCTTTCCTGCTTTATGTAAGTCAACAATTCTTGATCGTAGGTCTTCTGAGAGCTCTTTTGTGCGAGGCATGGTTCACATCAGACAACACTTCTTCAGAACAGCAAACTCAAAAGTGGTGTGTGTTTTTTATTGGACAGGCCAGCTTTAATCAACACATCCAATCTCATCACATTGATTGGACCCCAGGTTGGCTGACTCCTGGCTCCAATTAGCTCTTGGAGAAGTCATTAGCCTAGGGTTTCACATACTTTTTCCACCCTGCACTATGAATGTTTACATGTTGTGTTCAATAAAAACATGAAAACATATAATGTTTGTGTGGTATTAGTTTAAGCAGACTGTGTTTCTCTATTGTTGTGACTTAGATGAAGATCAGAACACATTTTATGACCAATTTATGAAGAAATCCAAGTAAGCCCAAAGGGTTCACATACTTTTTCTTGCAACTGTATATTATGTAAAAACACACTTTATTCTGGAAGCGATTAATCGTGATTAATCATTTAACAGCCTGACAATGCAATACTGTGTTTAGTATATATAAATATATTATGTAAAATAGGCCACTGTGTGATTAAACTTTTTTTAAATAATTTTCAGTTTAAAAAAAATGCATTACTATTTGTATAACATTAGTTTTTATACAAATACATTAGTTATTTTAAATACTATGGTTACTATTTAATACTATGGTTACTATTTAAATACTATGGTTACTATAGCAAAATCCTAATTAATTTGTGGTTACTGTGGTTTAACTATAGTAAGCATGTGTTTTGTTTTTATTTTGAAGTAAAACCGAGGTACCTTTTCATAAGGGATATTATTTTCATTAAAAAATAATCATACAACTCCAGAAAAACTTGGAGACCAATTTTGAATCATTTCGATTTTTTTTCTGGATTTAACCGTTTTGGGCATTTGGGTAAAATTATTTTTTGTGTTTCATTCTGTGACCTACTGAACTTCTATATTTTCTGCCAAAATTTGTAAATGAAAGTTAAAGCAAAATAAGCGTTTTCAAACAATTTGAACATTAAAACAACTATATTAATTTTCAAACCAAACCACAGTAATTATCTTACATGCATTTAAATGCATTTCACAGGTTTAATGTGCCTTGGCTCTCTATCTTTTACTTTGCTGTTGGGTTTCTGCTTTTGTTAAAATTCAACCAACATTAGAATGAAACAATAAATGTAGTGTGTAGTGCTTTCAAAATTTTTCCCAGCTGTATTTATTGAAGTGTTTGCACCGTAGCTTACCGAAACAAATGACGCACTGTTTAATACGACTGACTCCCTCTCCATCAACCACGATGAAGCTTCTGGTGTCATCAACCTGAAACAAACATTCCAGAGTTCATAACGTCTGTCAGCTTCAGTGTCCTCATGCTCTCTCCCCATCACCCAGACGTAGCGTCATGAGTCCACAAATACAGAGTTCATTTAAAACAAAGTGTCTCCAGAGTTACCTGAACAGCCAGCTGCACATTCCTTGCTGGCTGTAAGGCGACGACTCCCAGACCGATGTCTGCACCCTTGAACTCCAGTATGGCTGTTTTAATGCTGGAAACATCTTCCGACGGCCCGTTTGTGAAGAACACGGCCACTTTTCTCATGAGTCGTCCCGCTCGAACACGTTTGAAGACGTTCCTCGCCACGAAGAGCATGGCCTGTCCCATTTCTCTGATTTTCGTGGTTCTCTGTAGAGGAATCGTGCTCACGGCCTCCAGCAGGAGTTTCTTCTGACGGTGATCTGAGAAGCGGAACAGATACTTAGACTCGCTGTTGTAGGAGATCACGGACACGCGAGCCCCCCAAGGACAGGTGGTCTCAGCAATGGAAATGTCCTCAAGTAAGGAGAGGGTGGCTGCTCGCATCTGTTCGAAGACCTGAGTGGTGACGTCATCCGACATGTCCAGAGCGATCACAAGTTCTGTGGGGTATGCTGGACACTGACCTCCGTTAGCTAAAAACAACATAAAAGGACATAAAATACAAACCAGAAGGCTCTTGTTTTGTTTAACTTCAAAGAAAATTTCAAAATACTGTAGTACACTATTATAGTATTAACCAAAGTAAACTGATAAACTGTACTTCAGATAATCTATATGAAGAACTATAATATCTCAGCATTTAACTAGTTTAGTAAATATTAAAGTATAAAATACAGTATTTTCATCAATAGATTAGATTAGATTCAACTTTATTGTGATTACACATATACAAGTACAGTGCAACGAAATGTAGTTTAGGTCTAACCAGAAATGCAATTAGCAAGTGCAGGATATACAGTGTGAATAAATAGAGAATACAATTTTAGGGAAATACTATACAAATGTTGTGTGAAAATATGACAGTCGGTATGTACTATGAACAATATATACAGAAGGCTATATACTGTGAACATTAATGTACAGGTGGTTATGAACAGATAACAATATAGACAATACAATTGTGCAAGTGACTTGAGTGTGCATTAATTACAGACATTAGCTATTAAAGTTACAGTGCAGTAGATGAGTTAATGCGGTTATTAAAGGTACAGTGCAGTACATGAGTTAATGCAGTTGTTGAAGTTATAGTGCAATACATGAGTAGATGCAGATAATACGGTTACAGTGTATTAGATGAGTTAGTGCAGTTATTGATGTTACAGTGCAGTAGATGCGTTAATGCGGTTATTAAGGTTACAGTGCAGTAGATGAGTTAATGCAGTTATTGACGTTACAGTGCAATAGATGAGTGGATGCAGTTAGTTATGCAATAGATGCAATAGATGAGTTACAGTGCAGTAGATGAGTTAATGCAGTTATGAAAGTAGTTTATTAGTGCAAATGAGCATTCAGTGTAATATTCCTGGTGTGCAAGTGAGCAGTATAGAGTGCAAATGATGCTATGTGTGTGTAAACAGTCCGGTAGAGCAGATAACATGAAGTACTGGTGTGTACAGTTCAGTCATGGATGCAGCCCTGTTATGCAATGTAAACAATGTAGTAGCAGCATTAAAGTTAAAGTCATGAGGGTTAGTGGAATCAGTGGGGAGCAGAGTTCAATAATGAAACAGCTCTGGGAAAAAAGCTGTTTCCTAGTCTGCTGGTTCTTATCCGGAGGCACCTGAAGCGCCTACCGGAAGGCAGGAGAGTAAAAAGTCTATGAGCGGGGTGAGTGGAGTCCTTGAGAATGCTGCGACCTCGACGTAGACAGCGTTTCCTCTGGATGTCCTCAATGGAAGAGAGTGTAGTCCCTGTGATGCGCTGGACTGTTTTCACCACCCGCTGCAGTGCCTTGCGCTCAGCAACAGAACAGTTCCCGTACCAGACTGTGACACAGTTGGTCAGGATGCTCTCTATCGTGAAGCGATAGAAGTTCACCAGGATAGTTGAAGACAGTTGGTTCTTCTTCAGTGTCCTCAGAAAGAAGAGACGCTGGTGAGCCTTCTTGACCAGGCATGAGGTGTTGGTGGTCCAGGACTGGTCCTCCGAAATATGGGTCCCTAGGAACTTAAAACTGGAAACACGTTCAACAGCCATCCCGTTAATGTGGATGGGGTCGTGTGTGCCTCCTTTCGCCTTCCTGAAGTCCACGATGATCTCCTTTGTCTTGGAGGTGTTAAGGACCAGGTTGTTGTCTCAGCACCATGTGGCCAGGTGCCGTACCTCCTCCCTGTAAGCAGTCTCATCGTTGTTGCTGATGAGACCAATCACTGTTGTATCGTCTGCGAGCTTGATGAAGGAGTTCGATCCATTCACAGGTCTGCAGTTGAGTGTGAAAAGGGAGTAGAGAAAGGTGCTCAGTACGCAGCCCTGTGGTACACCAGTGTTGAGGGTGATAGTGGTGGAGCAGATGTGGCCTAACCTAACAAGCTGAGGCCTGTTCGTCAAGAAATCCATAATCCAGTTGCAGGTTGAATTGTTAATGCCTAGGTTTCCAAGTTTGATGTTTAGCTTGGAAGGGATGACGGTATTGAATGCAGAGCTGAAGTCTACAAACAGCATGGGTGCATAAGTGTCCTTATTATCCAGATGTGTGAGCACGGAGTGCAGCGCCATGGACACTGCATCATCTACGCTCCTATTGCTGCGGTAGGCAAATTGGTATGGGTCCAGTGTGGATGGTAGAGAGTCTTTTAGGTGTGACAGGACCAGCCGCTCGAAGCACTTCATAACAATGGGTGTGAGTGCTACAGGGCGGTAGTCGTTCAGGCATGTCAGGCTGGAATGTTTTGGAATGGGCACAATGGAGGTGGATTTGAAACATGCTGGAACAACTGCTTGGGCGAGGGACAGGTTGAAGATATCCGTGAAGACCCCAGCAAGCTGCTCTGCACATGCCCGGAGTACGCGACCAGGGATGCCATCAGGGCCAGCAGCCTTGCGTGCGTTTATTCGGCTTAGTGCAGTGTAAACATCTGTGGAGTTTAGTATGATGATTGGGTGGTCAGTAAAAGGTGTGAGCCTGGTGGCGGGTTCCTTATTGTCTCTCTCAAAGCGTGCATAAAAGTCATTAAGCTCACTCAGGAAGGCGGCATCTGTGGCTATGGGGATGGAGTGGTTGGGTTTGTGGTCACTAATGGCCTGGATGCCCTGCCACATGCGTCGAGGGTCAGAATTGGTCAAATGCTCCTCTAGCTTCAACTTGTAGCAGTGCTTGGCCTTTCTGATAACCCTCTTCAGATTTGCCCTGGAAGTACTATAGGCCTGTGCATCACCTGATCTGAATGCAGTGTTGCGTGCTTTCAACAGGAGGCGCACTTCCTTGTTCATCCATGGCTTCTGATTAGGGTATATGGTGATCTGCTTCTGAGTTGTGACACTATCAATGGTGGTATTGATGTAGTCCAATACAGAAGAGGTGTAGCTGTCTATGTCCTTGTGAGACCCACTGGTGGCCTGAGAAGCAAACATACTCCAGTCTGTGTGTAGAAACCTTTCCTGGAGTGTGAAGTCTGCCCCCGCAGGCCACACCTTGATGGTCTTCACTGATGGCTTCACACGATTAATGAGAGGTGAATACTTGGGGGTGAGGAACAAAGAAAGGTGATCAGATTGACCCAGGTCGGGGAGGGGGGTCGCGGCGTAAGCTTCAGCCATGTTTGTGTAGACATGATCCAAAGTTTTGTTTCCTATTGTGTGGCAGGAAACATGCTGGTGGAATTTAGGGAGCACTGTCTTGGGGGATTAAAATCTCCCGCAACAATAAATGCAGCCTCCGGGTGAGCAGTCTGTTGTTTACTGATGGCTGCATGAAGTTCTTTCATAGCAAGCTTGGCATCAGCATCCGGTGGACTATAAGCTGCCGTTATAATGGTGGAAGTGAATTCCCGTGGCAGATAAAACGGTCTACATTTAACCATGAGAAACTCAAGGTTAGCCGAGCAGTTTCTCCCGACAATAACAGAGTTCGTGCACCAAGCTTTATTGACATAAATGCACAGTCCACCTCCTCTTGTCTTACCGGATTCCTCTGCCGTTCTATCCGCCCGGTGTGTGTTGTATCCCGCTAACTCAATAGCGTTGTCCGGTATGCCGCTGTGTAGCCATGTTTCCGTGAAGATTATGACATTGCAGTTCAAAAGTCTTTTGTTGTTTATGATGCGGAGTCGAATCTCATCCATTTTGTTCACTAATGATCGTACATTAGCAAGGAAAATGCTGGGTAAAGAGAGCCGGTGTGGTGTTAGCTTTAGCTTAGCTTTTAGCCCTCCGCGCGTTCCCCGCCTTTGTTTACGATCTCGACGCTGCCGACGAGCACTTCCGCCCGGCTGTGTGGGGTGCGTAGCATCAGGTGTTTTGACGACCTCAGGGACAAGTTGAATGTTGCTTATATAACCTGCGGGAATGCGCAAACCGTGACCAAAAGCTCATGCCGGGTGTACGATGTGAAGGCACAACTGTTCTGTACAAACAGGCCCGAGATGAGCAAGAAAAACACTATATAATTGCTAAAACTGGAGAGACGCTGAGCCTCGCGATGTTCACGCGCCGCCATCTTGGTCTAGCCATGTGGGACCCTTCACATATGCGGTGAGGTGACAGACTTTCAGTTGTATTAAACCTTAGATGTTTTTGAGGTCACGGAAGCCTTTATTCTAGATAAGTGATATTGGTGAATGAGGCATAAAAAAGTACTTCCAAACCTGTACAGCAACCTGTTGAGATGAAAGACAAAAAAGATTCAACATCAAAACAGAAGATGCTACCGTCAATTTATCTTGAATCATATTGTCCTGTATATCTAAACTCACCACAGTTGTTGCGGATCTTCTCGACCAGTTCACATTCCTTAACACGGAGAAGCCGAAGAACAAGATAAACATATATAGCCCGTGAGTAATTCATTACTGTATAAATATGACATTATTGTTATGATTTATGGTAATGTGTACTTACAGGCATTTCACTTTCTCCAGGCGATCCTCTATGACCCTAAAAAAAAAAGCTCAATACAAATCTGCACTTTCCTTGTTTTCAATGTTTTGTTGCTGTGTGGAATTCAATTCAAAACACTGAATAATGATATGGACTGTATGGTTAATCAAAAGAACTCCTGATTTAGCCAAGCCCATGAGGGTTTAATAATACTGTAAATCAAATCAATAGAAATAATATTGCTGTTAAATAAGGAAAAATTATTCTAACCTGAATTACTTACTCTCTAGTTGTTCCAAATCTTTATAAATTTCTTTGTTTGGTTGACCACAGAAATATAGTCATTCTGTAGTATGCTTTGTGATTCACTTATGATTTTAGTTGTCCTAATGTTGACCCAATTGCTTCCATTGTTTACCCAACTTGTAAATCGCTTTGGATAAAAGCGTCTGCTCAATGACTAAATGTAAATATAGTCAAAGCAATGCTTGTAACCAAACAGCTCATCGACTGCCATAGAGAAAATGACAATTATTGTCAAAGTGCCCCAGAACTGTTTGCTGTCCTACGTTCTACGAAATATTTGTGTTCAACAGACTTTTTTTTACTAAGAACAACTTGAAGGGTATTTTTGGGTAAACTGTCACTTTAAATGAGATCATCTTTGTATTCATCAAAATGACTGACCCTGTGTCCATCCATTCCTCTTTCCCCAGGATCACCTCGACCACCTGAAGCACCAGCGTTCCCCTGATCAACAGATATATATCATCATCATCAATACATTTCAAACATAGAGAAGCAACAATAGAAAGAATGTGAATTCATATCATTTACAAATCACACATAACATCATTTTTTTGATAGATAATAATTTCAAAGGGGAAATAAATAAGAAAAACGTCAACTTTGTCGTACGGGTTTTCCTCGGTAGCCTTTGTGTCCTTTACTTGCTTCGGATCCTTTGGCACCATCCTCACCCTTATTATTATTAAAATATATCAATCATTAGTCACGTATATAACATGTCTACAAGACAACTATGATGTGTGTTTAAACAAACCTGTAAACCCGGTAGGCCCATGTCTCCTGGCTTTCCCTACAAACACATTTCATTTGTGTTTTAATGAAATAAAACCTCACCAAACATCAGATGAATGCACGTGAAAAAGTTCAAGCATTTGAAGAACTGACATGTTCTCTTGTGTTATGAATGACGGGTACCTTGTTCCCTTTGGGTCCAGACCGTCCAAATCTGTCTATTCCATCCTGACCCTGTTTACATGAACACATGAAGCGAGAAGCTAAGGACCATCAAATCTGATGAAAAGTCATTTTATCTTAAAGTTCCGGTGAAATAAAAAAATGATATTTCTTATTTTTCCATGAAATATTGCAGCGTTCATAGTAAATAGCTTATCAATGTGGGTCATTTTTTTTTATAATTCATGTACGCTCATAATCTCCAGTTAAAATGAATAAATGCTCTTCCGCCCTTAAATGACTATCCATGTCAAATGACTTAAATTAGTCCCTTCGAATTTAAAAATCATTGAAACAGCTGTTTTTACACATCCAATTCGCAGTGAAATACGCAAGCCACGCTCACTAATTTTCTCTAAAATTACTTTTAATTCGGAAATGTGTCCCAACTTCCGCTTCAAGGGGACTTTAAAGCTTTACTGACCGGAGGTCCTTTGAATCCGTCTGGCCCGCGATCTCCTTTGAACCCCATGTCACCGGGTACACCCTGAACACAGTAAGCACACTTGTGAAGTGCGAGCTCAGATGTGATTCACAAATATTACGTGGCGGCAGTTATACATTTGCAAAATAAGAGTCTTACCCTCGACCCTCTGCGTCCCGGACTTCCTTTAGAACCTTGAGCTCCAGACGGACCGGTCGGACCCTATGAGACATCATCATGCTGACATTAACACACAACACATACAGTCTCCTTCAAGGTTAATACATAGAAATTGAACATTGAAGGGAAGTGCATGAAGAGTACTGACACACCTGAACTCCAGGTACACCTGGTTCACCTCTGTCTCCTGTGGTCCCCATATCACCATCTGCTCCCTGAAGCAGACGACAAAAACGAAAACAATCCCCACAGAATCAAATATTATTCTGTGATGTGAAATCTGTGTGTTTCTATGAATGCCCTCACTGTTGGTCCAGTGTAACCCTGAGGTCCTCGCTGGCCCGGGTCACCTCTTTCATCTGATGTGACACCCTACAAGCACACAAATGCATTTATACATTTGGCAGAAAGCGTAGAATATACACAAGCAGAACAGAACAGATGTACTACATACCGGACGTCCCGGTGGGCCTCTTCTCCCAGGAGCACCCTAAAAAATATATTCAAAGGAATAAAGAGAAGTAAGTTCCTCAACCAATTAAAATTGTATACAATTATTTTTTAAATAAGGCTATTTTAGGCAATACTGTACATAATCACGCAGTTGACGCCAAAGGTCCGAAAAATGCAAAAAATGCCTTAGTTCTCAGAGAGATCCAGAAATGCAGTGTGATGTTGTATGTCTTTTGATTTTATTCTGTGAATATCAAAGAATTCGACCATAAACGAGTAAGCTACTGAGCATCACTCACAGAATCACCCTTTCCTCCGATGTCACCTTTGGGTCCGGGAAGCCCCTCATCACCCTGACAACAGAACACAATGAGGTCACATTTACATTATCGACCAACTCAGATTCTGTTTAACAAATCAAAACTATTACATGTTAGTATCTCAGTGTTCCCTTTTTTAATATTGATGCAGGTGTCGTATCTGCCTGTGAAACTAACCATTATTGATGATTTTAATACATTTTACGCAGGATTGCTTAAAGGCACAGATTCAACGCGTCTAAACTTTTGACTGGTGGTATTTAAAGCCTGGTGCATCCGTCAGCTGTTTAAGTAAACACGGTCACATGTAAACAATAAATATTTGTGTTTTAGGGCCTGCTGTGTAAACGTTAACTTCAGAAACATAAATGTGTGATAAATCCTTGTTAAGACCATCCTTCAGAGCAGCTCTTGGTCTCACCATTTATCACCGGAAAAAGTTTTCATGACAGACTTTTCAACTATACGTTCACACAATCATACAGGAGGAATATAGTAACACAGCACGATTCTAACGTAATCAAATCCTGTTAAGATTTTCCAGAAGGCCTCTCACCGTGAGTCCCGGACCTCCTCTCTCGCCCTTCAAACCTGGAGTTCTGTTGTTTTGTCCTGGTGAGCCCTGTAACGTAAACACAGATTCATATTCAGACCAAGAATCTGAATCATATCAAGCTGTTCAGATTTCAGAAAGTGTGCTTGTAGTAGAGTAGGCGGGGCGAGACCGTAGTTCAAGTCCGGTGAGTAATTGTGAATTAGCGCCAGCTGTGCGCACACCGGGCTCGAATCACGGAGGAGATGGGAGCATATAAGAGAACGAGCAACCGTGAGGGGCGGCCGGCTGTTTATATACTTCTGTGTTTTGTTTTGTAATTTTTTTTGTTCGCCGGCGGTCGGCCGTGAGGGGCCGCCGGCTGTTATTATTTTATTAAAACTTTATTTGAATGTTTGCCGGTTCCCGCCTCCTTCCTTCCCTACTTTGAATCTCGTTACAGTGCTATAAACACACAGGACAGACTCACGGGATCTCCTCTCACACCAAGGTGTCCTTTGGGTCCAGGAGAGCCCTTAAAACCCTTCATACCCTACAACACAGAGAAGTAGAAACACGAGCTGAATCAGACATTTCTTTATAGCGGTGTATGAAGGTAGAGCTTTTAAATGAAAACGATAGATGTGTGAAATTACAGCATCGCCTGGATCTCCTTTAGGTCCTGCAAGCCCCTTCAGACCTGTGACGCCCTGCACACACATGAAATATACAGGCAAAGATTTTAATAGATTTGGTATGACGTTCATATGTCATTTACTGTAGAATCCCCTATGAACGTACAGCCGCAGATTTAATAAAAAATGTAATCATCATTTATAGATGTATTGTGGTCATTTCAGTCCAGCGTCTTTTGAATTTCAACAAAATCAAACCTAAGGAGTGACACTAATATAATCCGACAACAAATGTGAAAGCATGACAAGACACTTGAAAACAGATCAAAATCCAGGTTATCGCATAAAAAAAATGACTGTTGTATTGCTGAAAAGATCAAATTCAGAACAGCTTTTCTGTTTCTCCAGTTTAATTTTCTGAAAATAAATGCAAATACGTTATTTTCACTTAAAATCTTGGGAGAAATATTGCTAGCAGTTCAAAGAAATAAACAAAAATGATAACCTTACTTTTATATTATGTAAGATAATATATCCTGTAAATTACGTGACCAAAATTGATGTGACCTAGTTTTATAAATATTAATCTAACGGTCTGATAGTCAGTAACATTAATAAATTATTTTAACAAAATGGGCAATTACGTGCCTTAAGAAACAATTTTCTTGCATTAATTTTATTTATTCACCCTCATGTGATTCAAACCAGTATGAATGTGTTTCTTCTGCACAACCCAGAAAGAAGATATTTTGAAGAATGCTGATGAGAATATTGAACACCATTGACTTGAGTTGTATGAACACAAAACCAGTGAGACATTTCTCAAAATATGGGGTGAATAAATAATGACTGGAGTTTCATTTTTGGGTGAACTATTCTTCTAATAATATGTACTTTAATAGCCAAGTGTAACATTAAATTGATGTTTTTTTTCATGCTAAAATTTATTTTCTGCAAAGGCACCTTGCAACAATGCAAAAGTGTGTAAAGAAATGTATTTACGTTGAACAGTACATCAAACCACAGGCCCATGAATGTAAATGCACGAGGCTCAGACACGAGATCTGATTTCATGAAATGATTTCTGACTTTTTAACTTACTGGTGTTCCTCAAGCCAGTTTAAAACACAAAAAAAAGAAAATTCTAAAACATTTATGACTCCATCGTGATGCCTAAGCAACAAAACTGCCAAATGTCATAGAAAAACCATTTTTGGTTTCCACAAACAACCATCTCTTTCATACTTTTTATAATCTTAATAACCTGTTTGCTTTTGTTAAACAAAATGGTTCTTTCTGGAACCTAAATGTTTTTCTATGGCATCACAGAACCTTTTGAAGCACCCTTTCTTACAGCATCACGACCGGTGAAAGTGTTGTGAAACAGAGCAATAAAATAAAGATGTTACCTGTTCTCCATCCACTCCATCGAGACCGTTCTCCCCATCTTCTCCCTGTTAAACACAGGTCAACATGTCAAACACACATTCATATGTTTGGATGAGTTGTCAACTTGCACCGAATGTCTTCCCTTGTATATCAGCCTAAAATTAACAAAACTGCGGACAAACATTTCACAAAAAGACCTTTGACTACACAGCAAAAACCATTCGAACACATCTGTCTTGTCGTTTCCCTGTTTAAAGAAAGCAAGATCGATTTGCACGGTTTAGATATATTTTCCATATTTTCAAATAATACATACAGTAAATGTGTGCAGAACAAAAACTCAAAATGCATTCCCTGTTATGCGTTAGGAGTGAATTTCACTGTGCATTTCTGTTTTATCCGCTAACCATCTGCAATACACCTTAAGCAGGCGTGAAATGTGCTGAAATATACAGAATTATATCAAAGAGATGGATCTAACCGGCTTTGCGTAATTTTGCTAGTGAAAAAATGCATTCATAGTTCAATCTTCTCAGTTCGACAACTTCAAAGAATTATCATAACAATTTTTACTTGAGAAATTATTATAAGTTACACTGATAAAGAACATGACATTTGCTGTGTTCAACTATAGCATACACGTTTATGAAAGAACAAAATCAACTCTTGATTTCTAAAAAGTAAGTCAAGTTAAAACTCATCACTCACTTTATTTCCAGCGAAGCCTCGCTGACCCTGTTAAAAAAAGACAATAAAACAGGATTTCTGTACATCTCATGTGGTTTTACTCTCCTCATATACAGTACAGGAATATTCAGTGAAACATTATTCGTATAACGTTACATGAACAGTAATTCAGATAGCAAGAGCCATGCCGGTAGGCACTGTAGGTGGTTAGCATGTATGATTTAACTCGCTTCAGACATACTAACATGCATACCATGATAAATTCAGAAAATCAGTGCAGATACAAACAGCACGAGATGCATTATTGATTATAAATCACAATAGCTTTACCTTGAATCCTCTGTTGCCACGGCAACCGTTGTGTCCATGAGTTCCATTCAACCCCGGCGGTCCTTGCTCACCCTGCCGGAAACCAGACAGGAGAGACTATTTATCTAAAGCATATACATGGCACATCTGTTCTTAAACATACTCGTCCTGCCTCTATATCATCAGCGACATGTCTCTATGGACAAGGTCAAAGGGCACGGATTTAAATGTGACATAAAACGGTTAAACCTCATACCTGCTGTACATCCACCTCTGACAAAGCAAAGTTGTGCAGCATTATATACATTCACGTTTTTGTAAACATTATAGGCTGTTAAACATCAACTTTGATCAGTCAATCGGATAGACGTACCATAACACCCTCATCTCCAGGAAGTCCAGGGTATCCCATCTTCCCCGGGAGGCCCTGTGCAAGAGAAATATTATTGTATATTTGAAAAAGATGTTTTTAACACGATCCCGCCGTCTTCTAAGGTACCTAATACTGTTCAAAGCATGTTTCACTATTAAATGATTCATGGATTAAAGTTCTCTGTCGCTTTGACAGCTTTCCGTCAGTTGCAGGGTTCCTGTATGTCCTTAATGTCTGTTAGATTTATTTTCCCCATAGATTAATAAACCCACATAAATGAATGAATAAGTGTAGCCTATGTGTGGTTTAGACCTACAGTATGTGTGGTTAGTCTTAAAATTTTAGTGCCCTTGTAGTAAATTGATAAACTAGAATAAACACATAGTATACTATAGTAAAGTTTAAAAACACTATAGTATCTAGGAATTTTACTGCAGTTTACGAAATAGTAATATACTACAGTCATTTATGTGGACAAATACACCACTATTGTATATAAAAAAGAAAAACACAGTACTTAGAAATATCAAAATAAACTTAGGTAATACAATTTTATGCCTTAATTTATCCATCTGTATGTTACATTAATGTCATTTGTCAGTTACCTGCCTATTCATGTGATGAACTGCACTTGCACATTTTTTAATGATGACAACAGATGTTCTATACTAGTGTTGTAGTACTCGAGACCGGTCTTGGTCTCGAGGCCGGTCTCAAGACAATTTTGTGATGGTGTTGGTCTTGTCTCGTTCTCAACTGTATTTGGTCTTGTCTTGTTCTCAGACTTAGTTGTCTCTGGATTTTTTTTCAAGACCGGTCAAGACCACAACTGTGGGAATTACAATAAAATGTGACCCTTGATCACAAAACCAGTCTTAAGTAGCGCAGGAAAGACAAAAATACATCGGATGGGTCAGAATTATCAATTTTTCTTTTATGCCCTAAATCATTAAGATATTAGGTAAAGATCATGTTCCATGAAGGTATTTTGTTAATTTCTGGTCTTGGTCATGACTCGGTCTCGAGTAACTAAAATAGCTTTCAAAATACTCAAACTGGCAATATGAAAGCGATTTATAACATCTCCCCTTAAAACACTTTTGGTCTTGAGTATTTAAATAAATTGTCTGTTAAAGGAATATGACTTGGCCTTATAAGAAATTCAGTCAGAAGACATTTTTCACTTTATACATGAGCGATGTCAATAAAATCATTCATTTCAATTTTTGTCATATTATAAATCATCTAATCTATTATTTATATACTCCAACTAACATCACCTATTTTTGTCATTTTTATGTATACAACTACTTTGATTAGAATGCAACTTTAGTCTGGATATCACAAACGGTGTCACAAAAGATAAAGATATTTTCTACTGTAGCATGTCTCACACCGTGACATTGATTCTTACCTTTTGACCCCGGCGACCAGGGGGTCCTCGTGGTCCAGACATACCAGTGCATGAACACAGAACATTACAGCATTTTCTAAGAGCAGCTGATTCCTGACGGGAGACAAAAACACAAGGCGTGTGAGTCTGCTTATTCCTTTTAACAGCTCGAAAAAAACATATGCCTTTGAAAGTGCTCTGTCACTGTATATTTTCAGTGTACAATTTTCTGATTATGGCAAGCAAAAATTAAGGCACATCTCAAGATGGAACCGTGATAAACCTACAAAAAATAACCACACAGTCAGGTTGTCGGAATAAACTTGATTTTAAAAGGGAATACTTTAAATGCATCTGCCATTTTTATAGTGTATTGTTTCATCACTTTAAATTACAGCAGGTAATTTATTGCTTTTTTACACTCGGCACATATCAGGAAAATATTATTCCTTTCTCAGAGTTGTCAGTTGTGTATAAACTTTCTCGTTTTCTATTTTCTTACATTCTAGTTAAGACTCAGAAAAAATCCGCACAACCTTTCATTTGTCAATCATCTCATCTATAAGAATTCATCTAAAAAAAGTTGAGAAAACTAAAAATGATGAGGCAACCTATCACAAGCACTCAACAAACAAAAAGTCCACCCAACTTAAAAATTCAATAGTTGCAACATAGTCAAGTTTACCTTATGAACGACAGAATAAAATCAGAACAAAAAACTTTCTGACACAGTTTTGATAAAACTTGAGAATCTAAGGCCAGTCAACAAAACAATCTTTGTTAGAAACATGTTTATGCAAAACAATCATTTGACTCCAATAACTAAAAATGTTCAAGTTACTTATTTATCTTTATAGGGAGAACGTTTTCGAAGTTGGATTATTTACAGTGTAGGATCTCATCTATGAGTTTTATTTCTTATGGGATGCTTGTAATCTGAATGTATGAAAAAAATAAAATAAAAATGTAACAAAAATATGTCCCGTTTAATATTTTGGAATCAAGACGAGACAAATCTATTCTGCATTATAGTGAAGGGGTTCATCGTTTGACTTTCAGATGGTAAGAATAGATCTCATGCAGATGATAAAAGCAAAATAAGTGTAAACACAGACCAGTGCTAGCGAATACTACAGACTGCTCGGCTGGTTTGAACTAACAGCTCTTATTTTGATACTTACAATCTGTTTCATGAGAGCGTTGCCTACATTCAGCATGTTAATGGACAGTGGCTGCCTGTAGTCGAATCCTCGGCCAAACTCAAGGTGGTGAAAATCAACGACTCCCTCCAAAGATACGATCAACAGCGAGCTGACCCCTGGAGTATAACAAACATACCATTACTTCATCAACTTATTTAACCTTAAACCTTGGATTTTTTCACCCCAAAAAACGAGGAAAAACATAATTGCAGCATAAATCACAATTATTAATCCACATAAAAACTGTGTTTTACATCCGGTGTTGGATTCAACGGCACTTACCACTGTGTTTGAGTTTCTCCGAACTCGCCATCAAACGCTCAATGGAGTCGTCCAACCCATCTGTGAAGAGAATCAACACCTACAGACATACAAAAACATACAATCAGTGTCGAGTGTAACTAGTTACTTAGTAATTAGTTACTGTAATTTGATGACTTTTCCTTTGGCAAAAGTAAGTAAGAGATTACTCAAAATTTTCTGTAATTTAATTACAGTTACTTCTGATCTGTGCTTTAATGTATAATTATCCCAATTCTATTGCTTCAGTCAGTCAAAAAGAGTACTTTATGTAGTTTTATTTATTTGAATGAATTAAAAGAGCTATCTCATGTCTATCCTTGAATCACTTAACTAACCAAGATTCATGTAGGAAATAGAAAATAATTATTAATACTCTTTTGTGAGAGTAATTTGTACAGTAATTTAGTTACACTAATGAATTTGTAATTAGTAACCAGTCTTTCACGTTAATTACTTAGTGACTTGACCAACACTGCATACATTTCAACAAAACACGATTGTATGTTTATCAAAATGTGTGTTTACAAAAGCTAAAATTGTCACTAGTCTTCGTTTTAAAATAGTAAACATTGTGTTCAGTGTCTTCATATTGCTTTCAAACATTTCTTACAACTTGTAAAGAAAAGAAAATTAAAAGCAAGCATTGCACAAATACGACATCACTTTTGAACACAACTACAAACACGAAGGAAGATATTTGCAAGAAAGTCAGTAACCAAACAGATCTCCATGGGAGTCACAGCGGGATGAGATCTGTTTGGCTACTTACATTCTTACAAATATCTTTCTCTTTGTTCAGCAGAACAAATACATTTATAATAAATAACCTGAGGGTGTGTAAATGAAGACAGAAATACAATTTTCGGGTAAACTATTCTATTAATGTCATACCTTCACTTTAGCAGTGGAGCGGACAAACTTTTCTCTGAAGGAATCCAAGAGGAATGTGTTGAAGGCCAGAGGAACGGCGGGTCGCAGTAACAGCACCTTCCTGGCCACATCCTCGTTGTACTTCTCAAAGTCAAAATCCTCCAGAACTCTGTCGTCCTGACCCGAAACAATCCTGTAGCCTATTTTAGTGTCGTTTTTGTCGGAGGTGACGCAGCACAGATCAGGTATCACCGAGACGTTGAGAAGTGCTGCTCGGACCAGAAGCTCTACATGAGGTCTTAACAGAGGTTGTGTGGTCGCCCGTCTGGACACGTCAAACCCGATCCCAATGTCAATATTGCAATCTAAGCAAACAAAAAATAAAAACGTAAGCTATTTGGCCATTTAAGTCAAGCTTAAAGATTTTTGAAAGCCACCGCATCAAATAACAAAATCATGGGTCATGTGTAAAGATTTTTTTTCTTTTCGGAGGCATTTGTGTATGGGTTTTGATGTGATATTGATATGATTTCATTGGATCATTCAAGACAAATTCCACTAATATTTGGTAACCAGAAAATCTTTCTTTTACTTCAAAAGACCAAAAAACACATTCCTAAATAAAAATACATTCCAACTACTTACCCTTAGCTTCGTCGGATTCGCCGTTGCAAATCAAACTCAACACTTTCTGTACGGTAGTCTTCAGGTTAAGGCTTTCGAAGGACTCGATCAGGACCCGATCGGGCGTTCCGGCTATCTTGACCAACACAGATTTGTTAATATTTTCTCCAACCCCAATAACATTGATTTCAATATTCATGGCTCTGAGATCGGCCAAGGCTTCCTCGTTCTCGGCATCATTAGAATTTCCATCTGTGATGAGCAGCAGATTCTGCGAAATCCTCCCATCGATTCTGGATCCATTCGTTAAGGTGAAGGATTCCTTTATATGTTTTAGGGCCATCCATGTGCTCGTGCCTTCACTTATTTTTCTGATGTCTTGAATACCATCATTTACACCTGATAAGTTAATGTACTTTTTCAAGTCAAATTCGTGCCGTAAAATATGGCTGAATTGGGAGACACCCACTCGCCAGTTATTTGGAGCAATATCGAGCTCTTTCACGATGCTGAACATTGCTTGTTTGAGTACAACCCAATTTGTATAATTGATAGAGTCTGAACCATCGATAAGAAATACAAGGTCTCCCATCTCTTTCTCACAAACTGTAAAGAAAAAAAACATTAGGACTTGACAAACTATATTAATAGAACACTCTCGGGGAGCAATTTAAAACATTAAAGCTACTGTTTTGTTAGCTACAAGTTATAAACAATGTGTCCAAGTACATATAAGCTATATTTAAGGTGCAATACGTCAATTATTTTGGTTAGAAAAAAATTCTAGTACAATAAATTATGTTGCAAACTGACTCTTCACCAAATTTAGATCTGCTTTCATATAATAATAATATAAATGTCTTTTAAAATAGAAATTTAACCTTAAAATAATGATTTTTAATTTAAACTGCGAGATGCAATTTCATTTTTCAAACAGAGATGGCGATAGAGAGGCAAAGGTTCAAACTGCTGCTTAAATAAGAGCTCTATATCTTTAAAAAATAATCCTCATTTGAAAAAAATAGAATTGAAAATGTAACCTTGATGTACTTCTCTATCAAAAACTACTTTTTTTATTTAAAGTATGAAATCAGGGTGACGACGAAGAAAGCCTGTTCCCTTTCTGTCGGTCTCTCGACGTTGTGTCGAGAACGACAGATGGGGTTCGTTCCTGAGAACCAATCAACTCTGACTACTAAGAAAAGGCCAATGAAATTTGGCGAATGAAATTTGCATGCCGGACTCCGCCCCCGGATATCCGGTATAAAAGGAAGCCGGCGTGCAGCATTCATTTACCTTTTGTTCTTCAGAGCCTTCACTCTTGAGTACAACTTAGGATTCAAAATCCTCTACAAACTACACTGCTGGTGCTACGACGTGTTGCAGCGGATCGTCCCTACCTGCAGCGACCTTCCCCTGGGCGTCTCGGCGGTTCCGGAGGTGTAAGAGATCTTCTAAAAAAGTCCTTTTCAGGACTGACTGAGCATTCTCCAGCGCGGCATGTCCCGCTGTTCTCTTGGGTGCGGCACCCTCATCGAGGAGGGGGATGGACACGATTGCTGCATTAGGTGTCTGGGCGTCCAGCACACTGAAGCAGCGTTCGTTGACACATCTGCCCGCACTGCGGGCAGATTGTCTTTCAGAAGTTGCGGTCACGGGTGGCTGTCTTCCTACGGGAACCAGCCACCATTTCGTTCGCTACCTGGGCTGTGACATCTGTGGCTACGGCCCTGATGACCACCCACGTTAGCAGCGTTAGTGATATGGGGAACTCTGCGAACGTAAACCCGCCAGCCAAGTGCTCACGGGCCGATCGCACCCCGATTCGCTCTTCTAAACGTTCCCCAACCGGCGGTGGCATACCGTCCGGATCCTCACGCACACACTCGGAAACGATGTGTGACGTAGATGAGACGTCGCTCGCAGCATCGGAGGGAGACTGGCATCCGGCTCTGACGAATCTGAGCTCCACCCCCGGGTCGAGTTCTAGAGGAAGCAGAAGTGATGCCACCCGTGCTATCCCGGGGATGCGTGGTTCCTGGGGTCGGAGCGCGGTGCAAACCGCGCCCACCCCGGGTTCCATGTTTTTCCCGGAAGTGCATGAGGAGCTGTGTTAAACTTGGAACGCTCCACGGACCGTTCCAGTGAAACCAGCTCTGGCTCCCTTACTTCCCTCGATGGTGTGGCAGCCAAGGTCTACGTCGACATCCCCCGGGTGGTACGTCCGCCCGCGGTGCACCTGTGCCGCGGACGGCTACCACCTGGTGGGAATCGGCCACACCTACCGCCCAAAGCACGCAGACTTCGGCATCACGGTGTCGAAGGCTTGCGATGCCGCGGGCCAGGCTGCCTCCTCTCTCTACGCCATGGCCATCCTGCAGGTCCGCTAGGCATAGGTGTTGAGAGAGCTCTACGAGGGTAAGGCCGACCCGGGTATAATGCAGGATCTCCGTGCCACCGCTGGCAGCGCTCTACGGGCGACCAAGGCGGTGGCACGGGCCCTGGGTCGGACGATGTCCACGGTAGTGGTCCAGGAGAGACACCCCCGGTTATACCTTGTGCAGAGGGGTGAAACCAAGGAAGTCCGCTTTCTTGATGCACCCATCTCGCAGGGTGGGTTGTTGGTAACACCGTCGAGGACTGTGCTCAGCAGTTTTTGACGGTGAAGCAGACAGTGGCATTAAGCCACATTTTTTCACGCCGCGACTCGGCCGCCTATAGGCCTCCGAGATCACGCGTGACGTCTGCTGCCCTTCAACCCAGGACCCCTTCGACATCGGCTCCGGTTCCTGTGCCCCCACTGGCGGCACCCCGGTAGCAGAGGTCGAGGGGGAAACCTCCACCCCGTCAGCTACCTTCTCGCGAGAAGGGACACTGACGGGAAGACCCCAGGGAGGACAACTTCGGGCCCGAACCTTCACAGCCACGGCTCTGATCGGTCGGTACGGGACGACTCCTGCCTCGTCACCTAAGCCGGACCCTTATCAGGGCCTGGCGCCCACTTACTCACAGAGTTTTTCCGTTCTCCCCGGGTGTACTTACAGCCGATCGCACACTCCACTGGACTGTGCTCGGCGAACCGACCTCACACCCTGGCGAGGTGTGAGGCCGCACTCATTCGACAGCCGTCACCACTCTCGCTCCGACAGTGCGTGCCGTTGTCCCGCCAGGCAGGCAAAAACGTGGAGCCAACCATCCCTCCGGGGAAGCCCCGGCGACATCCGGTTGGCTCCACCCGCCGTCGAACCACCCTCCGTGGGTATGGTGAAGCAGGCCGTCCCCTTGGTCCCCCTGTCACAGTCCCTGGGAGCTTGGCAGAAGTTGCCCACACTGTCTCGGTGGCTGATGCGGACGGTCCGTCTCGGCTACTCGATCCAGTTCGCCAGGGCCCCTCCCAGGTTTCGGGGCATCATCTCCCCCTCTCTCCGAGGCAGAGACGCCTCCGTGCTTCGGGTAGAGGTCTCCACCCTCCTGGCGAAACAGGCGATCGAGTCCGTCCCCCCAGCCGAGATGTTCAGCGGGTTTTACAGCCCCGTCTTCATCGTTCCAAAGAAGGACGGAGGGTTGCGCCCCTTTCTGGACTTACGTACCCTGAACAGGCACCTCCACAAGCTGCCTTTCAAGATGCTAACCCAGAAGCGCATCCTGGCATCTATCAGGTGTCAGGATTGGTTCGTGGCAATCGACCTGAAGGACGCTTACTTTCATGTCTCGATTCTTCCTCGACACCGACCGTTCCTACGGTTCGCTTTCGAGGGTCGGGCATATCAGTACAGAGTCCTCCCCTTCGGTCTGTCCCTGTCTCCACGAGTCTTCACGAAGATCGTGGAGGCCGCCCTCTCTCCTCTCCGGGAGAGAGGTGTGCGAATACTCAACTATCTCGACGACTGGCTTATCTTGGCGCACTCGCGAGATCTGTTGTGTACCCAGAGGGACATGGTGCTCCGGCACCTAGATCGACTGGGTTTTCAGGTCAACCGGGAAAAGAGCAAACTCTCCCCTGTGCAGAGTATCCTCTTTCTCGGTATGGAACTCGACTCTGTCACCATGGTGGCTCAGCTGTCCGCAGCTCGCGCCCAGTCGGTGTTGGATTGCCTGGAACACTTCAAGCAATCGGCACAGACCCTGCACAGACCCTGTGCAAGGTCAGGGAAGAGGAGCAACAGGTGTTACTAGTTGCGCCATACTGGCCCAACCGCACTTGGTTCTCGGAGCTCATGCTCTTGACAACGACTCCCCCCTGGCCCATTCCCCTGAAAGAGGACCTGCTCTCTCAGGGGATGGGCACGTTTTGGCATCCCAGGCCAGACCTCTGGAACCTCCATGTCTGGTCTCTGGACGGGACGAGGACATCCTGAGTAGGTTACACCCCGCTGTGGCTGAAACCATCCTACAGGCTAGGGCACCATCCACTAGGCGGCTTTACGCCTACAAATGGCGCCTCTTCTCATCCTGGTGTCTCTCCCTCGGAGAAGACCCACAGAGATGCTCGGTCGGGATCGTACTGTCCTTTCTACAACAGAGGTTGGAGACCAACATCTCCCCTTCCACACTGAAAGTGTATGTAGCCGCTATCGCCTCTCATCACGACTCAGTGGTCGGAAGGTCTCTAGGGCAGCACGACCTGGTCACTAGGTTCCTAAGGGGCGCGAGACGACGCAATCCGCCTCGTCTCCGCTCCATACCCTCTTGGGACCTGAACGTGGTCCTAAGGGGCCTAGCCGAGCCCCCCCTTTGAGCCCCTTGAAGCTTCCGATCTTCCTCACCTAACGAGTAAGACGGTTCTTCTTGTGGCGCTCGCATCCTTCAAGAGGATAGGGGATCTCCATGCATTCTCTGTGTCCCCGGACTGCCTTGATTTCGGCCCTGGTAACTCTCACGTTCGCCTGAGACCCAGGCCCGGATACGTGCCCAAAGTTCCCACTACTCCCTTTCGGGACCAAGTGGTGAACTTGCAGGCGCTCCCCACCGGGGAGGAAGACCCAACCCGGTCCGTGTTGTGTCCAGTACGCGCACTGCGCCTCTACTTGGACCGCACACAGAACTTCCGCAGTTCTGATCAGCTCTTTGTCTGTTTCGGAGGTCAGCAGAAGGGGAAGGCTGTCTCCAAACAGAGATTAGCGCACTGGATCGTGGATGCCGTTACGACGGCATACCGATCGCAGAATGTGCCATGTCCATTGTCGGTCACGGCTCACTCCACTCGGGGTCTAGCCACCTCATGGACACTGGCCAGAGGCGCGTCTCTGGCAGACATCTGTAGAGCTGCGGGTTGGGCTACGCCCACCACCTTCGCAAGGTTTTACAATCTTCGCGTAAACCCGGTGTCAGCCCACGTCCTGCGTGGCGACATGTAGGACTGGCATCCGGGGGGCGTATGCCTGCGAAAGCACCATCCCACCCTCCAAGAGGTTGGGTCAGTGTGCTATCTACCCTTTTCCTCTTACCCAACCTTGGCTAAGAGAATTGGTACCTAACCAGCCTCCCTTCTTACCCACTCCTTGGTTAAGAACAGGCATTCCATCCATCACTAAGCACTTCCTCGGGGTTGGCTGAGCAGAGCAGCCTTCCCCCTTAGGCCGGGACATTCTTGACCTACCACTTAGTTCTAACCGGACCTGTGCTTTCAGACGCAGTAACACCCCCTCCGTGGGCTGTTCCGTCTGCTATACCCTCATGACACTGGTTCCCACACTCGGTAACCCATGAGCTTCCCCAGGTGGACCTCCACCTCGCGGTTAACTACCCAGTCCGCACGTTCCATGCGTTCTCCTCCTAGGACGAGACCATACTTATCCACCAATTTCCTCCCCACGGGTAGGAGGTGGCCTCTGCAGCGCTTCTCTGCTTAAGAGTGCGCTTTCCCGGTGTAAACCGATCCGGACGGCCTCTCGCCTGTAGAGAGCTAAGGCCCCGTTCGTGAAAGTTACCGGTCAGGGCTGTATCCATCTTTCTCGAAAGCTCTAGAACCCCCCGACCACCACACTGGAAGGTTACAAGTTTCGCGAAGCTTCGAGCTGACACGCCCAGGCTTGTTACCGTCGCTTCGCTGAGATTGTGACGCGATACAGCGTTTGTGGCGTTTTCCATACATAACCCCATCTGTCGTTCTCGACACAACGTCGAGAGACCGACAGAAAGGGAACGTCTTGGTTACGTCTGTAACCTCAGTTCCCTGATGGAGGGAACGAGACGTTGTGTCCCTTATGCCACAAACCTGTATCGTTTCTGTTGCAGTTTGAGAGGCCCTCAGGCTCTTCAGAACAAGAGGTAAATGAATGCTGCACGCCGGCTTCGTTTTATACCGGATATCCGGGGGCGGAGTCCGGCATGCAAATTTCATTCGCCAAATTTCATTGGCCTTTTCTTAGTAGTCAGAGTTGATTGGTTCTCAGGAACGAACCCCATCTGTCGTTCTCGACACAACGTCTCGTTCCCTCCATCAGGGAACTGAGGTTACAGACGTAACCAAGACGTTATTCTATGATAAACCCTGATTAAACGCATCCTGAATAAAAGCTTGTGTCTGCACTCTTTATATTTGTGCACTGTGTACATTTATTTTGTATTTATTAGAATGCATTTGTATATTTAATGTTTATATTTAAGAAAAATCTAAAAATGTGTAAATGTTATACAAATAACTTCTAATTCTTATATTAATATATGAAAGCAAAAATTTCCTAAATGTATACATACATACATTTTTAAATAAATAAGAAATATGCAGAGTGCACAAATATAAAGTATGCAAACACAAGCTTTTATATTATGTAAACACAAACTTTTACTCTGGATGCGAATAATTGTAGAAACATCTTAATTAAAAAAAATCCTAAAAAAATGCATTGCATTGCCTCAGAATGGTGTGTTTGAATGAGAAATGAGAATCACCTGGTTTAGTGAGATTGCAGAGGTCACGCGTGATTTGTTGTTGAAGTCCGCTCAGTCCCTGATAGTCGTTCACATAGAGAACTTTTCCTCTGCTTCCCTCTGCTATTGTTCTTAGCTCCGCTTCCCGGGCTCGTGCCGCACCAATAGCAAAGAGGTTGACTTCCGAATTTGCCAGTAAATCATTCCATTTCTCCAGACCACTATTATCGTCCATCTTTCCATCTGTGATCAGAAAGAGCACCTGTGGGACACTTTTTGCACGTCGTCCCCCGTGATCCTGGCTAAAATAGGTCAACGCATACCTCAGGGCCTGAGCCGTGTTTCTGCTTCCCCCCGATGCTTTGATATTCGAGACGGCACTTTCAACATCGGCCTGTTTGTAGTATTGGTTTAGTGTGAACTCGGAATGAGGGGTGTTGGAGTAGACGATCAAGCCAAAGCGCACCCGCTTTTCTCCGATTTCAGACATGCGAACCACATTTGACATGAAGGTTTTCATTTCCAGGAAGCCAATTTTATTGGGAGTGCCAGCACCATCCAGAAGAAAGATGACATCCATCAGTTTAGGTCTCTTGCATCCTGCAAAAATACATGTATAATGTACGTATAGAGATAATGAACATTCTAAATGGGTAGTTTTAATCGGAATAAAGATGACAGTACATTTTGTCTTTACATACCCGTGCTACAGATCTTCAGAAGGACATCGCTGCCTAATTTATCCAGAGACTCAAAGTCTCCTTCATAAAAAACTCTTTCTTGAGACCCAGCAATCGCATGCAGCTCCGTCCGGTTTAAAGGCCCGATGCCGATGGAATAAATGTTAGTACCGTTCTTTCTGAGGTCTTTAGCGGGCGTCCCTACCTCATCTTTACTGACTCCATTCGTAAGGACTATCAGGAACTTCAAAGCTTTGGGCCGCCCGCCATTCGATTCGTCAAATATCTGTGAAACCTCTTTGAGGGCTTTTCCAGTGAATGTTTTTCCACTCATCTGTTGTATAGTTCTTATCTCCTGTATTATTTTTCTCCTGTCATCAAAAGCGTTTAATAAAAACTCCCTCTTTGTGTTTGTGCTGTACTGAACAACAGCAACTCGCTCTTTGTCTGGACCGATCACAAAGTTTGCAACCATAATCTCCAACAGATCCTTGGTCTTTTTGAAGTCCTCTGGGGCAATACTTTCAGAGCCATCGATGAGAAAGACGACATCTGCCAGAAGACCTTCACATGCTGAAGAGAAATGTCAGAAATATTAATAAATAAAAAGAAATGTAGAAAATCTGGTGTCTTCCTACCTATCCCAGAACAAAATACTGGATGATAAGCAGTCTGGCTTCAAAACAAACCACTCCACTGAGACTGCACTGATATCGGTCGCAGAAGGACTGCTGCTAGCCTAGGCAAAATCTAAATCCTCTGTCCTTATTCTGCAGCGTTTGACACTGCCAATCACCAGATACTGCTAGCAACCCTGTCATCCCTAGGAATCTAAGGCTCTCCCCTCTGCTGGTTCAACTCCTTCAGGGTGTCATGGAGGGGCTCGCTGTCCACTACTCAACACATGATCACTGGGGTCCCTCAGGAATCGGTGCTTAGACCGCTGCTTTTTCCATCCCCATGTCATCCTTGGAACCCATCATACGGGCACACGGCTTCTTGTATCACTGTTATGCTGTCGACACCGAGATCCACATCGCGTTTCACCCAGACGATAGCACTGTAGCAGCTCCCATTATAGCCTGCCTAGAAGACATCTCAGCTTGAATGAAAGAGCATCACCTCCAGCTGAACCCTGCCAAGACAGAACTACTCGTGTTTCCGGCACACCCGACGGTGCAACATGATCTCACCATCCAACTTGGTAATACCCCAATCACTCCTTCCAAAACATTAGCACCTATTGTACTATTGCTCCAGTATGACATATCGCTATTGCTCCCTGAACTCTTTGTAAGTCATTTTGGACAAAAGCATCTGCTAAATGAGTAAAAGTAAATGTGTATGAACATAATTTAAAAAAAGTCAAAATATTTTTCAGGAAAGCACATTGAGCAAAATATTTCTCACCTTTAACAGAACATATTTCTATAAGGATTTCTTTCCGGATTTTCTTGAGGAAATCATAGTTTTGAGCATAAAATGTTCTTTTCTTGCTGCCGGATATTACCTCCAGCTCAGACATAGATACGTTTTTCAAACCGATGGCGTAAATGGTGACGTTCATGTTCCTCAGCTCCTCAGCAATGTCCTTCACCGGCCTCCCCCTGTCTTCTGACTTGCCGTCTGTGATGACGATCAAAAGCTTGCGAATCTTCTTCGCTCTCGTGTGTGCGGCATCCTTGAACAGCGAAATCATTTCCAACAATCCCAGATCGGTCCTGGTGCCGCTTCCGTCCATGATTAGTCCTTTCACCGCCTGCTGGACGGCCGATTTTGTGCTGTACTTGTTTAATCTGAAAGAAACGGTTGCTCCGTCCGCAAATTTCACCACACCGATGCGCACCTTATCCGGCGCAATCTCGAACGCTTCGAGGAATTCCATAATAAACTTCTTCATTTCATCAAAATCCTCTTTGGAAATACTTCTAGATTCACCCAGAAGAAAGTAGATGTCGGCTTCTGCTGTTGACTTGCATCCTGGCATGAATGAAACAAGATTGCAATTTAAAGAATCAGTTCGGATTTTTTTTAAGATGCAATAATTTTACTACTACAGTTACTAGTTACTAATTTTCTTTGTGTTTTTATCTATTTTATATTTTTTTGAATTAATGTTTTTTTTAATTGATTTATATATTCTATGCTTTATTTAAACATATATTATAAAACATGTATGTATAATATAAATGTATCAATAAAGCATAGAATATTTAAATACATAAATTAATAAAATGTATATTAGATATTATAATATGACAAATTCATATTATATATTGTTTTTTGTTCAAAAACCCTTATGATGCCAATTACTTCGAGGACCGTGACGTCGCCCCATGGGGTGACCCACCATCTGCAGGAGGGACCGTAAGGTGCCGGTGCTTAGTAGATCGGGTGGCAGTCGAAGGCGGGGGCCTCGACAACCCGATCCCTGGACGTGGAATCTAGCTCTAGGGACATGGAACATCACCTCTCTGGCGGGGAAGGAGCCTTAGATTGTGCGTGAGGTTCAGAGATTCCGACTAGAGATAGCTTGGGCTCTGGAACCACACTCCTCGAGAGAGGATGGACTCTTCACCACTCTGGAGTTGCCCATGGTGAGAGGCGGCGGGCTGGTGTGAGTTTGCTTATAGCCCCCCAGCTCAGCCGCCATGTGTTGGAGTTTACCCGGGTGAATGAGAGGGTCGCTTCCCTGGGCCTTCGGGTCGGGGATAAGTCTCTCACTGTCATGTGCGCCTATGGGCCAAACGGCAGTGTATAGTACCCGGCCTTCTTGGAGACTCTGGGAGGGGTGCTGGAAAGCACTCCGACTGGGGACTCCGTCGTTCTGCTGGGGGACTTCAACGCCCGCGTGGGCAATGACAGTGACACCTGGAGGGGCGTGATTGGGAGGAACGGCCCCCCTGATCTGAACCAGAGTGGTGTTCTGTTATTGGACTTCTGTTCTAATTACGGCTTGTCCATAACAAACACCTGGTTCAAGCATAAGGGTGTCCATCAGTGCACATGGCACCAGGACACCCTTGGCCGGAGGTCGATAATCGACTTTGTGGTTGTTTCATCTGACCTCCGGCTGTATGTCTTGAACACTTGGGTGAAGAGAGGGGCGGAGCTTTCAACTGATCACCACCTGGTGGTGAGTTGGATCCGATGGCGGGGGAGGAAGCTGGACAGACTCGGCAGACCCAAACGTACTGTGAGGGTTTGTTGGAAACGTTTGGCCGAATCCCCTGTCAGAGATATCATGCCGAGGGAGTCTGGAAATATTGAGTCCGTGTGGACCATGTTTTCCACCTCCATTGTCAATGCGGCCACTCGGAGCTGTGGCCATATGGTCTCCGGTGCCTGTCGAGGCGGCCATCCCCGAACCCGGTGGTGAACACTGGAACTAAGGGATGCCTCAAGCTGAAGAAGGAGTCCTATTGATCCTGTCTGGCTAGTGGGACTGTCGAGGCAGCTGACGGTCACAGACAGGCCAAGTGGATTGCATCCCGGGTGGTTGGGGAGGCAAAAACTCGGTCCTGGGAGGAGTTCGGTGAGGCCACGGAGAAGGACTATCGGTCGGCTTCGAAGAGATTCTGGCAAACCGTCCGGCGCCTCAGGAGGGGGAAGCAGTGTCCTCCCAACGCTGTTTACAGTGGAGGGGGGCAGCTGTTGACCTCGACCAGGGATATCATCGGGCAGTGGAAGGAATACTTTGAGGATCTCCTCAATCCCGCCGTCACGTCTTCCATTGAGGAAGCAGAGGCTGAGGGCTCGGAGGCGGACTCAGCCATCACCCGGGCTGAAGTCACCAAGTTAGTCAAGAAACTCCTCGGTCGCAGGGCACCGGGGGTGGATGAGATCCGCCCTGAGTACCTCAAGTCTCTGGATGTTGTGGGGCTGTCTTGGCTGACACGCCTCTGCAGCACCGTGTGGTGGTTGGGGACAGTGCCTTTGGATTGGCAGACCCGGGTGGTGGTCCCTCTTTTTAAGAAGGAGGACCGGAGGGAGTGCTCCAATTATCACGGATCACACTTCTCAGCCTCCCCGGGAAAGTCTAAGCCAGGGTACTGTAGAGGAGAATCCAGCCGATGTTAGCTTCTCGGATTCAGTAAGAACAGTGTTTTTTTTCGGCCCGGTGGTGGAACACTGCACCTGCTCTTTACCCTCTCCAGGGTGCTGGAGGTTTCATGGGAGTTTTCCCAACCAATCCACATGTGTTTTGTGAATTTGGAGAAGGCATTCGACTCTGTCCCTCGCGGCATCTTTTGGAGGGTGCTCTGGGAGTATGGGATTCGGGACCCTTTGCTAAGGGCTATCCCGTCCCTGTACGACAGGAGCAGGAGCTTGGTTTGCATTGGCGGCAGTAAGTCAGACTTGTTTCCGGTGCATATTGGATGCTGCCCTTTGTTGCCGGTTCTGTTCATAATTTTTATGTACAGAATTTCTAGGCGCAGCCAGGGGCCGGAGGGCGTCGGGTTTGTGGACTACACCATTTCATCTCTGCTCTTTGCGGATTATGTCATCGTGCTGGCCCCATCAGACCAGGACCTTCAGCATGCACTGCGACGGTTTGCAGCCGACTGTGAAGCGGCTGGGATGAGAATCAGCACCTCCAAATCTGAGGCCATGGTTCTCAGTCGGAAAAGGGTGGCTTGCCCACTTCCGGTGGGTGGAGAGTTCCTGCCTCAAGTGGTGGAGTTCAAGTATCTGGGGGTGTTGTTCATGAGTGAGGGAAGGACTGAACGGGAGATTGACAGACGGATCGGTGCAGCTTCTGCAGTAATGCGGTCGCTGTACCGGTCTGTGGTGGTGAAGAAAGAGTTGAGCCGCAAGGCGAAGCTCTTGATTTACCGGTCAATCTACGTTCCTACTCTCACCTATGGTTATGAGCTGTGGGTCATGACCGAAAGGACAAGATCCCGGATACAGGCGGCCGAAATGTTTTCTCCGAAGGGTGGCTGGGCGTTCCCTTAGAGATAGGGTGAGAAGCTCGGTCACTCGGGAGGAGCTCAGAGTAGAGCCGCTGCTCCTCCACATCGAGAGGGACCAGCTGAGGTGTCTCGGGTATCTTTTCTGGATGCCCCCTGGACGCCTTCCCAGGAAGGTGTTCCGGGCATGTCCCACCGGAGGAGACCCCGGGGAAGACCTAGGACACGCTGGAGGGACTATGTCTCCCGGCTGGCCTGGGAACGCCTCGGTATCCCCCCGGAGGAGCTGGAGGAAGTGTCTAGGGAGAGGGAAGTCTGGGAATCCCTGTTTAGACTGCTGCCCCCGCGACTCGGCCCAGGATAAGCAGAAGAAGATGGATGAATGATATTGTTTTAAAAAAATGTTTTTATATATTCTGTTTCAATTATATATCATATATTTCTAATAAAAATACATATTCATTATATACACATTAAATACGTAAATAAAACAGAATGAACGGAAAAAATAAACAATATATAATAAGAAAAAAGTCATATAAAAATATTTTACACATTCCTATTAGATTTTTTTTATATGTTTGTACTGTTAAATTTGTTTTTTAAGCTGCTTTGAAACATGAAAAACTGGAAAAAACTTTCTCCATAAACAAATCTTGAAAAATGAATGAGGCTTGAATTTATAAAAGCGTTGGAACTTGATCAAACTTGTGATCTGCACGTTTAATACAGTTAGAACTTGAGTAAAAATACCCCACAAACCTTCCTCTACCGCGTTTAATCTCACAGGTATCACAGCATCTGCGACAGCATTGCACAGCGTTCTGGGTAAAGTCTTCGCCAGTGAATTGAGCCCATCAAAGTGCTCCATATTAAACACAAACTTGCGGGCTGGGTACGATGCGATTTCTTTCAAATCAGATTCTTGCGTCTCTTTTATACCGAGAGCGAACACAGTGACGCCAGAACGCCGCAGCGCTGCCGCCGTGCTGGCCACATCATCCGTGGATTTCCCATCAGTGATGACGATGGCCACCTGCTGAACGCCCTGGTCTTTTCTGCTGCCTCTCGCTTTGGTAAAAACCTTATCTTTGGCAAACCTGAGAGCGGCTCCGGTGTTTGTATTGCCGCTGCCGTATGCGATGCTTTGAATGTAGCGCAGGATATTGTCCTCGTCCTCATAAGTGTTAAAGTAAATGTCAGCTCGAGGGACGTCGCTGTAGAGGATCAACGCCACCTTTATTTTTCCTTTGCCCACATCCAGACCTATGATGACGTTGTTCAGAAAGTTTCGCATAATATGGAAGCTTCTGTATCGGATACTGCTGGACTGATCGATTATAAATGCAACATCTGCCACTACGTCCAACTTGCATTCTGTCAAAGAGAGACAAACATATGTTGTTTGATTTCATGCGCATGAATTCATTTATCTTGTAACACAATAAACATCAAGGATCATGCGCTTACCTTCTGTGACAACAGGTTCGTACGCCTTTTCAATGCTGCTCTTGATCTTCAGCTGCACTTGAAAAGCTGTATTAGTATTTATTATCCGGAAGCTGTTCGGTCGACTCGAGATATCCTCCATCTCATCCGGATCAGCTCTAGGCAAACCAACTGCGAAAACTGTCACCGCGTCTTTTTTGATGGAGCGAGCTGCCTGGACGGTTTTGTCGTCTGATTGTCCCGCTGCGACGACTAACAGGAACTGTTTAAAGCCATCAGAGACGCGGCTCCCCGAAGCAGTGGTGAGGAAATGTTTGCGAGCGTATTCAATGGCATTACCAATTTTGCGCTGACCCGTGGGCTTCAGCTGAAGGCTCCGGGCTTGGGTCACCATCTCAGCTCTGGACTTGTCAGTATTGAGCAAGAATTCTTCTTTGACGTTTTCGCTGAACTGAGCCAAGCCGATGCGATTGAAATCCTTACCTGTGCTCAGCTGGTTGATCAATCTTTGCAGAAAATTCCTTATTAAAACTGATTCTTGTTTAGATGCTAAACTATCAACCAGTATGAAGAGATCAGCAAATTTGGGGGCAAAACCTGAAGAAAAAGGATATAATGGAATAAAAGGTTTAATATTTCATCAAATTTAACTAAATAACTTGGCTATCAGAGTAGCAAAAAGCATTGAAGCACCAATATTCAAAAAAATGTCCTTTTGTCTATTTGAAGCTATTTTTGTCTATCCACATAAAACACAGTTTAATATTTAATTTATTATAATTCATTGCAAATCAATTCAATTACTAGGATTAGCCTAGGATATAACATGAAATGAATGTGTTTAAAATAAATAAATGTAGGATATATTATTATTAAATAAATGTACTCAATATTGTACCACATAAACGTATTTACCCATCAACTGTTCACTGATGGTAAAGCAGAGTTTGTTGCGCAGACTTTCTTGCAGACCCTGCAGTTCCTGATAACTGTCGATACTGAACATGAACTCCTCATGCGGGCTGTTGGCGATGGAGCGCAGTTTTGCGGTGTTGCTCTTTCCCACTTTGATGATAAAGATGGAAACTCCCTGATTTCGTAACTTCTGAGCAGGTTCCTCCATGGAGTCTTCTGAGTCACCGTCGGTGATGACTATGGCAATTCGAGGGACATTATTCCTTGCCAGGTTGAAATAATTCTCGTGAACGAAAGTGAGAGCCTGACCGGTATTGGTTCTTCCTTTCCGGTAGATGAGGTTGTCCAGTTTTTGGTGTAGCTCTTTCTTGTCTACGTAGTCACCGAGGAGAAACTCTGGGTACGGCTTGTCACTGAACTGGATGAGTCCTAGTCTCACCTTGTCCACTCGAAGGTTGAATTTGTCCACAAAGGTATGAAGGAACTTTCTCACTTCTGCAAAGTATTTTTCGCCGATGCTGCGGGATGAGTCCACGAGGACCACTACGTCCGCCTGAGCCGTCTCATTGCAGTCTATCATAGAGTTTAGGGTTAGTACTTATTTTGTTTTATAACAATATAACATTAAATCCTGTGTTTAAACAAATAAACTTACCTTTGGTTGTCACCGAGACCCCTAGAGTAGTACACAGTTCATGAATGACACTCTGAGAGATTCCCTGCAGAGCTGCAAAGTCCGAGACGCTGTAGACGTGTTGATCATATGGCCTGTTGGCGATTTGTCTCAGCAAGGTCTCGTCTGCATCTTTGATCCCGATGGCGTACAACTTGATCCCTCTTTCTCTGAGCTTCTGAGCATGCAGTTCCACCTCATCCTGCGAGTTTCCATCCGTGATGACAATGGCAATCTGAGGAACGTTGTCCTGCGTGCGACTTCCCGCCTTCGGAACGAAATGATGGTTCAGCAGGAATTCCAAACCCAGGCCGGTATGAGGGCTGCCGGTAAGAGTGCCGCCGGTTTTATAACTCAAATTCTTGATGTAGTTGAGAATGTCCTCTTTGTTCTGGTAGGCATTGAGTAAAAACTCTGTGCGAGGTGTGTCGCTGTACTGGACCAGACCGAAGCGCACTTTGTCGGGGGCGACTTCGAAGATGCTTACTAGCGAGGAGAGGAATTCACGAATTGTTTGAAAGTTTTCCAGCCTGATGCTGGACGAGCCATCGACCAGGAACACAATGTCAGCCACGGCCTCCTGCATACATACTGAGAGAAAAAAAACATGACTTTAGATTAGGGTTGGGAACCGAGAACCAGATATGTTTTTTTTTTTAAAAGAACCAGAACTGTAAGCAAGTTTCGGTTCCAAAAACGGTTGACTCGGGTTTAATAATTTTTTTAATATTTCATTAATTTGGGGAAATCAGCAAGTGTCTTAGCCCTCATTGGACTATTTGGATGTTATTGAATGTGTAAAAACATCAAGTTTAAAGCCCATGTGTTTGATGGATTAGCATTACCGTAAGGGTAAATAGTTAAAGGGGGGATGCAACAGTGTTTCATGCATCCTGACTTCTTTACACTGTTAAACATCTTGATTACGTATGTAACCTCAGTTCCCTGATGGAGGGAACGAGACGTTGTGTCGAGAACGACAGATGAGGTTCACCCTTGAAAACCAATCAACTCTGACTACTATAGAAAAGGCCAATGAAATTTGCCGAATGAAATTTGCATGCCGGGATCCGCCCCCGGATGTCCGGTATAAAAGGAAGCCGGCGTGCATCATTTATTTACCTCTTGTTCTGAAGAGCCTGAGAGCCTCTCACAACTGCAGCAGAATACGATACGTGTTCGTGGCATAAGGGACACAACGTCTCGTTCCCTCCATCAGGGAACTGAGGTAGTGAGATTCTGAGATCGGAATGCCGTCGTACCAGCGTCCACGACCCAGTGGGCCAGCCTCTGTTTCGAGACAGCCTTCCCCTTCTGCTGTCCTCCAACAGACACGGAGCTGGTCAGAGCTTCAGAGCTCTGCGTGCGGTCCAGCACGTACTGGACACAACACTGATCGGGTTGGGTCTTCCTCCCCTATGGGGAGCGCCTGCAAGTTCACCACTTGGCCCCAGAGGGAGTAGTGGGAACTTCTTGGGCACGTATCCGGGCCTGGGTCTCAAGATAACGTGAGAGTTTCCAGGACCAAATTTAAGGCAATCCGGGGACACTTACGATGCTCGGTGGTCCCCCCTACCCTCTTGAAGGAAGTGAGCACCGTCAGGAGGGCCGTCTTACTCTGTGAGGAAGATCGGAACCTCCGAGGGGCTCTTGGGGGGCCCTGAGACTCCCCAGGACCACTTAGGGTCCCAAGAGGGTATGGAGCGGAGATGAGGCGGATTCCGCCCTCTCACGCCCCTTAGGAACCTGGTAACCAGGTCGTGTTGCCCTGAAAACTTTCCACCGACTGAGTCGTGATGAGTGGCAATAGCGACTACATACACTTTCAGTGTGGAGGGGAGATGTTAGTCTCCAGTCTCGTAAGAAGGCGCCCAGGGGAAGGTCGCTGCAGGTAGGGACGATCCGCTCTACGTCGTAGATCCGGCAATGTAGAAGAAGAAGAATTCATTGAATTCGTTCTGTTCGTAGTCATGAGCGAAGGCTCTGAAGAACAAAAGGTAAATGAATGATGCACGCCGACCTCATTTTATACCGGACATCCGGGGGCAGAGCACGGCATGCAAATTTCATTCGCCAAATTTCATTGGCCTTTTCTATAGTAATCAGAGTTGATTGGTTCTTAAGGGCGAACCCCATCTGTCGTTCTCGACACAACGTCGAGAGACCGACAGAAAGGGAACATGCTGGCTTCTCATCCTTAACTTGGTCTACTTGTCAGTTGGACGTATGACGTAGTATTTATGTGCTCAATACACTACCCCATTATTCGTGTTGGTTTAGTAAAGTTTTTTTTGGATTGGGAGATCGTTTGTGTCAGGCTGAGGCCTGAACTCGGGTCATTGGGATAGTGGTCAGACCAACTACCACAGAGCCACAGGGTGTAGATGGAATCCAACAAGCAGAGACACCCACGTGAAGAAATTAGTTGGTTTATTTTCCTCAAGAAAATAATAATCCTCAGGGCAAAAAAGTAGCATCCACAGAGAGTAAAACAAAAGTAATCCAAAAGACAAAAAAAACTCGAAAAAAACACAAGGAGTACAGAGCGCTAAACAGAGCTTAAGGCTAGAGATGACTAACATTTACAATAACCAAGCAAAGACAGACAGAAACAGAGTCTCTTAAAAAGTCCACCTAATGGGGAAAACAGGTGCAAACAATGACGCTAATCACAGGTCTTGATTATTGCCGTGATAGGATAGAGTCCAGAGCAAAACCCTCACAGTTTGAAACTGATAGATGGCACACTAAAAGATGGCGGACATAAACCGCATGGGGTAAGTAAAATTGATGTATGTATTTTTTCCGCCTAGTCCTAACCACAAACCACCCCCCCCACTCTGGGAACACGTCGTATGTTTGTGGAAATAATCGTACAGGTGTATCTGTCTTTTATAAAGGAGTAAAAGTAGAAACAGAAAACGTTCTTAGGATACCCAATCCTACTTAAGATACAGAATATTCTGAAGATAAAGAAAGATTTTGGAATATACTGAACATTCCCATCTGTCAGAAATTGGGGCCTTACCAACTTTCTGGCCAGTGTTGACGTGAAAACACACTGTTAGAACAAGGAATCCAAGTAATTCCCAATCCTTCTTCATACTTGCAGTTCCTCGTGCCCTGACAAAAAAGGAACAAATAAGTTTAGGGCAAAAGTGATCAAATATATAAGTGTACTAGGGACCATATGAAGGAAAACGTCTTGTTACGTATGTAACCTTGGTTCCTTGATGGAGGGAACAAGACGTTGTGTCGAGAACGACAGATGGGGTTCGCCCTTGAGAACCAATCAACTCTGACTTCTGTAGAAAAGGCCAATGAAATTTGGCGAAGGAAATGTGTGCAGCATTCATTTACCTCTTGTTCTGAAGAGCCTGAGAGCCTCTCACAACTGCAGCAGAAACGATACGTGTTTGTGGCATAAGGGACACAACGTCTCGTTCCCTCCATCAGGGAACCGAGGTTACATACGTAACCAGGACGTTCCCTTTCTGTCGGTCTCTCGACGTTGTGTCAAGAACGACAGATGGGGTTACCTATGGAAAACGCCACAATGCTGTATCGCGTCACAATCTCAACGAAGCGACGGTAACAAGCCTGGGCGTGTCAGCTCGAAGCTTTCGTGAAACTTGTAACCTTCCAGTTTGGTGGTCGGGGGGTTCCAGAGCTTTCTTGGAAAAAGATGTCTAAAGCCCTGACCGGTAACCTTTCACGGACGGGGCGTTAGCTCTCTACAGGCGAGAGGCCGTCCGGCTCGGGTTTACACCGGGTGAGCGTGACTCTTAATCAGAGAAGCGCTGCAGAGGCCACCTCCTACCCGTGATGAGGAATATGGTGGATATATATACTGTATGGTCTCGTCCTTGGAGGAGAACGCATGGAACGTGCGGACTGGGTAGTTAACCGCGAGGTGGAGTAAGCTCATGGGTTACCATGTGTGGGAACCATTGTCATGAGGGTACAACACACAAAACAGCCCACGGTGGGGGTGCCGTCGTAACGGCATCCACGACCCAGTGCGCCAGCCTCTGCTTGGAGACAGCCTTCCCCTTCTGCTGTCCTCCAAAACAAACAAGGAGCTGGTCAGAGCTACTGAAGCTCTGCGTGCGGTCCAGGACACAACACGGATGGGGTTGGGTCTTCCTCTCCGATGGGGAGCGCCTGCAAGTCCACCACTTGGTCCCCGAAGGGAGAAGTGGGAACTTTGGGCACGTATCCGGGTCTGGGTCTCAAGATAACGTGAGAGTTTGCCAGGGCCGAATTTAAGGCAATCCGGGACACAGAGAATGCTTGGAGGTCCCCTACCCTCTTGACTGAAGCGAACGCCAACAGAAGGGCCTTCTTACTCAGGTGAGGAAGATCGGAAGCTCCGAGGGGCTCTCAAGAGGGTATAGAGTGGAGATGAGGCGGATTCCGCCCTCTCGCGCCCGTTAGGAACCTGGCGACCAGGTCGTGTTGCCCTCGAAACTTTCCATCAACTGAGTCGTGATGAGTGGCGATTGCGACTACATACACTTTCAGTGTGGAGGGGAGATGTTAGTCTCCAGTCTCGTGAGAAGGACAACACAATCCTGATCAAGCACCTCAGTGGATCTTTCTCGTTGAGAAAGACACCAGGAAGAGAAGAGGCGTCGTCTAGAGGCGTGTAACCGCCTAGTAGATGGGGCCCTAGCCAGGGTGATGGTCTCAGCCGTATAGGGGGAGTAGCCATCTCAGGATCTTCTCGTCACGTCTAGAGACCAGACATGGTGTTCCAGAGGTCTGATCTGGGATGCCAGAACGTGTCCTTCCCCTGAGAGAGCAGGTCTTCTGTCAGGGGAATGGTTCAGGGGGAGTCGCTGTCTAGAGCATAAACTCTGAAGCCAAGTGTGGTTAAACCAGTGCGGTGTAACCAATAACACTTGGTGCTCCTCTTCCCTGACCTTGCACAGTGCCTGTGCAAGGAGGGTAGGTCTGCTTCCGCCCGTCCCGTGGTCAGCTGTGCGCCAGGGCATCCGTGCCGAGGGGGGCCTCGGTCAGGGAGTACCAAAGCAGACAATGGGTGGTGTCGTGGGAGGCAAAGTGGTCTATCTGTGCCTGTCCGAACAGCACCCAAAAGAGCTGGACCGGGGGTGGAGTCGCCACTCTCCACAAGGCGTATACTGACGAGAGAGCGCGTCGGCTGTCTGGTTCAGTTCGCCTGGGATGTGTGTGTCCTGCAGGGAGCGGATCACCTGCTAACTCCACAGGAGGAGGCGTCGGGCAAGTTGTGTGCGCTGCTGCGAGCGTACGCCACCCTTGCGATGTACGATACGGCTGTCGTGCTGTCCCGGAGGACCAACACGTGCTGGCCCTGCACTAGAGGCCGGAGCCTTCTCAGCGCAAGCAGCACAGCCAACAACTCTAGGCAATTGCATGCCAGCGCAGACGGGGGCCCGTCCAGCGCCCTGCTACTGCGTGCCCGTTGCACACTGCACCGCACACCTGCAGCGAAGCGTCCGTCCTCACCACGACGTGCCTCGTAACCTGCCCGAGGGGAACCCCCGCCCGGAGGAAGGTCATGGAAGACCAAAGGGTTAGGGTGTGCCGGCAGCAGGGCGTCATCACCATGCGCCTGCTGCCGGTGTGCCACGCTGTCCTTGGAACTCGACTCTCTAGCCAGTGTTGAAGCGGACTCAAGTGCATCAATCCGAGGGGTATTATCCCCGCGGAGGACGCCATGTGTCCCAGGAGCCTCTGAAAGTGTTTCAGGGGGACCGCCGACTGCCTGAAGTGTTCCAGGCAGTTCAACACTGACTGGGCGCGTGCTGCGGACAGCTGCGCCGTCATGGTGACAGAGTTTAGTTCCATACCAAGGAAGAGGATGCTCTGCACTGGGGAGAGTTTGCTCTTTTCTCGGTTGACCTGAAATCCCAATCGATCTAGTAGCCAGAGCACCAGGTCCCTCTGTGTACACAAGAGATCTCACAAGTGTGCCAGGATAAGCCAGTCGTCGAGAAAGTTCGGTACCCGCAGACCTTTTTTCCCGAAGGGGAGAAAGGGCGGCTTCCACGATCTTCGTGAAGACATGTGGAGACAGCCCCTCGAACGTGAACCGTGGGAACGGCCGGTGTCGAGGGGATCGAGACATGAAAGTAAGCGTCCTTCAGGTCGATTGCCACAAACCAATCCTGACACCTAATAGATGTCAGGATGCGCCTCTGCGTGAGCATCCGAACGGCAGCTTGTGAAGGTGCTTGTTCAGGGTACGCAGACCGATGGGGCGCAACCCGCCGTCCTTCTTGGGAATGATGAAGTGTGGGTCGTGACCCACTGAACATCTTGGTTTGAGGGACGAACTTGATGCCACTGTCTGCTTCACCGTCAAAAACTGCTGAGCACAGTCCTCGACGTTGTTACCAACAACCCACCCTGTGAGATGGCTGCATCAAGAAAGCGGACTTCCTTGGTGTCACTCTTCTGCACAAGGTATAAACGGGGGTGTCTCTCCTGGACCACTACCGTGGACATCGTACAACCCAGGGCCTGTGCCACCGCCTTGGTGTCCTGTAGAGCGCTGCCAGCGGTGGCACGGAGATCCTGCATTATACCTGGGTCGGCCTTACCCTCGTGGAGCTCTCTCAACGCCTTGGCCTGGCGGACCTGCAGGACGGCCATAGCGTAGAGAGGAGGCAGCCTGGCCCGCGGCATCGCAAGCTTTCGACACCAGTGATGCCGAAGTCTTACGTGCTTTGTACGGTAGGTGTGGCCGATTCCCCCCAGGTGGTAGCCGTCCGCGGCACAGGTGCACCGCGGGCGGACGTTCCACCCGGGGGATCTCGACGTAGTCCTTGGCTGCCCCACCATCGAGGGAAGTAAGGGAGCCGGAGCTGGTTTCACTGGAACAGTCCGTGAGTGGAGCGTTCCAAGTTTTACACAGCTCCTCATGCACTTGCGGGAAAAACATGGCACCCGGGGTGGGCGCGGTTTGCACCGTGCTCCGACCTTAGGAACCATACATCCCCGGGTTAGCACGGAATGTTTAGAAGAGCGAATCGGGGTGCGATCGGCCCGTGAGCACTAGACTGGCGGGTTTACGTTTGCAGAGTTCCCCATATCACTAACGCTGCTAACGTGGGTGGTCATCGGTGCAGTACCCACAGATGTAACAGCCCAGGTAGCAGACGAAATGGTGGCTGGTTCCCGTAGAAAGACAGCCACCCGTGACCGCAACTTCTGAATGACAATCTGCCCGCAGAAAATCTCTAACACCTCCGGAACCGCCGAGACACCCAGGGGAAGGTCGCTGCAGGTAGGGACGATCCGCTGCAACACGTCGTAGCACCAGCAGTATAGTTGTAGAGGATTTTGAATCCTGAGTTGTACTCATGAGCAAAGGCTATGAAGAAAAAAAGGTAAATGAATGCTGCACGCCGACCTCATTTTATACCGGATATCCGGGGGCGGAGCCCGGAATGCAAATTTCATTCGCCAAATTTCATTGGCCTTTTCTATAGTAGTCAGAGTTGATTGGTTCTCAAGGGCGAACCCCATCTGTCGTTCTCGATACAACGTCGAGAGACCGACAGAAAGGGAACTCATATTATTCCATTTTAAATCAAATTTGGCAGATGCTTTTATCTACAGTAATCTGATTCAAGGTATTTTTTATCAGTTTTAGCTTGCCTTGAGACTGAATTCATGACATTTATGTTGCTAACAAAATCCTCAACCAAGTGAAATACAAGAATATCAATATTTATTTCCTCTCAATCTTTCCCTTTTCCTATAAAAATAAAGATGACAATGTTTTCAGAGACCGTCAGGATGAGATCCATGAGATCCTTTGATTTGTGTATGTTCCTGGGATTTCAAGCACTTCTCCTTGTTTACTCGGCACACAAACATGATAAATATATTGTAGTGTACCGTACACTACACATATAGTGCATCATGGTCGAGAAAGTCAAGAAGCCCATTCCATGTCTGTATTATTTACATTGATACGTATTTTACATACGTTAAAGGTGCAGTTTGTAAAATCAAAAGATGTTCAAAACAACGACACAGGTGTAGCTTGATGACATGTGAAACAGCGTGGAAAAATGGGAACTGTCGTCTTCAACTCAACCACTAATTAATAATAAGACGTGAATGAGGAATCTCATTTATGGATTATGTAAAGTATTAATATATTGTAAAGATTTTTTCCTATTCAGTCATTTGATCTAAAAACGATTACTGTTTGATCAGTAAATACATCCATAACTATAACTTTAAAAGTGACACTTTGTCCACGAGACTGTGTTGTCATGGTTTCTACAGCATTAAAAGTGGAAACAGAGGGTAACGTCCTAGACTGTGTTATTAGGGAGATGCAAGATCTGGTGAAAGTTTAATGAGCACGAATCACATGAGGCACCTCAGCCAATCATATAACAGCCCTCTAATCTCCTTTCCCACATGCTGAAGGTTGCAGGGTTTCCATCTGTCTTTGGTAATGCAGATATGACCTCATTGACAGGCGAGAAGCAGTCCGTGTCACTGGTTACAATGGTAATTTTCTCACAATTTCCAAATAGTATGTACCCAAAAGTACTCAACTGAACAAAATATATAGCACTGGCTCTGGCGGGGTAAGAGACACGACAAACACACAGTGGCAGTGAGAGCAACCCCGGTGGGGTATTTATCAAACAAATTAAAAGGCATTGTCCAAAAAGTTGATACCCGGGGTGCTAGTGAAGTGCTCTCTGCCGCACTGTGTTTGTGCAGTCTAATCCTCGGTGCTTCCCTTGCTGGCCTTCCTCTTGCTCTCACTCAGGGGGGGTAGATAAGACACAGCTTCAGGCGTTGTCAGAGCCAGGACCCAGAGTGCTGGGAGCACGCAGCTTTTATGCCCGGCAGCTAATCGGCCCGTTTCCCAGGTGACGCTGATCCTGGATGGGTACATCGTCACACTGGCCTAGTGATTATTGGATATTTTCCTGCAAAAACGTACAAACTGCACCTTTAACATTACATGAGAATATATCACAGCTTTTGTGTGCTTCAATCTAAAGAAGCAGTTTCACATAAATGTAATAATTTTGTAATTATTAAGTGTCTGCACGCTTTGGGCATTAAACCCTACATTATCCTGTATAGTTAAGCTAAAGATGTTGTTAGGGTGGTTCTGCTATAGTGGTTCAGCCAATTGGGATGCCGAAATGACTATAGAAAAGTTCACAGCAAGATGGTATTAAAGTGTGTATTCCTTGTCAATTTCCACCCTTCTGCATTTTATACCAACGACTGAAATAAGCTCAGTGATTATAGCTATACATGTGGGATTGCATTGCTATAACATGACTATATTGTATTGCAATATGGAGCATTTAAATATTAACACAAACCAACACTAGTCTTCAGATTTGTAAATGAAAGTATTTAATAAAAGACTTAAATTGATGTTACACGTAAAATTGTTACAAAGTAAATGCATAAAATTGTTAATGATATACTAACAGGTTCCAAATGTATGTGATATAACCTGAGATGATAGAAAAGAAAAGAGAGAAAGTATAGAAGAAAAAGAAAAAGAGCCAGAGCTCTAGAAGAGAAGATTCCAGCGAGGAGATAAGAGAAGAAAAAGCCCAGAGCTTATCTTACATTTCCTTTTCATACTTTCATTGACCGTGTGACTAATCTAACATGAAACATAAAAATTGACAAATCAGGGCCACCTTTGACTGTGCTGAACCCACAATAAACAAACATCTGGGACAAAAGTGGTGGATTACCATGCTGATTATGCTCAGTGCTGACCCGTGTGATCTTTAGAAGAGTTTCTTTTGGAAAGAAATGCTGCAAGCCGTCTTCCTTTTATACCGGATATCCGGGGGCGGAGCGCGGCATGCAAATTTCATTCGCCAAATTTCATTGGCCTTTTCTAAAGTAGTCAGAGTAGATTGGTTATCAAGGGCGAACCCCATCTGTCGTTCTCGACACAACGTCGAGAGACGACAGAAAAGGAACCCCTTTACTGCAGTCTGAATGTTTATCTGAAGCAAAAGAGTCTTCGAGACAGCGTTTGGAGATTGGCTGTTTCTGATCGTGACAGACCTTTAAAACATCTGCTCAGTCAAAATATTTTCTTGAGATAAATCTTCAAGCCAGCAGATAAAGACCAGAGAGACATCTCTAACAGAGCAGCAGCATTACAGGACAGAATCATTTACAGTACTCACACGTTACACATGCAGTTTATGAGACTCCAAATAATTTATCTTATTTCATACCAAGAACAAATCTGTGTAGCAAATCAAAGAGTCATCTGTGTATAAATCATGGCACAAACCTTATCTTCATATTTTTTGTTGTTTTGTTGCATCATTTAAAATACAAACGATTCCCAGAAAACACACATTTGTCATTTATGTTACTAAATAATTATTTATGTAAATGTAGATCTGTGTCGTATGTAAGCTAGTACACAACTATTTAACACAAAATCAGATTTCAATACTTTTTCAATGTATTTTATTCCAATTGTTTTCTATCATCATTTTCAGTTAATTACTATATTAAATGGTCTCAATTTCCAAGAGAGACGTCCTTTGTTCTTTTAGGTTTTCTTTAAGAACATTAATATTTGTATGATGAAAATGAAAATAAGTGCCTTGGAGAGATCATATAGTAATGTTTAAATGCATGCACTTCACATTTCCAGCACTGTGTTTAAAAGTTGGGCATAAATCACTTTTCAGCATTTATTTCACAATTTATTGTCATTTTATCAAGCAACTTCCTGAGAAAACCTTTGGAAACACTACTGAAGGACTCCATCTGTGCTCTAACTCATAGCTCTTTTGCCATAATCCAGTCAAAGACATTCATTTTAAAAACATTCTTAATACGTACATTTTTACGCTTTGAAAACGACAAAAACTAATATGTTTGCATTATTACATTTGTGTAATCTTAAAACGGTCAGAAAAGGTTTCTGTTAAATTTTTTTGTTAGTCTGAGCAAAAATAAATATCATACATTTTCCCCTGATTTACAGAAGATCCCCACTAAAATGTAATTCAGTGTAACAACCTTTTTAGGCATATTTACAACAAAAATGTATTTATGACAAATATGACATGACAAAATAAACTACTTTCACCCCAAATGCTACTTAGTTGTCATCTTTATTTATTTTTAATTTGCCACCAGCCTAGGTTTTGTCCATTAGACAATAATATTTTTTACTCATTTAAAGCACAGTCAAATGTAATATGCTCCCACAATAAGCATGTTGTTTGTATTTGTACATAAATATTGTGTAATACTGAATGAATATGTAACATTATTTCAACCAAATTTTGACATTTTATTCTCAATAAACTAAAGTAGACATTTTACTTAAAATTTAAAACTAAATTAATTAATTTAGCATTTAATTTGCTTTCTATGGACATAACATTTAACATTTACATGTATGCATTTGGCAGACGCTTTTATCCAAAGCAACTAACATTGCTGTATCCTATACATTTTACAAAGGTATCTGCAATCCCCTGGGTTCAAACCCACAATCTTGCGCAATGCTCTAACCACTGAGCTACAGGACATAAACTCACTTTTGTCAATTTATTTTGATGGGGATATCTTAACGTCTTTGACCCAAATATATCATAATAATCATCATCAGCATCTTACAACTGAACACAAAGACCACAAAGCATGAGTAATATACATTTCTCAAGTGTATTATTTTCATATAAAATTCAACACTGCTTAGTTTAATATGAGGTATTTGAAATGTAACCACAAAGTCCTCCGTTTAGGTATATTTCTGTGACTGTAGCTATGACAGTGGACTGTTATTTAACACTGTCTGTATTATAGCCTTTACAAATAAATCACACTTAAAGCTACACTGTTAATATTCATAACCAACAGAATAAAGAAGTGAACTTACACACAGCTGCACCAAAAACGTGGGTCGAATCAACCCGAAGGCTCTGAATGAAGAACTTGGAATCTGAAATTGTTCTTAGAAGCTTATCAAGCCACTCCTCGACAGCATCATCCTCAAGATGTTCATCCTCATTTCAATTTTAGGGGAAGACGACTACTAAACGCACACGCACAAGCACGCACACACACACACACAATAGCTTTAGAATTTGTTTATCTTCACTATAGAATGCCTTCTCTTTTGGTTCATGATATAAGCTTTTTGTCTCCTGCTAACAAAAATCTCTTCATTTATCAATACACCACTGAATGTTTTATTATTTTTACACAACTTTGATAGCCATCAGAATACTTCGTTTCTGTATGAATTCAAATACACTCACCTAAAGGATTATTAGGAGCACCTGTTCAATTTCTCATTAATGCAGTTATGGTGGTGGAGTAATGGTGTGGGGGATGTTTTCTTGGCACACTTTAGGCCCCTTAGTTTCAACTGGGCATCGTTTAAATGCCACGGCCTACCTGAGCATTGTTTCTGACCATGATATTGCTCTTGATATTGTAACATATCAAGAGTAGGGCAATAAAAAGCCTACAGCGAGCGTATAACAGAACACCGTTATTCTCAATAGTTCAAACTCTTGTTTTAATCGGAACACTTTGATCTTGCCACGACGACACATTCTCTTTAGCAATTCACAAAGTCTTGCTCAATTTATGCATGTGCGAAGCACATGTCTGAATTTTAGACAGCATTTTAAGCACATTCATATTGAGCAACAGCACAAAGCATGTTAATGACTTGTAAACAGGACTGCTAGAGCCAGATTTAGTTCGATTGGACTTCGAATATTAGATTGTATGCCACCTTAGAAATGGGATTGTGAATTTGCATTAGATCAAAAACACATAGGATATATTTTTGCCAAAAATGAGAATCATACTGATCCCTCACAGCAAAATTGTCATTGTTAAAAAAGGTCACATTAACTCTCACAGTTTATATATAATTCAACCTTTGAGAGTGTGGATTATATATACACTGTGAGTGTTAATTTGTCATTTTTTAACGCTGGCAATATACTTCCAAAGAATAACACCTAGTCACATACATTATATTCACCAAAATTCAGAATATTTTCCAATTCGTCATCCACCTGGTGTATATAAATTATACTGATGATGATCATCTGCTCATAGCAGTGCAATTTGTCTCAATATGAATGTGCTTGAATATGTTGTCTAAAATTCAGACATGTGCTTTGCACATGGATAAATTGAGCAAGACTATTTAAATTGCTTATGAGAATGTGCCGTCGTGGCAAGATCAAACTGTTCAATTTTAAACAAGAGTTTGAACTATTGAGAATAACGGTGTTCTGTTATACTCTCATATATAATCGACATTATTGAGTGTACTCATTCAATCCCACGATGCATCATAATAACTTGTTTTCTATTTTGTGAGCGTTTATCACATCATAAAAACTAAAACATTTGCATTGTTTGAATTCAAATAAATGATAGGCATTAATAACATTTTAACAGAACAAAATGAAGATTTTTCCAAATTAAATGTAAAATCATTAGCGGTTATTCAAATTATTGAAATAATAAATAAATACAATAAAAACTAAAGATAAACTGAACATTAACAGCAATATTAAGCATGTAACAAATTGCTCAAAAAATGTACATTAATATCAAAAATATATCACGTATATCAAAATACACAGTAGGCCTAAATAAAAGTAAAGAAAAGCTTTTTCCTGAGCAACTGCCTTCATTGAAATCAAATAAATTATAGGCATAAATAACATTTTAAATGAACAAAATGAAGATGCGCTTCATCATTAACTGTTATTAAAATGATTTAAATAATACATAAAATAAAAACTGAAGATAAACTGAGCATTAACAGCAAAATGGATGTCAAGCAGTCTGGCTTCAAAAAAAAACACTGCACTGAGACTGCACTGCAATCAGTCACAGAAGCACTGCGGCTAGCCAAGGCAGAATCTAAATCCTCGGTGCTGATTCTGCTAGACTTATCTGCATCGTTTGACACCGTCAATCACCAGATACTCCTAGCAACCCTGTCATCGTTAGGAATCTCAGGCTCTCCTCTCCGCTGGTTCAAATCCTACCTCTCCAACAGATCCTTCGAGGTGTCATTGAAGGGCTTGCTGTCCACTGCTCACCACTTGATCACTGGGGTCCCTCAGGGATCGGTACTTGGACCGCTGCTTTTTCCATCTACATGACATCCTTGGGACCCATCATACAGGCTCATGGCTTCTCGTATCACTGTTATGCTGATGACACCCAGATCTACATCTCGTTTCGACCAGACCATACCACTGTAGGAGCTCGCATTACAGCTTGCCTCGAGGACATCTCAGCTTGGATGAAAGGGCATCACCTCCAGCTGAACCCTGCCAAGACTGAACTACTTGTGTTTCCGGCGCACCCTACGGTGCAACACGATCTCAACATCCATCTTGGCCATACTACAATCACTCCTTCCAAAACAGCCAGGAACCTCGGAGTCATATTTGATGAACAGCTGTCCTTCAATGATCATTTTGCAAAGACAACACGGTCATGCTGTCCTTCAATGATCATTTTGCAAAGACAACACGGTCATGCCGATACGCCTTATTCAACATTAGAAAGGTTAGACCTTGTCTCACGGAGAATGCAGCACAACTTCTTGTCCAGGCCCTGGTAATCTCAAGGTTGGACTACTGCATTGCTCTCCTTGCTGGTCTTCCTGCAAAGGCTATCAAACCGCTCCAGCTGGTACAGAACGCAGCAGCACGCCTCGTCTTCCAACAGCCCAAAAGGGCTCATGTGACACCCCATTTCATCTCCTTCCACTGGCTGCCCGTCGAAGCCCGCATCAGATTCAAGTCACTTATGCTTGCCTACAGGACTATCACTGGATGTGCACCGGGTTACTTTCACACCCTCCTGCAACCCTACACCCCATCAAGGCATGAGCACAAGACACGTATCCAGTCTGTAATAAAACAGTCATATTCATGCAAACATGGACAATACGAAACTTCATCATTGTAACATATCTGTCACAGTTGTTGGATGTTTTGTTTGTTTTTTTCCTCCCCTGGTTTATTTCATTATAGTTAATTAGTTTTCACAAGTGTCTCATGATTAGTTTATACCTTCTTTGGATTTCCTGTCGAAGTACGTTCTTGACTACGCGCAACACGTGACAATATCAAGAGGTATCATTTAATGGAACTGGCTTGGAGGTTTTTTGAGGTGTTTAGGTGGGAGATGAATGAGGTGATGACTAGCATTGAGAAGTCTGGGAATGTTAGGATGAATCTGGCTTGGAACGATTTGAAGCATTGCCAAGCTGTGAGATAAGATTGTAGGGTCCTGGGGGAGACGTCGAGGAGGGGCTTCAGTGGGTGGTCTAGGGGAGTATTATTTCCGAATTGGGAGGTTCTAGGTTGGGGTTGTTGAAGAGGCAGGCTTAACGCACCTGTCAGTCACCGTGCGGATTCTGAGGAAGGAGATAAAAGAAAGACGTGGCTACGATCCAAGGAAATTCTCCACAACTTTTATGGGTTTCTTTGCGTCTTTGAATGATTGTAAGTTCACGTTTTATTCATGGACAAAACCCTTCATAGTTATAGTATTCTGTTTGATATTTAATTTGATGTTTTGCCGCTGTTATGATTTTAGTGTATCCCGCAGTGCTAAGGCTATGCTAGCGCATTCGGTTCGGTTTGCAATTATGATACCTAATTTGTATTGTAACCCGATTACAAGTTTATGCATGTGATAATGCTGATTTGCCAACTGAATATTGTACGCTGGGTGTGAGTTTAATTACGTGTACACAGATACTTCAGTTACGTTATTTGATTCCGTGCGCTAAGTCTGTTTACATAAATATCTGACGGCGCTGTTGAAATGCAAATTGATTATTACGAGTTGTTCATGTGATATGTTATATATCTTGATATTCCTCGTATAGCTTATTTGAATGGCTATTCTATAGCGGTTTCGTGGACGTGGCCCCGACAGGGTCAACCGATCCGAAACCGGGTCACATGCAACCGTCCATCATCCACCGGTCGTGCGGAAAAGCCTGGCAACTTTGTGACTTTGTTTATGGGTCAAAAGGTCAAAATAGGGAGAGTGTATGCGTCACTGAATGCATCATGCATGGAGCAGACCCTGTCGCATACACGCACTGTTATGACAGGAAAACGTGACGCATGCACGCGCTGTATGCTTCACTGAAAGCCTCATGCATAGAGCAGGCCGTGAAGCATGCACGCGCTGTTATAACAGCAGACTATGACACATGCATGCTCTGTATGCATCACCGAATGCATCGTGCATAGAGCAGGCCGTAACAATAGTGCGTGTATGCGTCAGTGAATGCATAGAGCAGACCATGGGAAGGTGTTCCATGAAAATGTAATGTACACAAGGACCTCGGGGTCATGAGAGACCCCAAACATCACAGTCACTTGCGTCCAATGTTGGGTGTAACTAGTTACTAAGTAATTATTTCTGTCAGGGCCTTTCGAGTCAAGAAAAACCAAGTCAAAATTTAAGACAAGTAATCTTTTATTTGGCAGATTTGCTTAATTTAAGTTTGGTGGTATGGCTCTGTTCTAAATTCCCCATCCTTCTCATGAGCTCCATGAGAAGTAAGATGGGGAAGCAGCAGCATCTGGGGTGACTCTCCCGGTATAGCTGGGAGAGCAGCTCAACCCCCCCAAACAAAACCATACCAGGCAATCCTCTTTGGCTCTTCTTACTAAATCGGAGAGCCAGCAGAGGAACAAAATGAGCGGTCTCTTAAACTAGATTTACTGCGTTTCTAGTGTTACTGCCTTCCCAGACAATCGCTTGATCTTCGACTTTATTCATATGGATAAAAGCATCTGCCGAATGAATAGATCTGAGGGGACTTGACAGATTTGCAAGAGCATGAGAAGTGTAGTAATAATTATAAAATTGGTATAAAATATTTAGTAAACAGGCCCGATATAGCTGGAGCTGTACATTTTTTATATTTTTTTCCACAAATTAAAGAGCTGCACTCACAGCTTTTTGAGTCTCGAGCATGGCTCGAGCATCATGTCGAATATAGCGTGCGTAAGCGGCTGAGGACCATCGTCCCATGGCCTTCGAGGTGGAAACAACGGTGGAAGAAGCCGCTGCTGTTGCGGCACCGATGCACAGCGAATGTGCAGTATAGCGGTCTGGAGGAAGCCCGCAATATTGGCAAAGCAGACGAAGGTGGGTGGCAAAACAGCGCCAGGAAAAAGGATTTCTTTCCTCTGTGGCAAATAATGTTTTTTCGGACCAGCCTGGGAACCTTTTCCAGGTAGGGCAACATGGAAGACAAAGGACAAAATGCAGTGTTTACGTTCAGGGATGAATACAGGCTATTAAGATGGGATATAGTTCCCTCAGAGCGGTTGACAATATTTCATATGGTGCGGCTCATTTGGCCACGTGCTAGCAAACCATTGACCATTAAAGACCTCCCGAAACCGACGGAAGGCGCAGCATCGGTGTACAATTTAGGGGCTGCGGAAGACTCAAGGTCATCATTATGAAAAAGGAGATGCCGTTCCAATTGTCGATGAGCAAGGACCAGAAGCTGAGATCTGATCTGCAGCCTGCAACTACGGTAACTATGTCCTTAAGATCTTGACAGATTTTGAGAGGTCAAGAAGTCTTGCTATGAAGGACCTAACCTGGGGAATAATTTGCATGCAAGATTGAGGTTGCCTAACAACGAAGATAGATCTCTTTTTCAAAAGAAACGTTTTTACGCGAGCATTTCTCATGACTTCTCTGATGCGGTTAAATTTTTTATGGGAAGAGAGGCTTGCATGAGATTGGAATCCAAGTGATGCCAAGAAACTGGATGACTTTGAGGGGACCTACTGTTTTTTTGTCATGGATCGAAATCCCTAGGTCGTGGAATGTGGGTTTAAGTGCCGAGATACAGCGATCCGGCTTGGAGTGTAGTTGTGGATAATCCACTAGCGAGAAATCGTCTTAAAAGTGAAGCACGAACGGGAATTGCAGTTGTTGAGAAGAATCCAACGCAACGCTTCTGACATTGTGAGAGTGAGAGCCACAAATCGAGCAGGAAAGAGCTTGGTGAACAGTAAAATGTCTGCTGAAAAGGGCCGAATCGACTACGGACCGGTCGAGTCTTTGATTAAATCGCTAAATGTACATGGCGGATTTAGCGGAGAAGGATTTATGATACTCAATGAAGAGAGTTCTGCCATAGGTCAGAGTGAGGTCGGATATAATGCCAAAATACGTGTCTAACTCTACCTTACGAGCAGGATAACTTCGCATATGACATCTCTGTATGGAGCGCTCTGAACGCCTCGTTAAATTCAGCTAGAGTTAATGTTTTTGAAAGTCGCGGGTCGCTGTCTTTAAGCGTAACTGATACATCACTGCAATCTGCAACACGTCTGTTGAATGATTCTGAGCCCAGTGATATTTAAATAGGGTAGACAGGGCCGGCCCTAGCATTTTGGGGGCCCTAAGCTGATTACGAAATGAGCCCCCGCATCATTTAATGTACACAACTAATCTTTAGAGCTTTCCTGTAGCTCAGTGGTTAGTGCATGGTTCTAGCAACACTGAGATCATGGGTTTGAGTCCAGGGACTGCACACTTACCCTTTTCTTGATCCTTTCTTTCCAATCTTCTTTCCTCTTCTTCCTCTTCTCTGCACCAGACTGATAGTGCCGCCTTTTCATTTTTAATCTTAGCACAGTTTAAAGCTAACGCACATGATGATTGACACTGACACAACGAGCAAGTAAATTAAAATTTTACGCACGGCAGGGGCCCCCTAGTGGCCACGGAGGCCCCATGCAACTGCCTATATCGCTTATAGATAGGGCCGGCACTGAGGGTTGACATCGTTACCTGCTAGGATTTGGCTTCTCAGCTGATGAGAGATTGCAGCAGCTGGCGAAAAGAATTGATAGCCGGTGGAAACGGGAACTGCACTTCCCATGGTCCGCCGCGGGACGGCCGCTGGAATGACATCATCATCCTGCTCGGGAGCCGTGGGTCGCTGCAATCTAGCTGATGTGAATTGTGATGTTGACGGACCGTGGAAGCGGGGATCTGCCAGATCGCGGGTTTTTGAACCTGATTCTAGAGCCTGAATGCTGGAGTTCATGTCGTAGAGCGAAGACTGGATACTGGACAATGCTGACAACACTGGGTCGTTGCTTTGGACCGTCGAGTGGATTGTTCAGGCTAAACCGGCGGGACCAGCTGCTCGCTTAGGTGTAACGTAACCCGAAGTGGGTGCGGGTTTGGAGTTTTTTTTTTGGGGGGTGTTTTTCTTGCTGGATAAAGGAGGAGGTATATGGGATTCTGTCGAAGACATGTGCCACGCATCTTCGTCATTTGCAGTGAAAGACATTATGAAGAAACGGGTGAGTAAAATCCAAAATATGAATGCTTTCATTGCGAAGGGAAACGCCGGGGAGAAAATCGCTTGGTAGAGCAGCAAGCATTATAACCTTTTGAGCAGCAAGCATTATAGCCTTTTTGAGCAGCAAGCATTATAGCCTTTTGAGCAGCAAGCATTATATCCTTTTTGAGCAGCAAGCATTATAGCCTTTTGAGCAGCAAGCATTATAGCCATTTTAGCAGCAAGCATTATAGCCTTTCTGAGCAGCAAGCATTATAGCAGTGAAGCAGGCTCGACTGAACCGATATTTAAATAGGGCGCCAAATTGAGAGAATGTTTCGGATCAGCAGATTGGCTGGGTTAGGGTTGTGATCAACTGGTGACAGCGGATAACCAAGCTTGACTACAAGGCCTGCCAGAACTAACGCAGATGCTTAATTTGCCGGACTTTAATTACTTTTCCCTTGAAAAAGTAAAGTAAGGGATTACTCTTATTTCTACTGGAAGTTCATTACAGTTACTGTTGATGTAATCAAACTAAATACTTTGTGCATACATGCATGTGCAAAAGTGTATTGACATCAAAATTTAAAGTCTAACTTTAAAATCTGTGCTTTAATGTATAATTCTCACATTTGTAATACTTTGGTCAGTTAATAATATTATTTATTTTAATGAATTAAATAAGCCGTTTCATGTCGATCCTTGAATTACTTCACTAATCAAGGTTGACGTAGGATATAGAAAGTAATTAGTAATGAGTAACTAAATACTTTTTGGACAGAGTAATTTGTACAGTAATCTAATTACACTATTGAATATGTAATGAGTAACTAGTAATTAATTACTTTTTCAGAGTAACTTCCCCAACACTGCTTGTGTCACAGTCCCAGAAGCAACATACTGAAAGGGCAAAAGCCTGGGTGCCCAAAAAGTATTTTATATCATTTTTTATGTATTACTCAGCAACCCATTCATTTCAATGGATGAGGCTTGAAAAGGAGGCCTTGAACATAAAAGACGCTAGCTTTATAGTAAAAATGAGCATTAAATGATTTGATACCAACATACATCTGAACAATAAAGTGTACTCATTGAATAATGTGGTTTTTGAAACATAGAAATGAATATTTTTTTGTTAAACATTGTTAATAAGTATTATGTCCACCAACTTCATACACGTGGCCCATTCAAATAAATTGCAGGTGGAAATTTCTCCGTTTTTCGCTAAGTCATGCAGGAAGTGACCACCTGCAATTTATATGAAAGGACCACGTGTATTAAGTTGGTGGACAACCAATTTTATGGCATAATTCAGCCTTCTGTCAATTGATGCTAACATATGTATGTCTAATAAAGTGTACTAAGGGAATAAGGTGGTTCTTTAATCGTATATATGAATACATTGGTCAGAAAAGTAAACAAGAAATGCCTGGGGAATCTAATTATCGAGAAAAACTACAAAGGACTACAAATATGGTACCCAGGAATTGTCCACCTGCAGTTTATATGGACCACGTGTAGTGTGTTGGTGGAAATGCATTTTTTAAGCATAAATAAGCATTCTGTGAGTTGCTGCTAACATATGTATGTCTATTAAGATGTACCAACTGACTAACAGGGTCGTCAATGCATATAGATTGTTATAAAGTGTGTCCACCAACTTAATACGTGTGGCCCATTCAAACAAACTGCAGGTGGACATTTCTCCCTTTTCCACTAAGTCATACAGGAAGTGTCCACCTGCAGTTTATATGAATGGGCCGCGTGTAGTGAGTTGGTGAAAATACATTTTTTAAGCATAAATAAGCATTATGTGAGTAGCTGCTAAAATATGTATGTCTAATAAAGTGTACTAAGGGAATAAATTGGTTCTTTAATCGTATACATGTATATATTGGGCAAAAAAGTTAACAAGAAACGCCTGGGGGAAACTAATTAACAAGAAAAACTACAAAGGACTACAAATATGGCACCCAGGAAGTGTCCACCTGCAGTTTATATGAATGGACCACGTGTAGTGTGTTGGTGGGAATTGATTTTTTAAGCATAAATAAGCATTCTGTGAGTTGCTGCTTACATATGTATGTCTATTAAGATGTACCAACTGACTAACAGGGTCGTCAATCCATATAGATTATTATAAAGTGTGTCCACCAACTTAATACGTGTGGCCCATTCAAATAAAATGCAGGTGGACATTTCTCCATTTTTCAATAAGTCATACAGGAAGTGTCCATCTGCAGTTTATATGAATAGACCACGTGTATTAAGTTGGTGGAAATTCATTTTTTAAGCATAATAAAGCATTCTGTGAGTTGTTGCTAACATATGTATGTCTATTAAAGTGTAGTAACTGACTAACAGGGTCAATAATGCATATAGATTATTATAAAGTGTGTCCACAGACTGCATACCTGTGGACTTTACTGTAAACCGCAGGTGGAAGGCAATGAAAACAAACTGGAAAATGGATCAGACTTTGTAACCCACAAGTGGTGCCGGACCCTTTTGGCAAAAGTAGATGGTTAGTGATCAAATAGTGCCTTCGTGGTACGGGGGGGGCGGGGTTGTCGACCCGGGTGGTCACCTGACCACTTTGGCAAAAGTAGTTGGATTGTGGACAAATAGTGCTTTTGTCGTACGGGGGGCGTGTCAGGGGGCGTCGCCCGGCAAGATAGGGACCAATCCGTGAGAGGCAATGGGGTCCCAAGACTACCTGCCAAAGATAGTTGGGAAGTGGGATAAATATCATGTTCGTCGTCTCCCGGGGGAAGCACCAACCACCCACCCCTGGACTACGCCAATGGGATGAGCCCCATTCACTTTAATTGGGCCGTGGACAGGCTTGGCCCCACACTGCGGCCGACTGCCGAAGCGCAGCTGGGGGGCTCTTCGCTTGGCGCGCCTCCTCTACGGACCCCCTTCAGTGGGAAATTTGGGACCACCGGACTCGGGACCACCGGACTCGGGACAAGGAGGGGGATCCACTTAGAGGGCTTAAGTCAGTCACACCTTGACTTCTTCCAAATAACGCACATTTCATTCATAATATTAAAGCACATGCCTATAATTTGCATGTTTTTTTTTTCTGAATTGTGGAGTTGAAGTGGTTTAGTCTTGACTTCTGGTTGTGAGTGACAGTGTTGGGGGGGATGTGAAATCTGTTGATTGTCGAGTGCCAGATAAACACAGTGACAGCGATGGAGAGAAAAAGGTTTAAGCCGTTAGGTGCTCAATATAGGAAAAAATAAAAGTAGAAGAGGAGAAAAGAGCAAAAGATAAAGGTATCCAACTATGTTCTCTTTGTACGTTATCCATGTCATCAATGAAGGGATTATGTTAATTGGTGGGAACGTTAACTCTTACTTTGTTAGCCTTCTTACTATGATGCTTACTATGCTTATACAACAATCATTCAGTTTTAACTCAACAAACACGAGATCTAATTTCACCATAAGATTGTGCTTTGCAACAAAACTGTTACAAGTAAAGTTATTATTTATTTCCATCATTGGGGTTAATATTGGGCCCTGTGTGTAGCCAACGAAATTAACATATATATAGGAAGTTTCAAAGACGAACATTTGCTATAACTCTGTTGCGTGACAAAGAATATAATTGGAGGCAGTAACCAAGGAGCTAATCTTTTCTCACTTAGATTAGATTAATATAGCATCTAATGAGTCATGACAGACATTTGGCATGTAAGGGCATGTTTATTTAAATTTGCAATTCATAAGAGTTATACTGTAACCTACTGTCTTTGATGAAAGACTCCCAGTCTTTACCAATGTTGTAACAGGACCAAAACACAGAGATAACATGGTCATATTGCTGAGAACATTTCTTCACTATCATTGGCCCATCAGGCAGCAGCACAAGACACGTATCCAGTCTGTAATAAGCAGTCACATTCATGCAAACATAGACAATACGAAACTTCATCATTGTAACATATTGGGAGTAAGGCAATAAAAAGCCTACAGCGAGCGTATAACAGAACACCGTTATTCTCAATAGTTCAAACACTTGTTTTAATCGGAACACTTTGATCTTGCCAGGACAATACATTCTCTTTAGCAATTCACATAGTCTTGCTCAATTTAGGCATGTGCAAAGCAGATGTCTGAATTTTAGACAGCATTTTAAGCACATTCATATTGAGCAACAGCACAATGCGTGTGAATGACTTGTAAACAGGACTGCTAGAGTCAGATGTAGTTCGATTGGACTTCGGCTATCGGATTGGATAACAACTTAAAAATGGGTTGTGAATTTGCATTAGATCACAAAAACATGGGATATCTTTTTGCCAAAAATGAGAATCATACTGATCCCTCACAGCAAAATTGTCATTGTTAAAAAAGTTCACATTAACTCACAGTTTATATATAATTCAACGTTTCAGAGTGTGGATTAAATATACACTGTGAATGTTAATTTGGCATTTTTTAACGCTGGCGATATACTTTCAAAGAATAACACCTAGTCACAAACATTATATTCACCAAAATACAGAATATTTTCCAATTCGCCATCCACCTGGTGTATATAAATTATACTGATGATGATCATCTGCTCACAGCATTGCAATTTGTCATAATTAACATGATTCAGCTACAGTCACATGACCATGTGATAGCTACATGTCTCTGGATGTCAAACCAAATTCAAATCAAATACATATTTCATGTTAATGGATGCGAACACATTACGATCAGCTCAGGTGCTTTTTCAAATTTGCTTTTAATAGGCCTTACATGCAAATCAACTGCAATAAAATATTTACTGACAATGAAACTGTTTTGCTGCCAATACCATTGATTTTGCTCTTTGAGTGTAAAAGCACAAAACCACAGTAAAAGATGAACACAATTATATCTATGCTTAATATAATAGACAGCTTGGTCTAACCTCATATTGCACACTTTGCGGAGTGGGGTTACTCCATTAAAGATCATCTAAATATTTAAATAACGAGGAAGTTTTAAAACCCGGTCCTTACACTGAAACGTTGACTATTTTTACAGCAACCTTTTATCTTGGGAGTAATATAATATAAGATCAGCCTTTCTATTTAATTTTAACATTCAATTTCAACTGCCAACTTGTTAAAATTTAAGAACAGGCAGTTATTTCACCGACTGTATAGACTTGTATAGTGCGTTATTTGAAGGGACATCCATTTTTAGTGATGTCCGAATTCATAATCAACATTATTGAGTGTACTCATTCAATCCCACAATGCATCATAACAACACTGCGAGTGTTTTTAAGACTGTGAGAGTTTTTAACACTGTGAGTGTTAAAATCTAAAACATTTGCATTAATTAGAATCAAATAAATTATAGGCATAAATAACATTTTAACTGAACAAAATGAAGATTTTTCCAAAATAAATGTAAAATCATTAGCGGTTATTCAAATTATTGAAATAATAAATAAATAAAATAAAATCTAAAGATAAACTGAACATTAACAGCAATAATAAGCATGTAACAGAATTGCTCAAAAAATGTACATTAAAATCCAAATATATCATGTTTATAAAAATATACAGTAGGCCTAAATAAAACTAAAGTAAAGAAAAGTTTTTCCCTGAGCAACATTTTAAAACATTTTAAATGAGCAAGATGAAGATGCGCTTCATCATTAACTGTTATTAAAATGATTTAAATAATACATAAAATTACAAAAAGAAAGACTGATCATTAACAGCAATGTAATAAAGCACATTTGCTCGCAAACTTGAAAAACAAAAAAATGTACAGTTAGCCTAAATAAAACCAAAGTAAAAAAAAGTTTTACACTGAGCAAAAAGTATCTTTACCGGCAATGAATCCTCAATATGAGGTAAAAATGAAAAATGTTAATTAAGTTAAAAAATATGATATCTGAAAATACAGATTCAAGTAGGTCCGTTTTCAATTCATTGAAAATACGACACTTCATTGTTTCTACCAAACACATTTCATTATTCATAGATTTAATTTGAATGTTATTTTTCCTCCATGAATGTTATGAAACATTTAAAGGGATGTATAGCATCATCTTACACCAGTAAAGTGAACGTAAATATTTCTTTATGCCTTACTAGTAATGGGATTTTGGATACTATTGATCTCTGGAAGATTTGCCAAAGACTAGCTTGTATGATCCATTATTACCCCTGGCATGGCAAACACATCCACACGTTTCGTGTCCCTGTTTTCTGCATAGATGTGTATCAGAGAGACACATACTTGACAATGTAAATGTAACAACTGTGAGTGTCAACTGTTACAATTATCACCTTTTTTAGAATAAACTACTGTCACTGAATTTCAGTTTTATAAATGTATAAATATGTTTGTTACAAGCTCAAGCTTTATATTTATCTACTGAATCTGCTATTTAAAAAATTTAAATCAGATTTAAAAAAATCACAAAATGATGTTAGACTTCTTTTTATTCTTCAGCGCCACATGCATCGAATGGAGAGCAGTGCGACGGCGACATCTAGTGGATTTTTATTTAAAACACCTGTAAAGATTTTTGCTTTATCACGTCACATGAACACATGATGTTCACATGATGAACGCCGTAATTATACTTCATGAAGTGTAATGTGTGCACTGGAAGTGTGTACCAGGGACACAATATGTTTAAAAAGATACAGTGGACCTCCATACAGCATGATTTTTGAAGTCAAAAAGTTCATTTGACGCAGTATTTCACACATTTTACAGAATTCCTTCATATATATGTATGTATTTGTTTAGTTTAAATACTGTAATATATATATATATATAAAATGTAGGAAAATATTAGCAATTTCTTGGGTAGTCAAAAAGGTGTCTCAAAACTGTTTGCTTTCCTAAATTCTTAAAAAAAATCGACCTTTACGTCCATTGGGTGCAATCATACAAGCAAACATGGTTAGTTTTAATAGTGTTATACTTAAATTGACAGCCTTCATTGGTGAAGTTTCATCCGGGTGTTTGGGACATATTTTTTTTTATTATGCATTCCTATTAAACTACAGTTGGTTTGTTTTGATTAAAGCCATAATAAAAAAAATACAGATAACTGACACAATAAAAACAAAATAATAAAATAAAAACTCCGAAATGTCATTATAAGTAGCTTATCAAATTTTGGGGTGACACTCAGGGTGGCCAATTGGGTGTCAGGGGTGTTCAGTGCCACCCTGGATCCCCCTCTGGCTTAACCACTGATACCAATATCACAAGCCGTCATCACTGTTGTGTCTCCCTGGATGCACCTGTCCTGACTCTTGGCTTACTGTTAAATTATAAAGTAAAGTAACTTTACATACAAGCATTAGATAAATGACTTCCTAATATGGACATATTATGGTCACAGTATATATACTTCACTTTATAAATGATTAAATACTGTGTTGGCAAAGTTGACAAGCAATTTTTATACTTTTTCGTAGTTATTTGTAGTTACAAAAACATGATTTTTTTATATAGATATTAATAAAACAATAAATTGTGTCGAAATCTAATTTCATTCAGACATCATACAACATGTCATGACTGCCCACTGTCGGTGAGATGCATTAAAACATGAGGCGGCTCTGGATAGCACGCCACGGACAAAGTTGGCAAAGGTCGCTCAGAAGGAGCACATGTATGACACATATTAAGTCAAAATGTTCGCGTTCGCGTCTGTGTGTTATTGTGCTTGAAAATATTAAGAAGCCTATTGAATTAAATTTTAAAAAAGTAGAATATCTGCATTTTGCTGCAAGTAGATCGATTATTTTGTAAAACATTATGAACATGTATGGGTATGTTTAAATGGACCCTGGGTGATCAAATGTTTACAACATTGCCACTTTTATTTTACCCCCGTGCAAAAGATTCGTGTAATGAGTTTTGTGCTTCGTCTAGTCGAATACTACGTTACCCAGAATGCTCTGCAAAGCGTCATTAAACGGCGCAGAAAGACTTTGATGGCCTGTGCGTGTGCCGGAGTTCAATTCGGATCGTATTATATGGAAAACGGCACTTTTATAACAAATACACGATCTTGAAGATGCGTTTTTACAACACGTTGTTTTTCAGTTTGAGAAGTTTGAAGATGCGCAATAATTTTTCACACGAGAGAGTTCATAGTCGATGCGTTCGGTGAGATTTACAGCAACAAAAGTCCGGAACATCTGAAGAAATAAAGCAGTTTATTGTTGTCGTTTATCTATCGGTGAAGCCACGTGTCCAGTTAAATATACTTTAGCAGAGAGATGAGTAAACGAGAAGGTAAAAGCACACACGATTATTCATCATTGTTAGTTTGCCAATGTTTTTGTAAACATATTTCGACGCTAATGTCTCTGTAATTGACATAATTTGCTTGAGATGTGGTTTTGTTTATTTGCTAATTTGTGCAATTGATGATTTTATTCAGATGAGGGATGTGTCCGAAATCGAAGGACAGATGCTGGACAGAAAGCAGATGATTGTGTTAACTCAGATTCACCTGTCATAGGTGCTTTTAAAGGTGAAAATCTTTTAGTAGTAACGTTATTTGAACGTATTTTAATGGTGTTAATTTAAATGATGTTATTTTGATTGGAATCTGTAATGGTCTGTGTAGGTTCCTCCCTATTTGCAATCTGGCATGTGGGAACCAATAGACCATCATTTAAAACACTACACAAAGGAATTTTGTGATGGTTCTGATAGTAAACAGCTCATGGTTCATAGTGGCATTTGTGATAAAAGCTATTAGAAGTGTTTGTTTTATAAAGGAAATTAAATAGACCGACACTGTGAACTGTTTCTTAGACACCTGTTAGTGTGGATTATTGAAGGACACTCACTTGTTTTTCTACAGTGTTCCAGCGAGAATTTGACAACAAAAATACAACAAGAACAATGTTGAAGACGAGTTTCAAAAACCTGTTGCACAGTTGAAAAGATCAATGAACCTGATTTGGTCTTGTGTATCGGATTGTTTGACAGCGTTCCAGACTTTGAGAACATACTGAACGACGCAGATGTGAAACTGGACGGTGTGAGGCAGAAGATCGGACAAATACCTGAAGAACTGAGAGGAGAAGATCTGCATCAGTTCCATCGAGCCTTCACTCCAGGTTCTCTATGCACAAATGCTTCAAATATGTAGATAGCTACCAGATATATGACATGCATGATATTTCTAAAACTTATACAGCGTTTCTAATTCTATTACTGTGCATGTTCTTCACGGTTCATGTAACATTAACAGACCAGTGTGTCCATCATTGTATTTGGGTTGGATTCTCAGGAGCCAGCCTTGACTGCCTCTCTACGTCTCATCTGTTTTGTTGTCTCGGTTTCATTGAAGCAGCACTTAACTCCACTAAAAATATCCAGTGTTGCTGAACATTTCTAGGAGATTCAATACTTTGGATGGAAACCAGGCTATAGTTTCGACTCATACAAGCTTTGTTTCACTGTTTTTGTCACTAAAATATAAAGTAGAAATCAGTAAGGAAATGTATCTGTGTCTGGTAAAGGATGGACACACCGACCGGTTTCATCAGCTTATGATTTACATATGAAGCAGAGAGGTGATGAATGTATGTGAATCTCTTCATAAGGATGTGTTCAGAATGTTTGGTGAAGAGACTGTTCTGTCATATTAACCACCAAAGAGCCGTCATTAAGACCAAGGCTGCATCCAAATAAACCCACTTGCAACCTTCACTACGCATCTCTTGTTTGTGCAACACTTTACGTTTTCCTAAAAAATAATATGTCATAGTAATATAAATATATAGTCAAGTCCGATTTATTTTTATAGTGCTTTATTTGTATTGGATCAACTGTAGCCCAAAACAAACAAACAAAAAACACACGTTAGCCAAGCTTAGAATAAATAAAGATCTAACCTTAAAAAGTTGTAGGGTAACTTACACGGAAAGCTTTCCGTAACATCTCGCGACTCCTAAAAAGGGTTCTCGTGTTTTAGGCCGATGCGATTGTTTGATATTTCCACACTTTGTGTTAAACTGTGAGTAGAAGTTACAGACAAGAATCCCTTTAATGTTAAATCACAATGTCTTCCAGCCTGTGATTATTTTCCTGATGTTTACAAACGACGCTGCAGAGATGATGTAAAAGCTCACGTGAAAATTTCCAGCTCAATCTTTTAACAGCACACAACTTATCTGATGAACTTATTTCATGGTATATTTCATGCAATATTTTCCTGGAATTTACAAAATCGCTGAACTGTTTACCATTCGTTCACATTATGGATCAATTTTACAAGCCTAAGATCGATTGGACTTCGGAAAACGTGAAATCTAGTTAGACAAGGCTATCTGTTGTTTGAATCGCCAAAAAAAAAATGACACATTTCTGTACATTACGGATCAAAACTTATAAACAAAATTGCTTTAAAGGCAAAATGTTAGGTCAGTGATTTCACTTTTTACTCGTTTTATAAGGTTATGATGGTCATTATTTGGTGTAAAAATGAGGTTTTAATGTCTGACGATTTTTAATGCTTAAGGTAATATCCGAGCTGTCTCATCTCATCTCTCTATGTGTTTGTGTCTCTTTAGGTATTCAGGAGTATGTGGAGGCCGTTTCATTCCATCACTTCATCAGACATCGCAAGCTGATCATTCTGGAGGAGATTAATGCCCGTCTGGTCTTCATGAAAGAGGATCAAACCACAAAGGTATGACGACCTCTGCACAAGCTCTTCTGAAAATGTCAATTGTTCATCTAGAAATTAAAGTTTTCTCATTGTGTGTAAATACCTATAGCATCTGTCTGCAGATGAGATGCACTGTCAGACACATGCACTCTCAGCCGCACATGCGCACTCGTCACATGCACTCTCGGCCGCGTACATGTAGGTCAAAAATGCTGTGTAAACGACTTAAAAAGAACTTCTGGTGACAACTGTATCAAAATAATGACGTATTTCACGAGGTGAACTGTAAGATTCTATTAATAAAATGTGAAGGTTACTGCTTTTTTAGAGTACCATGAAGACTGGAGGTTCGGGTCAAGGCCAGGTATTTATTATAATTATAGCTGAAATACATTAATGAACATCTATACTAATAATGTCCGTTACTAAATAAAACCTTTTTATTGTAGACAAGGCCTCTGCAGCTTCATCATCCTCCATGCACATTATAAGTGGAAGCTGAACTGAGCCAGGAAGATCCCCAGAGTCATCCAAGCATCACTGACTGGCAGTTTGTAAGATCCGTCATGACACGCTCTTAAGAAACAACAATTCAGAAAATGATAAATAAAATATGCTGAACAATATTGGCCACAACCTCTAACAAAACCTACTTTCGTGGAGACTGAACCACCTGCTTCTCCGAAGCAAACTCACATATGAAAAGATTGGTTTCATCTACCCTAAGAAGCAAATATTAATTTTAGGTTCCTTTAGGACTACCTTTTTAAGGTTACTGGTACTTTTCCTGAGGAGTTACCTGTTCGTCAAAAGGCTCTTCCTGTTAGTGGAGAAAAAAAGCACAAATTTACCAAGTTAGTCATGACAACATGCCATTTTAACCTTATGATTAGTATTTGCTTTTACCTGAGAGATTTCTTCCAACTTCCTTTTTTGCCACCTAAATACAGGCTGCTGATCACCTATTAGGAAGGCTTTGGACTCCTCTGTATAGTGAGCAAACAATTTTCCATGCCTGGAAAATAGTAATTGAATATTGAATGTTAGATAATTCCTTTCTCATAAAAGCTTTAAATATTCAAAATACAAACAATTCCATACCGGTCCAGTCCAAAGTTCTTCATTAACATGACGCACCACCATCATATTAAATAATGTTGAGTAACACATTGTCTAAAAAATAATTGTTTAGTGCAGGTCACCTACAAACTTTCCTGTAAGTTTTCAGAACAACGCTACAAAATTAATTTAGATAACGTTAGTTCTTCACTAAATTACTGTATGAAGAACAGGTATCGTTATCCAAGTATCATGCGATATGATGCGATATATGTGGTATCATTGATTATAAGTTTGTTTTCGAAAACATTATCTTATATATTAAACAATACTTTTACATTTACATTTAGTCATTTGGCAGACGCTTTTATCCAAAGGGACTTACAGTGCACTTATTACATTACTTTTACATCTATCTGATACTGTATGAATGAAATCAATATACTTACAAAATTCATCTGTTAATGTTAAAGAACGTTTTCGATTACATTTGTCAAATAATTCATTATTAGCTTTTATTCAACTTATTCTTGTTCAAATTGAATATAGTTAAAACAATACTTTTACTTCGACTTAATATTGCATGAGAATAAATAAATTGAATATAGTTAAAACAATACTTTTACTTCGACTTCAGTGTCCTCTTTCTGAGGACACTGAAGAAGAACCAACCGTCTTCAACTATCCTGGTGAACTTCTATCGCTTCACGATAGAGAGCATCCTGACCAACTGTGTCACAGTATGGTACGGGAACTGTTCTGGTGCTGAGCGCAAGGCACTGCAGCGGGTGGTGAAAATAGCCCAGCGCATCACAGGGACTACACTCCCTTCCATTGAGGACATCCAGAAGAAACGCTGTCTGCGTCGAGCTCACAGCATTCTCAAGGACTCCACTCACCCCACTCATAGACTGTTTACTCTCCTGCCTTCAGGTAGGCGCTTCAGGTGCCTCCGGGCAAGAACCAGCAGACTAGGAAACAGCTTCTTTCCCAGAACTGTTTCATTATTGAACTCTGCTCCCCACTGATTCCACTAACCCTCATAACTTTAACTTTGATGCTGCTATTACACTATTTACATCGCACGACAGGGCTTCCATGCATGACTGAACTGTACACACCAGTACTTCATGTTATCTGCTCTACCAGACTGTTTACACACACACAGCATCATTTGCATTCTATACTGCTCACTTGCACACCTGGAATATTACACTGAATGCTCATTTGCACTAATGGACTACTTTCATAACTGCATTAACTTATCTACTGCACTGTAGCTTCAATAACTGCACTAACTCACCTACTGCACTGTAACTCATCTATTGCATTACTGCATCTATCGCATTCTAACTGCATCTACTCATCTATTGCACTATAACTTCAATAACTGCATTAACTCATCTACTGCACTGTAACCTTAATAACCGCATTAACGCATCTACTGCATTGTAACTTCAATAACTGCACTAACGCATCTACTGCACTGTAACTGTATATCTGCATCTACTCATGTATTGCACCATAACTTCAATAACTGTATTAACTCATGTACTGCACCGTACCTTTAATAACCACAGTAACTCATCTACTGCACTGTAACTTTAATAGCTAATGTCTGTAACTAATGCACACTTAAGTCACTTGCACTATTGTATAGTCTATATTGTTATCTGTTCATAACCACCTGTACATTAATGTTCACAGTATATATCCTTCTGTATATATTGTTCATAGTACATACCGACTGTCATATTTTCATAGTACATGCCCATTGTAAAGTATTTTCCTAATATTGTATTCTGTATTTATTCACACTGTATATCAGCACTTGCTAATTGCACTTCTGGTTAGACCTAAACTACATTTCGTTACACTGTACTTGTATTTGTGTAATGAAAATAAAGTTGAATCTAATCTAAAATATTGTATGAGAATAAATAAATTGAATATTGAATAAATATACTTACAATTGTCCTGTAGGTGCATCTATTTCACACACTTGTCTGACGGTGCATGTGTTGTAGTGCGCATGCGTGGCTGAGACTAAATGTGTCGCATTGCACATGCGCGGCTGACAGTGCATCTGGCCTGAGAATGCATCTGGTCTGCACACAGACCCTTCTCAAATATACTGCCAACGTCACAAAATTGTAACCGGTATGTTTGCGGCTGTGTGTGACACGGGCCCATGCATGGCAGAATTGGTGGTTGTTGCGGTTAATGTTCAGATCATGCCATGTCGCCGAAAATAAATCAATGCATGGGAAACGGCTTCGGCGTGTAAAGTTGCAATTTGTGACGTCCTATGTAACAAGCTGACGTTAACTATCTAACGTTTACTAGCTAAGTAACGTTTTAATCGTAAACATAGCAGATTCATGGTAAAATACATCGGTAATCGGCATTTTTGGCAACAACTAATTTATTAATGAATCAGCATCGACTACATTAAAGAGAGCGCAGGTGAGATGAACGGGGAGAGCAGGCAGTGGGCCAAACCACTGTGAGAGGCAGGGGAGGGGGAACTCAACAGTTGTTTAAACTTATTTTTTGCGTTTGTATTTTCTTCTAATTACTCAATTAGTTTAGGTAAACATAAATATATTTATGACAATAGAGAATACGAGTTTAATTGTTCGAGGGGTGGGACAACTCTTGGATAGAGGGGGACAACTCTCGGATAGAGGGAGACAAGTCTCGGATAGAGGGGGGCTTGTCCCCTACGTCCACCCCGGGATTTAATCCCATGGTCGAGATGGGAAGCGAACCTAGGTCTAAGGCATGCTAACCACAGCAATCAGCACCGACTAAATCAAAATAAATAATCTTAAATAGCAACAGAAAAAATAAACAAATATATATTAAAACCACAAACGGATTTTTAACAAGATTGCTAAAGAATAAACTAAAATAGACAAAAACTAATTTATGATAGTAATTCAGTAAAGACAAAACTATAAAAAAAAAAAAAATGTATGAATGAATGTTTCTGTATACTGTGTTAGGCTATATGAAACCAGTCTTCTTTTTGATTGCACTTATGCTCTTGTTGTACTTATGCTGTCCTAATTGCTTCCATTGCCTACCCCACTTGTAAGTCGCTTTGGATAAAAGCGTCTGCTAAATGACTTAATGTAAATGTAAATGTATAAAAACTTTGCTATGAACTCTTGTGTTACCGCGAGACATATGAATTAGTGACTTAATACTCATTCAATATCCCACCTTGTGCCTTCCAGATTTATTTATGTTTTTTTCACAAGTCGTACTGAGTCGTACTGTGAACCAAATATAGAACAGGAATGTGTATAACCAGGATTGTGTGTATGATACACTAAGTATAAAGTACATTAGAAGACCACTTTTTCTTTACCAAAGGGTTTTTATTCCTCAAAAAAAGCACAATGGCCAACCAAAAACCAAGGGAGTTCAAGTTTTAAAAACGAGATACAAATAAGAATTTCACTAATACAATGTATCCAAAGTAGCATTATAAGCTAAAGATTAGAAAAATTCTGTATTTTAAATTCTGTAAATGGCCACTGGTTCGAGGTCATTCTGGAGCACACTTCATGCAGTAAGTTTAAAGCACACCTGAGATTTTTGCCGTGATATCGCCAGGTTGGCCAAATAATGTAGCGTTTGAAATTCTGTTTTGTTTACACTTAAAAATTGCGTCATAAAAACATTTTGGCAGAACAATTCCTGGAATCAACTCCTGTTTCACAAAAAGTTTTTAAGTAGTGAAAAAAAGGGTTTTTACCGGTTCTTTTAGGAACCTTTGACTGGTCCTTTGAGGAACTGAAAATGGTTCTGCTGTGAAAAACCTTTTGTAGCACCTTATTGACTTTTTCAAGAATTCTGCTAGCGGGTAATACATTAATATAATCAAACAAACATTTGTGCCTTTGATAAAAAATCATCATTAAAATACACCAGCTTCCCTTAGACGTCAGTATGAATCAGGACGCAGTCCAATGCATTCGATTCATTAAATATCAGAGCTTAGACGTGTCAGAAGATGCTTTTCTGGACTTTAGACACCCGATCTCACAGTCCTTGCGAGTATTAAATCTGTTGGCGTTCCCTTCGCAGCCGCTGTACCAGAAGCGAAGGCATTCACCGCTGCGGATGTTGAAGTACCACTTCACAGAATACTCTGAGCATCTTCCCTCATCATAATCAAACTGGCAAACGTCTAACAACAGACAGAAAACACACACATGCTTTCAACCAGCACAGAATCACAAGCTTTATGTCTACAGATGTGAAGAAGAGTTGCAAAAATGTACTGTGGTATTACAGCACAAATCTACCAAATGCAGCTCTTGGGTAAACGTGTTTGTAATGTGCTTTATCTGTATTATATACCCTCGTTTGGATTGGGATCATCCTGTGGGTGATTTTCCGATTCTGTGGGAGAAATAAGAAGTCAAATGAAGAAAATCATACACCGTGAAGATTAATATATTCATATGTTTTTTCATAATTTACAAGAATTGGTGAATAATCGACATACCTATGGATCCACACTCGCTGAAGCACTCCGCCTCCGTCAAAAACCTGTTTTCATTTCCACCACAACCACCGTACCAGAATTGCAGGCATCTTCCGTTTTTCAGGTCGTAGTGCCATCTGAGCACATACGATGGACAAGCCAAACCCGTATCTCTCTTTAGAAAACATCGTGCTGTGGAAAAAACACCACCGAAAATATTCTACAGAACGCAAGTTTATAAGAGAAACAGCATTACATGCCAAGACGAACAGCTCGGGCATCCCGGTTTATATGAGCAACACAGATCAGAACACAGAAATGTGCTCTCATGTGAATTCACCTTTTTTGATCTTGTGAGGCTCGACTGGGTCCTCTTTGTGTTCCTCTGTGTGCTCTTCTGTTAAAGTGTAGTCGTTTAGAAATGATTCGATGTATGTATATTCCTCTTCATCTTCCTCTTGAGCTTCTTCTGTTTGGGGAACAATGGGTACGACGTCTCTGAAACACACAGGATTTATTTCAGCAGAAAGTATTGTTGGCATCATATCTCGCAAAAAAAAAAACATCCCCTCATAGGCTGCACTTTATAAGCCATGTTATATAACACTGTCAATACCAGTTATTGCTCATCTGAGATCAAGTTTTCCTATCTCAATATTCATTGAAATCTTGCTTCCTAACAATTAAACTCATGTACTCATTTTCGCTTACTAGATAGTATTGAAGTTCCCAATTTATGACGCGACACATGGTCGTAAACTAGACCTGTTAAACGATAAATCACATACAGAGTAAAAGTTTGTGTTTATATAATATGCGTCAGAGGTGGGGACTCGAGTCACATGACTTGACTCGAGTCTGACTCGAGTCACAATTTTCAGGACTTGCGACTTGCTTGATTGAAGTAAGAAAATGACTTGACTTGACTTTGACTTGAGAGCAAGTGACTTGCGACTTGACTTGACTTTAAATGGAAGACTCGACAATGACTTGAACTTTGTAAAGTAATGAAATTAGCTAAAATAATTATTGTGACTCAGCAGCACTACAGCGCCTGTGCCTTTAACGCTGCTCAACTCAAACCGCCCCAAACAAGGTGTAACGGCCAATTACTGTAGAGCAGTTACGATAGAGAGGAAACTGCTCATGCGCTTGAAACAATTGGGGCCGTTACAATGGCAGACAACAGTCGAGCTCCACAGAGAGTCACGTTTGACTACAAGGACTTTGAACTGGACCGTGAAAATAAAAAAAGATTTGCCAGATGCAGAGTATGCAACGCAAGGATTTCTGACACGACAACCACAACGTCGAATTTCATCCGACATTACAAGAACCACAACGAAAGGTAAGAAAGTAATTTCTTTATAGTCTGTGTACTAAAACGATTAGTAATGTAGTGTATTAATCGTTTCTGTGTGTCATAATTTAGCCTTGGTTGTTTTTTTATTATTAGAAATGTGATCATCGACCGTCACTGGGATTCTGCCTATAACGGTGTAGCCCGAATTTGTGTGTTCTTAAAACATTAAAATCCTCTTAAATTAAAGAAGGGCTTCTCTTTATAACATGTAGGCTAATGTCTATATTAAATGCGCGCATGTTCAAGTGTATGGGGTGGACTGCTTGTGGAAGATGACAGCTCGCTTATATACTGTATCACAGGCTCACATGGACGCGCCGGTGAGATCACTTGCACTTGAAAAACTCTTTAAAAACTTTTCGGTCATACTGACGAGAATAATTTCGTTATTCTAATCTGTTAACTGTCTACATTGTTTTTTATACTCACAATAACAACAAAACGTTTTGTGCTGTAAAATAATGAAACCAGTTCAAATAGAAAACAAATATTCTCAGATTATATATTACGTATGAAACGTGCATATTGCGCGTCCAACGCAGAGATGACGATTAACCATCATAACTTAATCACTGGGCTATATTAACATACAATTTATTTATATTCTGCCGAAATGAAGAAGATCTGTTCATTTTGATAAACACGGTTCAAGATCGAAGTCAATAAAAATATCCGGGATTCCCATCACAAGATGCAAATTCCCCATAGGCCTACAGTGCACTTTAATGGACAGCACAAGTATTACTGCATCATATATTTAAAACATTTAATAGGCAGATTTTCAGTCACAATTCTTAGTTTATAAGCTTAATAGCCTGTATAAATGCTCAAGTCTTAAGTCATTCTGTCAGATACAAGTATTTCCATTTCTGTGTAGACCATTTCAATTAAATTGAATTAGATTGTATTATACATTTCAGACTGGATTTCTTTTGTGTAAGCAACACTTTTATTTTCAGATATGCATATAATTCATATGAGAATAAGATACATAATGTATGTATATAAGTTCATCTTTTCTGTGCAAAAATAAACACGTCTCTAAAAAATTAACCTCTGTTTATTTTAGTACTGTGACTTGACTTGACTTGACTTGAAACTTATCAGGACTCGACTTGACTTGCTTAGGGTGAACCCTTGACTTGACTTGACTTGCTTGATTTTCTAAACTGTGACTTGAGACTTGACTCGAGGCTTGATGGTTAAGACTTGAGACTTACTTGGACTTGACCATATGTGACTTGTTCCCATCTCTGATATGCGTCTGTGTTCTGTGCATTATAATTCTGTTTTAATAAACACATACACGTTTATATATTAGAAATATTTATATGTTTTAATTTATATTCAATTACAATTTAAATTATATATAAACACTAATTGATTTTTATTTTTGTTAAAGATATACATATTTGTGTTTATAAATGCCAAATTATAATGCACAGACAGACATTTATCATGTGAACTAAAACTTTTATTTTGGATGTGACTAATCCATGAATCGCTTAACAGACCTTTTTTAAACCATGATTAATGTTTGTAAGGGATCATAAGACTGGTCTCCATTTTGACAAACGCAATCCAAAAATTACAAATGCCAACCGAGGAGGGTTTTCAAATCACATGTGGCACTAAAAATGAATCTGCAATTTTTTGTAAATCTATTTGTAAAGCGCTTTACACACTGCGTATTATTCCAAACTGCTAGGCCAGTGAAATGAATACAGAGCTTTACAGGGTATGACATCATCACATACACAACCTTTGACTTTTTCCAGAAAGCCAGTACACAGTTCAAGTCGACAAAAAAAGGCATTTCTTTTACATATCTGTTTGTTTGTTCTTATTATATCATTAAAGCACAAAACTGAAGAACCTTTGCAGGGAAATTTTGGTGAAGAGGGTACTACATGTTGTCAGATTGGCAGAAGAACAAAAACAAGACAGAGCTTGTTTAGAGATAGTTTAATAACCGAAGCGTACTTGTGGTAAATGACTAACCTCTCCACTGATTGTCCAAACTCTACAGTTCTCGGCTGAAAAGCATCACATTCACGGGCCGGAACATCAGATCGAGGAATGGGCTCTCCTGCACAACAACAGCACAGACACACAAAATTAAAGACTATGGGTTACATAAAGAAATGCAGTATTACTCAAAAATAAAAACTCATCATTTATTCTCTCTATATGTGGTTGTAAATCTGTATGTGAGTCTTTCTTCAGTGTAACACAAAAGAAGATATTTTGAGAAATGTCTCTGTGGTTTCGTGGTCATACAATGGAAGACAATGGGGTTCAGCGTTGTTTGGTTATCAACATTCTTTAAAATATCTCCCGTTGTACTCTGCAGAAGAAAGAAACTCATACAGGTTTGAAATGACGAGAGTCAATTCTGATGTTCATGTTTAGGTGAACTGTTGTTCGAATCTCTCTTCAAACCTCGGACAAATGATGACACCAGAATATGGATGCTGCTTCTTCTTACTGTTCAGCTGGTGTAGAAAGGCGTTGATGAAACGTCCGGCATACTGTCGATCTCTCTGTCTTGCAGATCCCAGGAACACAAGCCTTTGCTCCAGAGGAACGCTGGTCAGCTTCTCCATCTGTCTCCAGTCGAATTTCTGTCCCGCCATGACGATAAACAGAACAACATTTTGACACTTACACAGTTTAGACACATAGTCAAGCTGAGCCTTGTCCAAGTGCTCCTGGCCAAAAACGGCCACTATCATTTGCTTCTTCCGTGGTCTCTCGGCTTTCAGGAGGACGTTTGTGATCATCCATTCTAAAGCGAACTCGACACGGGACGCCCCGCCCACTTGCTTCACCGTATCTGTAATGAGTCTCTTCATCATGCTGCTATTTTTAAATGCGGTGAAGCTGAACTCCTCGTGGATATAAGAGTAGCCGTATGAGGAGCTCTGTTGGTAGACGGACACTCTGGCTTTGCCGTCGGCGGCGCTCGGCTCGCTGCTCACGTCAACATAATCCAACAGAGAAAGTGTGAGATCCTTCACGGTGAGATGCTGTTGAGGGTTCAGGTTATCAGAGGCGTCCATTAACACAGACAGATCCATATCTATCCGCAGGGGTTCTGGAGTCAAATTAATGCCACAGGTTGGATTCGGGTTACAACGGTCTGAGGAGAGGGAATGAACATTGTTTACTTTGATGATTTGACCAACAATCTGTTAAAAAAATTGCATCTCCTCATTGGAATAGTCAGAGAGAGACTTGATTTACAACTGATTTCAATATAAGTTTATTGATGAGGTAGCAATGCAATAGGGCTGTTAAAAGATTCATCGTGATTAATCGTTTGCAGGGTAAAAGTTTGTTTTTACATAATATATCTGTTAACGTATTAAAAAATTGCATCTCCTCATTGGAAGTGTCAGAGAGAAACTTGATTTACAACTGATTTCAATATAAGTTTGTTGATGAGGTAGCAATGCAATAGGCCTGTGAAACGATCAATCGTGATTAATCACATCCAGAATAAAAGTTTTAGTTTACCCAGACGTATATTATGTAAAAACACACTTTATTCTGGATGCGATTAATGGTGATTAATTGTTTAACAGCCCGACAATGCAATACTATAAATAGTATATATACTGTATGTAAATACATTGTGTAAAATAAACCCCTGTATGATTAAATTATTTTTTAATAATTTTTCAGTCTTGAAAAAATTTATTTATTACCATTTTTATAACAATAGTTTTATTACAAATACCATTGTTGAACTATGGTTACTGTAGCAAAATCCTAATTCATTTGTGGTTCCTATGGCTTAACTATAGTAAGCATGTTTTTTTTTTTTAAGTAAAACCGTGGTACATTTCATTAGGTATATCAGTAAAAAAGAGATGGAGATGGTGGTCTAGTGGGTTAAACCACTGAACTGGTAAATCAAAAGGTTGCTGGTTCGATCCCAGCAGCCACCACCAGTGTGTCCTTGAGCAAGACACTTTACTCCATGTTGCTCCAGGGGGATTGTCTCTGTAATAAGTGCACTGTAAGCCGCTTTGGATAAAATAAAATAAAATAAAAATTCATTTTTAAACATAGTAAGGAAGCCAGTAAAAGAATATACTGTAAGACATTTAATATAAATAGAGCTCTTAAAAAAAACACAAACCTCAATAAAACCATTGACTATTTGCTTAAAAAAACAGCATTCTAAAATAAAGTATTTTGATTGAATGCTTAAAAATAATCATACAGCTCCAGAAAAACTTGGAAAAACTTTTTTCTGGATTTAACGGTTTTGGGTATTTGAGTAAAATGAAGGGTTTTTTTTCATTCTGTGACCTACTGAACTTCTATACTTTCTGCCAATAAGTGTAAATCAAAGTGAAAGCTGGTGAAAAGAACAAAAAAAGCGTTTCCAAACAAGTTTAACATTAAAATAAGTATATTAATTTTAGTACAAAACCACAGTAGTTATTTTACATGCATTTAAATGCATTTCACCGGTTTAATGTGCCTTGGCTCTCAGTCTTTTACGTTGCTGTTTGGTTTCTGCTTTCGCTAAAATTCGACCAACATTGGAATTAAACAATAAATGTAAAATCTAAGTAAATTCAAATGTGTAGTGCTTTCTTCAGTTTTCCAAAGCTGTATATATTGACGTGTTTGCACCGTAGCTTACCGAAACAAATGACGCACTGTTTAATACGACTGACTCCCTCTCCATCAACCACGATGAAGCTTCTGGTGTCATCAACCTGAAACAAACATTCCAGAGTTCATAACGTCTATCAGCTTCAGTGCCCTCATGCTCTCTCTCCATCACCCAGACGTAACATCATGAGTCCACAAATACAGAGTTCATTTAAAACAAAGTGTCTCCAGAGTTACCTGAAAAGCCAGCTGCACATCCTTGGCCGGCTGTAAGGCGACGACTCCCAGACCGATGTCTGCAGCCTTGAACTCCAGCATGGCTGTTTTAATGCTGGACGCATCTTCCGACGGCCCGTTTGTGAAGAACAGGGCCACTTTTCTCATGAGCCGTCCCTCTCGAACACGTTTGAAGACGTTCCGCGCCACGAAGAGCATGGCCTGTCCCATTTCTCTGATTTTTGTGGTTCTCTTTAGAGGAATCGTGCTCACGGCCTCCAGCAGGAGTTTCTTCTGACGGTGATCTGAGAAGCGGATCAGATACTTGGACTCGCTGTTGTAGGAGATCACCGACACGCGAGCCCCCCAAGGACAGGTGGTCTCAGCAATGGAAATGTCCTCAAGTAAGGAGAGGGTGGCGGCTCGCATCTGCTCGAAGACCTCAGTGGTGACGCCGGCCGACATGTCCAGAGCGATCACAAGTTCTGTGGGGTATGCTGGACACTGACCTCCGTTAGCTAAAAACAACATAAAAGGGCATAAAATATAAACCAGAAGGCTGTTATTTTGTTTAACTTCAAAGAAAATTTCAAAATACTGTAGTACACTATTATAGTTCACTATATAGTATTAACCAAAGTAAACTGATAAACTGTACTTCAGATAATCTATATGAAGAACTATAATATCTCAGCATTTAACTAGTTAATAAATATTAACGTATACCACACAGTATTTTCATCATATGGGACCATTCACATATGCGGTGAGGTGACAGACTTTCAGTTGTATTAAACCTTAGATGTTTTTGAGGTCACGAAAGCCTTTATTTTAGATAAGGGTACCTGCACAGCAAGCTGTTGAGATGAAAGACAAAAAAGATTCAATGTCAAAAACAAGATGCTACCGAGATTTTATCTTGAATCATATTGTCCTGTATATCTCAACTCACCACAGTTGTTGCGGATCTTCTCGACCAGTTTACATTCCTTAACACGGAGAAGCCGAAGAACAAGATAAACATATATAGCCCGTGAGTAATTCATTACTGTATAAATATGACATTATTGTTATGATTTATGGCAATGTGTACTTACAGGCATTTCACTGGCTCCAGGCGATCCTCTATGACCCTAAAAAAATAAAATAAAACTCAATACAAATCTGCACTTTCCTTGTTTTCAATGTTTTGTTGCTGTGTGGAATTCAATTCAAAACACTGAATAATGATATGGACTGTATGGTTAATCAAAAGAACTCCTGATTTAGTCAAGCCCATGAGGGTTTAATAATACTGTATATCAAATCAATAGAAATAATATTGCTGTAAAATAAGAAAAAATTATTCTAACCTGAATTACTTACTCTCTAGTTGTTCCAAATCTGTATAAATTTCTTTGTTTGGTTGACCACAGAAATATAGTCATTCAGTAGTATGCTTTGTGATTCACTTATGATTTTAGTTGTCCTAATGTTGACCCAATTGCTTCCATTGTTTACCCAACTTGTAAATCGCTTTGGATAAAAGCGTCTGCTCAATGACTAAATGTAAATGTAAATATAGTCAAAGCAATGCTTGTAACCAAACATCGACTGCCATAATGGAAAAAAAAGACAATTGTTGTCAAAAGTGCCCCAAAACTGTTTGCGGTCCTACGTTTTAGAAAATATCTTCTTTTGTGTTCAACAGGTTTATTTTACTAAGAGCAACTAGAAGGTGAGTAAAGGATGACAGAATTCTTATTTTTGGGTAAACTATCACTTTAAATGAGATCATCTTTGTATTCATCAAAATGACTGACCCTGTGTCCATCCATTCCTCTTTCCCCGGGATCACCTCGACCACCTGAAGCACCAGCGTTACCCTGATCAACAGATATATATCATCATCATCAATACGTTTCAAACATAGAGAAGCAACGAGTGAAAGAATGTGAATTCATATCATTTTCAATCACACATAACATCATTTTTTTGATAGATAATAATTTCAAAGGGGAAATAAGAAAGTCAACTTTGTCGTACAGGTTTTCCTCGGTAGCCTTTGTGTCCTTTACTTGCGCCGGATCCTTTGGCACCATCTTCGCCCTTAATTTTATTAAAATATATGAATCATTAGTCACGTATATAACATGTCTACTGAACAACTATGATGTGTGTTTAAACAAACCTGTAAACCCGGGAGGCCGATGTATCCTGGCTTTCCCTACAAACACATTTCATTTGTGTTTTAATAAAATAAAACCTCACCAAACATCAGATGAATGCACGTGAAAAAAAGTTCAAGCATTTGAAGAACTGACATGTTCTCTTGTGTTATGAATGACAGGTACCTTGTTCCCTTTGGGTCCAGACGGTCCAAATCCGTCTATTCCATCCTGACCCTGTTTACATGAACATATGAAGCGAGAAGCTAAGGACCATCAAATCTGATGAAAACTCCTTTTATCTTAAAGTTCCGGTGAAATAAAAAATGACATTTCTTATTTCTTCATGAAATATTGCAGCGTTTATAGTAAATAGCTGTACGTTAACTCCGCCCCTTCAAATCTTTCAGTCTGCTGCCAGCTTCATTTAAAAATCATTGAAACGGTTGTTTTTACACAACCAATTCGCAGTGAAATACGCAAGCCACGCTCACTAATTTTCTCTAAAATTACTTTTAATTCGGAAATGTGTCCCAACTTCCGCTTCAAGGGGACTTTAAAGCTTTACTGACCGGAGGTCCTTTGAATCCGTCTGGCCCTCGATCTCCTTTGATCCCCATGTCACCGGGTACACCCTGAACACAGTAAGCACACTTGTGAAGTGCGAGCTCAGATGTGATTCACAAATATTAAGTGGCTGCAGTTTTACATTTGCAAAATAAGAGTCTTACCCTCGACCCTCTGCGTCCCGCGCGTCCATTAGACCCTTGAACTCCAGACGGACCGCTCGGACCCTATGAGACATCATCATGCTGACATTAACACACAACACATACAGTCTCCTTCAAGGTTAATAAATGGAAATTGAACATTGAAGGGAAGTGCATGGAGAGAACTGACACACCTGAACTCCAGGTACACCTGGTTCACCTCTGTCTCCTGTGGTCCCCATATCACCATCTGCTCCCTGAAGCAGACGACAAAAACGAAAACAATCCCCACAGTATCAAATAGTATTCTGTGATGTGAAATCTGTGTGTTTGTATGAATGCCCTCACTGTTGGTCCAGTGTAACCCTGAGGTCCTCGCTGGCCCGGGTCACCTCTTTCATCTGATGTGACACCCTACAAGCACACAAACGCATTTATACATTTGGCAGAAAGCGTAGAATATACACAAGCAGAACAGAACAGATGTACTACATACCGGAAGTCCCGGCGGGCCTCTTCTCCCAGGAGCACCCTAAAAAATATATTCAAAAAGATAAAGAGAAGTAAGTTCCTCAACCAATTAAAATTGTATACAATTATTTTTTTTAAATAAGGCTATTTTAGGCAATACTGTACATAATCACACAGTTCACGCCAAAGGTCCGAAAAATGCAATTTAAACACTCCCTTAGTTCTCAGAGAGATCCAGAAATGCAGTGTGATGTTGTATGTCGTTTGATTTTATTCTGTGAATATCAAAGAATTCGACCATAAACGAGTAAGCTACTGAGCATCACTCACAGAATCACCCTTTCCTCCGATGTCACCTTTGGGTCCGGGAAGCCCCTCATCACCCTGACAACAGAACACAATGAGGTCACATTTACATTATCGACCAACTCAGATTCTGTTTAACAAATTCAAACTATTACATGTTAGTATCTCAGAGTTCCATTTTTTTATTTTTGTAATCATGATGCTTGTGTCGTATCTGCCTGTGAAACTAACCTTGTTTCTAATGATTGATGATTTTAATAGATTTTACGCAGAATTGCTTAAAGGCACAGATTCAACACGTCAAAACTGGTTGTATTTAAAGCGGACTATGAAATGCGGTTGTCAGCCTGGTGCATCCGTCAGCTGTTTAAGTAAACACGGTCACATGTAAACATAGGTAAATATTTGTGTTTTAGGGCCTGCTGTGTAAACGTTAACTTCAGAAACATAAATGTGTGATAAATCCTTGTTAAGACCATCCTTCAGAGCAGCTCTTGGTCTCACCATTTATCACCGGAAAATGTTTTCATTTTTTTTCAGCTATGCATTCACACAATTATACAGGAGGAATATAGTAACACAGCACGATTCTAACGCAAACAAATCCTGTTAACATTTTCCAGAAGGCCTCTCACCGTGAGTCCCGGACCTCCTCTCTCGCCCTTCAGACCTGTAGTTCTGTTGTCTAGTCCTGGTGAGCCCTGTAACGTAAACACAGATTCATATTCAGACCAAGAATCTGAATCATATCAAGCTGTTTAGATTTCAGAAAGTGTGCTATAAACACACAGGACAGACTCACGGGATCTCCTCTCACACCAAGGTGTCCTTTGGGTCCAGTAGAGCCCTTAAAACCCTTCATACCCTACAACACAGAGAAGTAGAAACACGAGCTGAATCGGCACTATTTTTTTATAGCGGTGTATGAAGGTAGAGCTTTTAAATGAAAACGATAGATGTGTGAAATTACAGCATCGCCTGGATCTCCTTTAGGTCCTGCAAGCCCCTTCAGACTTGTGTCGCCCTGCACACACATGAAATATACAAGCAAAGATTTTAATAGATTTGGTATGACGTTCATATGTCATTTACTGTAGCATCCCCTATGAACGTACAGCCGCAGATTTAATAAAAAATGTAATCATCTTTTATAGATGTATTTTAGTCATTTCAGTCCAGCGTCTTTTGAATTCAACAAAGTTAAACCTAAGGAGTGACAGCAAACGACAGCAAATGTGAAAGCATGACAAGACCCATGAAAACTGATCAAAATCCAGGTTATCACATAAGAAATATCTTTTGAACTTTTCCTATACATGTATAAATATGACTGTTGTATTACTGGAAAGATAATCTGAACTTGTTTTCTCTGCCATATTAGAAGTCTGGAAAAATTCAGAACATCTTTTCTGTTATTTTCACCTGTTTCTCCAGTTTCATTTCTGAAAATAAATGCAAATAAGTTATTTTTACTTTAAAATTGGGAGAAATATTGCTAGCAGTTCAAAGAATGAAATATAAATGATCATTTTACCTGTATATTATGTAAGATAATAAATCTTGTAAATTACGTGACAAAAACTGATTTGACCTAATTTTATAAATATTAATCTAACGGTGTGATAATCCGCAATATTAATAAATTAGTTTAACAAATCGGGTAATTATGTGCCTTAAGGAACAATTTTCTTACATTCGGTTTATTTAATCACCCTCATGTGATTCCATACCAGTATGAATGCATTTCCTCTGCACAACACAGAAAGAAGATATTTTGAAGAATGCTGATGAGAATATTGAACACCATTGACTTCCGTTGTATGAACACAAAACCAGTGAGACATTTCTCAAAATATGGGGTGAATAAATGATGACTGGACTTTCATCTTTGGGTGAACTATCCTTTTAATATGATGTACTTTAATAGGCAAATGTAACATTAAATTGATGTTTTTTTTCATGCATAAATGTATTTTCGGCAAAGGCACCTTGCAACAATGTAAAAGTGTGTAAATAAATGTATTTACGTTGAACAGCACATCAAACCACAGGCCCATGAATGCAAATGCACGAGGCTCAGAGACAAGATCTCATTTCATGAAATGATTTCTGACTTTTTAACTTACTGGTGTTCCTCAAGCCAGTTTAAAGCACAAAAAAGAGAAAATTCTAAAACATTAAGGACTCCATCATGATGCCTAAGCAACAAAACTGCCAAATGTCATAGAAGAACCATTTTTGGTTTCCACAAGCAACCATCTCTTTCATACTTTTTATAATCTTAATAACCTGTTTGCTTTTGTTAAACAAAATGGTTCTTTCTGGAACCTAAATGTTTTTCTATGGCATCACAGAACCTTTGGAAGCACCCTTTCTTACAGCATCACTGACCGGTGAAAGTGTTGTGAAACAGAGCAATAAAATAAAGATGTTACCTGTTCTCCATCCACTCCATCGAGACCGTTCTCCCCATCTTCTCCCTGTTAAACACAGGTCAACATGTCAAACACACATTCATATGTTTGGATGAGTTGGCAACAAGTACCGAATGTCTTCTCTTGTATATCAGCCTAAAATTAACAAAACTGTAGAAAAAAATAACATCTGTCTTCACAAAAAAACATTCGAACACATCTGTCTTGTTTTTTCCCTGTTTTAAGAAAGCAAGATAGATTCGCACGGTTAAGACATATTTTCAATATTTTCAATTAATATATACAGTAAATGTGTGCAGTGCAACGAAACAAAAACTCAAAATGCATTCTCTGTTAAGCTTTAGTAGTGAATTTCACTGTGCATTTCTGTTTTATTCGCTAACTATCTGCAATACACTTTAAGCAGGCGTGAAATGTGATGAAATATACAGAATTATATCAAAGAGATGGATCCAACCGGCTTTGCGTACTTTCACTAGTGAATAAATGCATTCACAGTTCAATCTTCAACTTCAAAGAATTATCATAACAATTTTTACTTGACAAATTATTATAAGTTACACTGATAAAGAACATGACCTTTGCTGTGTTCAACTATAGCATACACGTTTATGAAAGAACAAAATCAACTCTTGATTTCTAAAAAGTAAATCGAGTTAAAACTCGTCACTCACTTTATTTCCAGTCCAGCCTCGATGACCCTGTTAAAAAAAAAGACAATAAAACAGGATTTCTGTACATCTCATGTGGTTTTACTCTCCTCATATACCGTACAGGAATACTCAGTGAACTATTATTCGTATAACGTTACATAAACAAAAATTCAGATAGCAACAGCCATGCCGGTAGGCACTGTAGGTGGTTAGCATGTATGATTTAACTCGCTTCAGACATACTAACATGCATACCATGATAAATTCAGAAAATCAGTGCAGATACAAACAGCACGAGATGCATTATTGATGATAAATCACAATAGCTTTACCTTGAATCCTCTGTTGCCACGGCAACCGTTGTGTCCATGAGTTCCATTTAACCCCGGCGGTCCTCGCTCACCCTGCCGGAAACCAGATGGGGGAGACTATTTATCTAAAGCATATACATGGCACATCTGTTCTTAAACATACTCGTCCTGCCTCTATATCATCAGCGACATGTCTCTATGGACAAGGTCAAAGGGCACGGATATAAATGTGACATAAAACGGTTAAACCTGCTGTACATCCACCTCTGAAAAACGAAGTTGTGCGAAATTATATACATTCATGTTTTTCTGCAAACATTATAGGCCGCTAAACATCAACTTTGATCAGTCAGTCAGATAGACGTACCATAACACCCTCATCTCCAGGAAGTCCAGGGTATCCCATCTTCCCCGGGAGGCCCTGTGCAAGAGAAATATTAATGTTAATTTGAAAAAGATGTTTTTAACACGATCCCGCCGTCTTCTAAGGTACCTAATACTGTTCAAAGCATGTTTCACTATTAAATGATTCATGGATTAAAGTTCTCCGTCACTATGACGGATTTCCGTCAGTTGCAGGGTTCCAGTATGTCCATAATGTCTGTTAGATTTATTTTCCCCATAGATTAATAAACCCACATAAATGAATGAATAAGTGTAGCCTATGTGTGGTTTAGACCTACAGTATGTGTGGTTAGTCTTAAAATTTTAGTGCCCTTGTAGTAAATTGATAAACTAGAATAAACACATAGTATACTATAGTAAAGTTTAAAAACACTATAGTATCTAGGAATTTTACTACAGTTTACGAAATAGTAATATACTACAGTCATTTATGTGGACAAATACACCACTATTGTATATAAAAAAGAAAAACACAGTACTTAGAAATATCAAAACAAACTTAGGTAATAAAATGTTATGCCTTAATTTATCCATCTGTATGTTACATTAATGTCATTTGTCAGTTACCTGCCTATTCGTGTGATGAACTGCATTTTTTACATTTTTTAATGATGACAAAAGATGTTTTATACTAGTGTTCTAGTACTCAAGACCGGTCCAGGCCTCGAGTCCGGTCTCAAGACAATTTTGTGATGGTGTTGGTCTTGTCTCGTTCTCAACTGTATTTGGTCTAGTCTTGGTCTCAGTGGTCTCACTGGAATTTTTTTCAAGACCGGTCAAGACCACAACTGTGGGAATTACAATAAAATGTGACCCTGGATCACACAACCATTCTTAAGGAGCGCAGGAAAGATAAAAATATATCGGATGGGTCAGAATTATCAATTTTTCTTTTATGCCCTGAATCATTAAGATATTAGGTCAAAATCATGTTCCATGAAGGTATTTTGTTAATTTCTGGTCTTGGTCATGACTCGGTCTCGAGTAACTAAAATAGCTTTCAAAATACGCAAACTGGCAATATGAAAGCGATTCAAAACATCTCCCCTTAAAACACTTTTGGTCTTGACTATTTAAATAAAGTGTCTGTTAAAGGAATATGACTTGGCCTTATAAGAAATTCAGTCAGAAGACATTTTTTCACTTTATACATGAACGATGTCAATAAAATTAATAATTTTCCGTTTTTGTCATATTATAAATCATCTAATCTATTATTTCTAGACTCCAACTAACATCACCTATTTTTGTCATTTTTATGTATACAACTACTTTGATTAGAATGCAACTTTAGTCTGGATATCACAAACGGTGTCACTAAAGATAAAGATATTTTCTACTGTAGCATGTCTCACACCGTGACATTGATTCTTACCTTTTGAGCCGGGCGACCAGGGGGTCCTCGTGGTCCAGACATACCAGTGCATGAACACAGAACATTACAGCATTCCCTAAGAGCAGCTGAGTCCTGACCGGAGACAAAAACACAAGGTGTGTGAGTCTGCTTATTCCTTTTAACAGAACATCTCGAAAAAAATGTATGCCTTTGAAAGTGCTCTGTCACTGAATCTTTTCAGTGTACAATGTTCTGATAATTGCATTTTTTTTTAAAGCACATCTCAAGGAGGAACAGTCATAAACCTACAAAAAATAACCACACAGTAATGTTGTCGAAATGAAATTGATTTTAAAAGAGAATAGTTGAAATGCATCTGCCATTTTTTACTGTGTATTGTTCCATCAATTAGTCATTTATTGCTTTTTTACACTCAGCACATCTCAAGAAAATGTAATTGCTTTCTCAGAGTTGTCTGTTGTGTATAAACTTTCTCATTTTCTCTTTTCTCAATTTCTAGTTAAGACTCAGGAAAAATCCGAACAACTTTGCATTTGTCAATCGCATGGCCAAGTTTCTATATTTGGGTAGGGTTTGAAATCGCCCGATTGGTGGGGAGGTTCTGACTCGTGTATGAAGCTGTTCATCTTTAAAACCCTGTCATTCGATCACCTTAATATATTGTTGTTATTAATGTTATTATTATTATTTGTTTGATTTATTGTTATTAACACAGAAGTGCTTTACTGCTGCTATTATTGTTAGTGCTATACGATTAACCCTTAAATGTACATTTGTGAATACTGTGTTTAACCTCGGAACAATCGGAAACATCTATAAGAATTAATCATTGAAATATTACACTCTAAAAGAAGTTGAGGCAGCTAAAAATAATGAGGCAACTTATATTTACATTTATCCATTTGGCAGACGCTTTTATCCAAAGCGACTTACATTGCTTTATCCTATACATTTATACTTAGGTATTTGCAATCCCCTGGAATCGAACCCACAACCTTGCGTTGTTAACATATCACAAGCACTCAACAAAGAAAAACTGAAGTCCCCCCAACTTAAAAATTCAATAGTTGTAACAACATAGTCAAGTTTACCTAATGAACAACAGAATAAAATCAGAACAAAAAACTTTCCGACGCATTTTTGGTAAAACTTGAGAATCTTAGTCCAGTCAACAAAACAATCTTTGTTAAAACCATGTTTAGGCAAAACAATCATTTAACTCCTCTAACTAAAAATGTTCAAGTTACTTATTTATCTTTGTAGGGAGAACGTTTTCGAAGTTTGATTATTTACAGTGTAGGATCTCATCTATGAGTTTTATTTCTTATGGGATACTTGTAATCTGTAAGTATGGACACAAAGAAAGAAAAAAAAAGAAAAATGTAACAAAAATATGTCCCGTTTAATATTTTGGAATCAAGACGAGACAAATCTATTCTGCATTATAGAGTGAAGGGGTTCATCGTTTGACTTTCAGATGGTAAGAATAGATCTCATGCAGATGATAAAAGCAAAATAAGTGTAAACACAGACCAGTGCTAGCGAATACTACAGACTGCTCGGCTGGTTTGAACTAACAGCTCTTATTTTGATACTTACAATCTGTTTCATGAGAGCGTTGCCTACATTCAGCATGTTAATGGACAGTGGCTGCCTGTAGTCGAATCCTCGGCCAAACTCAAGGTGGTGAAAATCAACGACTCCCTCCAAAGATACGATCAACAGCGAGCTGACCCCTGGAGTATAACACACATACCATTACTTCATCAACTTATTTAACCTTAAACCTTGGATTTTTTCACTTATTCACCCAAAAAGCGTGGAAAAACATAATTGCAGCAAAAATCACAATTATTAATCCACATAAAAACTGTGTTTTACATCCGGCGTTGGATTCAACGGCACTTACCACTGTGTTTGAGTTTCTCCGAACTCGCCATCAAACGCTCAATAGTGTCGTCCAACCCATCTGTGAAGAGAATCAACACCTACAGACATACAAAAACATACAATCAGTGTCGAGTGTAACTAGTTACTACGTAATTAGTTACTGTAATTTGATGACTTTTCCTTTGGCAAAAGTAAAGTAAGAGATTACTCAATTTTCTGTAGCTTAATTACAGTTACTTCTGATGTAATTAAACTAAATAACGTGTGTAATATATATGTGTGCTATAGTAGAATTGACATCAAAATACAAAGTGTGACGTTAAGATCTGTGCTTTAATGTTTAATTCCCACATTTGTCAAACTTTGGTCAGTTAATAATACTACTTTATGTAGTTTTATATTGTTTATTTGAATGAATTAAAAGTGCTGTTTCATGTCTATCCTTGAATCACTTAACTAACCAAGATTCATGTAGGAAATAGAAAATAATTATTAATACTCTTTTGCGAGAGTAATTTGTTCAGTAATCTAATAACACTAATGAATTTGTAATTAGTAACCAGTCTTTCACGTTAATTACTTAGTAACTTGACCAACACTGCATACATTTCAACAAAACACGATTGTATGTTTATCAAAATGTGTGTTTACATAAGCTTAAATTGTCAATTGTTAAATTGTCTTCGTTTTAAAATAGTAGACATTGTGTTCAGTGTCTTCACCTGTTAATATTGCTTTCAAAAATGTCTTACAACTTATAAAGAAAAGCAATTTAAAAGCAAACATTGCACAAATACGACATCACTTTTGAACACAACTACAAACACGAAGGAAGATATTTGCAAGAAAGTCAGTAACCAAACAGATCTCGTTGGGAGTCAATGCGGGATGAGATCTGTTTGGCTACTTACATACTTCCAAATATCTTTCTCTTTGTTCAGCAGAACAAATACATTTATAATAAATAACCTGAGGGTGTGTAAATGAAGACAGAAATACAATTTTTGGTTGAACTATTCTATTGTCATGCCTTACCTTCACTTTAGCAGTGGAGCGGACAAACTTTTCTCTGAAGGAATCCAAGAGGAATGTGTTGAAGGCCAGAGGAACGGCGGGTCGCAGTAACAGCACCTTCCTGGCCACATCCTCGTTGTACTTCTCAAAGTCAAAATCCTCCAGAACTCTGTCGTCCTGACCCGAAACAATCCTGTAGCCTATTTTAGTGTCGATTTTGTCGGAGGTGACGCAGCACAGATCAGGTATGACCGAGACGCTGAGAAGTGCTGCTCGGACCAGAGGCTCTACATGAGGTCTTAACAGAGGTTGTGTGGTCGCCCGTCTGGACACGTCAAACCCGATCCCAATGTCAATATTGCAATCTAAGCAAACAAAAAATAAAAACGTAAGCTATTTGGGCATTCAAGTCAAGCTTAAAGATTTTTGAAAGCCACCGCATCAAATAACAAAACCATGGGTCATGTGTAAAGAACTTTTTCTTTTCGGAGGAATTTGTGCATGCGTTTTGATGTGATCACAGACAATGTCCACTTATATTTGGTAACAAGAAAATCTTTCTTTTTACTTCAAAAGACCAAAAAACACATTCCTACATAAAAATACATTCCAACTACTTACCCCTTGATTCTATGGATTGCTGGGGGCGGCAAAGCAAACTCAACACTTTCCTTATGGTAGTCTTCAGCTTAAGGCTTTCGAAGGTCTCGATCAGGACCCGATCGGGTGTTCCGGCTATCTCGAGCAACTCAGATTTTCTTATGTCTTTTCCAACCCCAATAACAGTGATTTCAACATTCATGGCTCTGAGATCGGCCAAGGCTTCCAAGTCCTTGTCATCATTAGCCTCTCCATCTGTGATGAGCAGCAGATTCTGCGAGACCCCCTCAGCGATTCTGGATCCATGCTTTGAGGTGAAGTATTCCTTTATACGTCTTAGGGCCATCCATGTGCTCGTGCCCTGTTTTCTTTGTTTGATATCTTGAATTCCCGCATTTACACCTGCTAAGTTACTGTAGGTGTTCAAGTAAAAGTGGTCCAAGAAAATATCGCTGAATTGGGCGACACTCACTCGCCATTTGTCTGGAGCAATATCGAGCTCTTTCACGATGCCGAACATAGTTTTTTTGACTACATCCCAACTTAGAGGCTTGATAGATTCTGATCCATCGATAAGAAATACAAGGTCTCCCATCTCTTTCTCACAAACTGTAAAGAAAAAACATTAGGACTTGAAAAACTATATGAATAGAACATTCTCGAAGGAGCAATTTTAAAACATAATAGCTACTGTTTTGCTAGCAACAAGTTATAAACAACATGTCCAAGTACATATAAGCTATATTTAAAGGTGCAATACGTCAATTTTTTGGGTTAGAAATAAATTCTAGTACAATAAATTATGTTGCAAACTGTCTCCTCACCCTATTTAGATCTGCATTTATATAATAATAATAAATAGTCTTCTAAAATAGAAATTTAACCACAAAATAATGATTTTTTATTTAAACTGCGACATGCAATTTAATTTTTCAAACAGAGATGGCGATAGAGAGGCAAAGGTTCAAACTGCTGCTTAAATAAGAGCTCTATATCTTTAAATAAATAATCCTCATTTGAAAACAATAGAATTGAAAATTGAACCTAGATGTACTTCTCTATCGAAAAATACTTTTTTTATTTAAATGTTGGAAATTAGGTTGATGACGAAGAAAGCCTGTTGTTCAATGATAAACCCTGTTTAAACGCATCCTGAATAAAAGCTTGTGTCTGCACTCTTTATATTTGTGCACTGTGTACATTTATCTTGTATTTATAAGCATGCATTTGTATATTTAATGTATATATTTAAGAAAAATCTAAAAATGTATAAATATTATACAAATAACCTTAAATTCTATGTAAATATTAATATATACAAGCAAATATTTCCGTACATTCCATACATTTTTAAATAAATAAAAATATGCAGAGTGCACAAACATATATTATGTAAACACAAACTTTTATTCTGGATGCGAATAATTGTAGAAACATCTTAATTAAAAAAAATCCTAAAAAAATGCATTGCATTGCCACAGAATGGTGTGTTTGAATGAGAAATGAGAATCACCTGGTTTAGTGAGATTGCAGAGCTCACGCGTGATTTGTTGTTGAAGTCCGCTCAGTCCCTGATAGTCGTTCACATAGAGAACTTTTCCTCTGCTTCCCTCTGCTATTGTACTTAGCTCCGCCTCCCGGGCTCCTGCCGCACCAATAGCAAAGAGGTTGACTTCCGAATTTGCCAGTAAATCATTCCATTTCTCCAGACCGGCAGGATCGTCCATCTGTCCATCTGTGATCAGAAAGAGCACCTGTGGGACATTTTTTGCACGTCGTCCCCCGTGATCCTGGCTAAAGTAGTTCAACGCATACATCAGGGCCTGAGCCGTGTTTCTGCTTCCCCCCGATGCTTTGATATTTGATACGGCTCTTTCAACATCGGCCTGTTTGTAGTATTGGTTAAGTGTGAACTCGGAATGAGGGGTGTTGGAGTAGACGATCAAGCCAAAGCGCACCCGCCTTTCTCCCGATTTCAGACATGCGGACCACATTTGACATGAAGGATTTCATTTCCAGGAAGCCAATTTTATTGGGAGTGCCAGCACCATCCAGAAGAAAGATGACATCCATCAGTTCAGGTCTCTTGCATTCTGCAAAAATACATGTATAATGTACGTATAGAGATAATGAACATTCTAAATGGGTAGTTTTAATCGGAATAAAGATGACAGTACATTTTGTCTTTACTTACCCGTGCTACAGATCTTCAGAAGGACATCGCTGCCTAATTTATCCAGAGACTCAAAGTCTCCTTCGAAAAAAACTCTTTCTTGAGACCCAGCAATCGCATGCAGCTCCGGCCGGTTTAAAAGCCCGATGCCAATGGAATAAATGTTAATACCGTTCTCTCTGAGGTCTTCAGCGGGCGTCCCTACCTCATCTTTACTGACTCCATTCGTAAGGACTATCAGGAACTTCAAAGCTTTGGGCCGCCCGCCACTCGATACGTCAAATATCTGCAAAACCTCTGTGAGGGCTTTTCCAGTGTATGTTTTTCCACTCATCTGTTGTATAGTTCTTATCTCCTGTATTATTTTTCTCCTGTCATCAAAAGCGTTTAATAAAAACTCCCTCTTTGTGTTTGTGCTGTACTGAACAACAGCAACTCGCTCTTTGTCTGGACCGATCGCAAAGTTTTCGACCATAAACTCCAACAGATCCTTGGTCTTGTTAAAGTCCTCGGGGGCAATACTTTCAGAGCCATCGATGAGAAAGACGACATCTGCCAGAAGACCTTCACATGCTGAAGAAAATGTCAGAAATATTAATAAATAAAAAGAAAATGTAGAAAACCTGGTGTCTTCCTACCTATCCCAGAGCAAAATACTGGATGACAGTCTGGCTTCAAAACAAACCCCTCCACTGAGACTGCACTGATATCGGTCACAGAAGCACTGCGGCTAGCCTAGGCATAATCTAAATCCTCTGTCCTGATTCTGCTTGACTTATCTGCAGCGTTTGACACTGCCAATCACCAGATACTGCTAGCAACTCTGTCATCTCTAGGAATCTCAGGCTCTCCTCTCCGCTGGTTCAAATCCTACCTGTCCGGCAGATCCTTCAGGGTGTCATGGATGGGCTCGCTGTCCACTGCTCACCACATGATCACTGGGGTCCCTCAGGAATCGCTGCTTGGACCACTGCTTTTTCCATCTACATGGCATCCTTGGTACCCATCATACGGGCACACGGCTTCTCGTATCACTTTGCCACGGTGCAACACGATCTCATCAACTCACTTGGCAATTCCACAATCACTCCTTCCAAAACAGCCAGGAACTTCGGGGTCATACTTGATGAACAGCTGTCCTTCAATGATCCCATTGCAAAGACAACGCGGTCATGCCGATATGCCTTTAGAAAGGTTAGACCCTATCTCACTGAGCATGTGGCAAAACTCCTTGTCCAGGCCCAGGTAATCTCAAAGTTGGACTACTGCAATCCTCTCCTTGCTGGTCTGCCTGTAAAGGCTATCAAACCACTCCAGGTGGTTCAGAAAGCACCATGCCTCGCCTTCCAACAACCCAAAAGGGCTCATGTGACACCCCTTTTCATCTCTCTCCCCTGGCTACCGGTTGAAGCCCGTATCAGATTCAATTGACTAATGCTTGCCTACAGGACTATCACTGGATCTGCGCCAGCATACTTTTACACCCTCCTACACCCCATCAAGAACCCTGCGTTCAGCAAACGAGCGGCATCTTGTATTGCTTTCTCATAGGGGAAGTAAATCGCTTTCCAGCACATTCTGCTACACAACTCCTTCCTGGTGAAACATTCTTCATTACTCGGTCCGTTCAACCACCTCTCTCACAACATTCAAAAAACTACTTAAAACCCATCTCTTCTGTGAATACTTGACAGACAAAAAAAACCCACTAACCCTCTCTCTTTATCTCAACAGGTAGTGGACTAGCTTTTGTTGAAACTAGTTACTTTTATTAGCACATTTTGCTATTGCTCCTATATGACATACTGCTCCCTGAACTCTTTGTAAGTCGCTTTGTATAAAAGCATCTGCTAAATGAGTAAATGTAAATGTAGATAAACATAATTTAAAAAAATCTAAAATATTGTTCAGATAAGCACATTGAGCGAAATGTTTCTCACCTTTAACAGAACATATTTCTTTAAGGATTTCTTTCCGGATGTGCTTGAGGAAATCATAGTTTTGAACATAAAATGTTCTTTTCTTGCTGCCGGATATTACCTCCAGCTCAGACATAGATGCGTCTTTCACACCGATGGTATAAATGGTGACGTTCATGTTCCTCAGCTCCTCAGCAATGTCCTTCACCGGCTTCCCCCGGTCTTCCGACTTGCCGTCTGTGATGACGATCAAAAGCTCTCGAACCTTCTTCTCTCTTGTGTGTGCAGCATCCTTGAACAGCGGAATCATTTCCAACAATCCCAGATCGGTCCTGGTGCCGCCTCCGTCCATGATTAGTCCTTTCACCGCCTGCTGGACGGCCGATTTTGTGCTGTACTTGTTCAATCGAAAAGACACGGTCGCTCGGCTCGCAAACTTTACCACACCGATGCGCACCTTATCCGGCGCAATCTCGAACACTTCGAGAAATTCCATAATAAACTTCTTCATTTCATCAAAATCCTCGTAGGAAATACTTCCAGATTCATCCAGAAGAAAGTAGATGTCGGCTTCTGCTGTTGGCTTGCATCCTGGCATGAAACGAAACAAGATCGCAATTTAAAGAATTGGTTCGGAATTTTTTTACCATCATTTTTTAAGATGCAATAATTTTACTACCTAAGATAGTTACTAAAAAAAAATTTGTTTTTTTATATTTTTTATGTATAAATGTTTTTTTTTAATTCATTTATATATGTATGCTTTATTTTAAAATATATTACAAACCATGATTTTGTATAACATAAATGTGTAAATAAAGCATAGAATATATAAAGACATAAATAAATAAATAGAATTTATATTACAAATTAATGTCACATTATATATTGTTTGTTTATTTATTTTATTTAGTTATTCTGTTTCAATTATACGTCATATATTTCTATTTTAAATATATATTATTATTATTATATACACATTAAATATATAAATAAAACAGAATGAAAAGAATAAATAAACAAAATATAATATGATAATAGTAATATATAAATATTTTACACATTCCTCTTAGATTTTTTTTATGTTTGTACTGTTAAATTAGTTTTTTAAGCTGCTTTGAAACATGACAAGCTGGAACAAAATGTTCTCCATAAACAAATCTAAATTAAACTGAATGTTTATAACAGTTAGAACTTGAGTAAAAATACCCCACAAACCTTCCTCTACCGCGTTTAATCTCACAGGTATCACAGCATCTGCGACAGCATTGCACAGCGTTCTGGGTAAAATCTTCGCCAGTGAATTGAGCCCATCAAAGTGCTCCACATTAAACACAAACTTCCGGGCTGGGTAAGATGCGATTTTTTTCAAATCAGATTCTTGCGTCTCTTTTATACCGAGAGCGAACACAGTGACGCCAGAACGCCGCAGCGCCGCCGCCGTGCTGGCCACATCATCCGTGGATTTCCCATCAGTGATGACGATGGCAACCTGCTGAACGCCCTGGTCTTTTCTGCTGCCTCTCGCTTTGGTAAAAACCTTATCTTTGGCAAACCTGAGAGCGGCTCCGGTGTTTGTATTGCCGCTGCCGTATGCGATGCTTTGAATGTAGCGCAGGATATCGTCCTTGTCCTCATAAGTGTTAAAGTAAATGTCAGCTCGAGGGACGTCGCTGTAGAGGATCAACGCCACCTTTATTTTTCCTTTGCCCACATCCAGACCTATAAGGGTGTTGTTCAGAAAGTTTCGCATAAGATGGAAGCTTCTGTATCTGATACTGCTGGACTGATCGACTATAAATGCAACATCTGCCACTACATCCAACTTGCATTCTGTCAAAGAGAGACAAACATATGTTGTTTGATTTCATGCGCATGAATTAATTTATCTTGTAACACAATAAACATCAAGGATCATGCGCTTACCTTCTGTGACAACAGGTTCGTACGCCTTTTCAATGCTGCTCTTGATCTTCTGCTGCACTTGAACAGCTGTATTAGTATTTATTATACGGAAGCTGTTCGGTCGACTCGAGATATCCTCCATCTCATCCGGATCAGCTTTAGGCAAACCAACTGCGAAAACTGTCACCCCGTCTTTTTCGATGGTGCGAGCTGCCTGGACGGTTTTGTCGTCTGATTGTCCCGCTGCGACGACTAACAGGAACTGTTTAAAGCCATCAGAGACGCGGCTCCCAGAAGCAGTGGTGAGGAAATGTTTGCGAGCGTATTCAATGGCATTACCAATTTTGCGCTGACCCGTGGGCTTCAGCTGAAGGCTCCGGGCGTGGGTCACCATCTCAGTTCTGGACTTGTCACTATTGAGCAAGAATTCTTCTGTGACGTTTTCGCTGAACTGAGCCAAGCCGATGCGATTTAAATCCTTACCTGTGCTCAGCTGGTTGATCAATCTCGGCAGAAAATTCTTTATTAAAGCGGAGTCTTGTTTAGTTGCTAAACTATCAACCAGTATGAAGAGATCAGCAAATTTGGGGACGAAACCTGTAGAAAAAGGATAAAATGGAATAAAACGTTTAATATGTCATCAAATTTAACTAAATAACTTGGCTATCAGAGTAAGGAAAGCATTGAAGCACCGATATTCATCATTTTTTCCTTAAGGAATTTTAGGAAAGTTTTCCACTTTTTTCGATTAATATTATGTTTCCATTTAGTAAGCCTGTATGTCTAAATAGAAAATGTCCTAGCTCTAAAATATCCCGGACAGGAACCGCACGAGGCAAGTGAAACTGAGTCATATATTTGTATTTTGTTGGCAATCGGCGTGTTCGTGCATAATTTAAGCAACACAAACTTATAGTGAAACAACAGTTATGCAGCTCTTGCTGTGGTTCCCTCCGCACGCATTCAGGGGCTCACCTGTTTTTCAGAAATAATTGTACAGCTGTATCTGTCTTTTATAAATTTAATCAAAGTAAATACTCTTTGAAGATACAAAGTATGCAGTACTACTCTCTACAGGTACTCAAGGTTAATATGAGATTGTCAAAAACTGAATGTGTTCCCTTTAATAAACTAATCAAAAGTGTCAAACAAATATATATAGGATTTAACTATGTACCAAAGACAAAAGATTTAGTAAAAAAATTAAACCGGAATTTCTTCTGCACCAGTGTTTACATTTTGCAAAGTCTATAGGACAATATTTGACCCCTGGAGTTTATAGTAAGGGGGACCTTTGTCTTTATGAAGCTATTTTAAACATTTTTTTAATTAGGATTAGCCTATGATATAACATTAAATAAATGTGTTTAAAATAAATAAATGTAGGATATATTATTATTAAATAAATGTACTCAATATTATACCACATAAACATATTTACCCATCAACTGTTCACTGATGGTAAAGCAGAGTTTGTTGCGCAGACTCTCTTGCAGACCCTGCAGTTCCTGATAACTGTCGATACTGAACATGAACTCCTCATGCGGGCTGTTAGCGATGGCGCGCAGTTTTGAGATGTTGCCCTTTCCCACTTTGATGATAAAGATGGAAACTCCCTGATTTCGTAACTTCTGAGCAGGTTCCTCCATGGAGTCTTGTGAGTCACCGTCGGTGATGACTATGGCAATCCGAGGGACATTATTCCTTGCCAGGTTGAAATAGTTCTCTTGAACGAAAGTGAGAGCCTGACCGGTATTGGTTCCTCCTTTCCGGTAGATGAGGTCGTCCAGTTTTTGGTGCAGGTCTTTCTTATCTACGTAGTCACCGAGGAGAAACTCTGGGTACGGCTGGTCACTGAACTGGATGAGTCCTAGTCTCACCTTGTCCACTCGAAGGTTGAATTTATCCACAACGGCATGAAGGAACTTTCTCACTTCCGCAAAGTGTTTTTCGCCGATGCTGCCGGATGAGTCCACGAGTACCACAACGTCCGCCTGAGCCGTCTCATTGCAGTCTATCATAGAGTTTAGGGTTAGTACTTATTTTGTTTTATCACAATATAACATTAAATCCTGTCTTTAAACAAATAAACGTACCTTTGGTTGTCACAGAGACCTCTACAGTAGTACACAGTTCATGAATGATACTCTGAGAGATTCCCTGCAGAGCCGCAAAGTCTGAGACGCTGTAGACATGTTGATCGTACGGCCTGTTGGCGATTTGTCTCAGCAAGGTCTCGTCTGCATCTTTGATCCCGATGGCGTACAACTTGATCCCTCTTTCTCTGAGCTTCTGAGCATGCAGTTCCACCTCATCCTGTGAGTTTCCATCCGTGATGACGATGGCTATCTGAGCAACGTTGTCCTGCGCGCGACTTCCCGCCTCCTGGACGAAATGATTGTTCAGCAGGAATTCCAAGCCCAGGCCGGTATGAGTGCCGCCGGTTTTATAACGCAAATTCTTGATGTAGTTGAGAATATCCTCTTTGTTCTGGTAAGTGTTGAGTAAAAACTCTGTGCGAGGTGTGTCACTGTACTGGACCAGGCCGAGGCGCACTTTGTTGGGGGCGACTTCGAAGATGCTTACTAGCGAGGAGAGGAATTCACGTATTGTTTGAAAGTTTTCCGGCCTAATGCTGGACGAGCCATCGACCAGGAACACAATGTCAGCCACGGCCTCCTGCATACATACTGAGAGAAAAAAAACATGACTTTAGATTAGGGTTGGGAACCGAGAACCAGGTCTGTTTTTTTTAAAAGAACCGGAACTGTGTGCAAGTTTCGGTTCCAAAAACGGTTCTGGTGCGATGAGTGGCTGCACCCCACAGCCCTAATTGGACTATTTAGATGTTATTGAAAGTGTAAAAACATCAACTTTAAAGCAAATGTGATTGCTGGATTAGTATGACTTACTACCTTACAGTCCGCAACACTAGATTCAATTAGGGTAAATAGTTGCAATGGTGATTCATGCGTTCTGACTTCTTTACACTGTTAAACATGCTGGCTTCTCATCCTTAACATGGTCGACTTGTCAGTTGGACGTATGACGTAGTATTTCTGTGCTCGATACACTCCCCCAGCATTCGTGTTGGTTTAGTAAAGTTTTTTTCGAATATGAAAATCAGTTTCGTAACAACTTTTCTTAGTATCTTATTCGACAATTCTCCTGGAAAAGCATGCGGCATGCCCATGCATCAACCAAGGAGAGCGGTTAAAGGAGCATGCGTACACATCACTTTCACTTGTGTGCAGGAGAGAGAGACAGCACTACGTTAGCGAAGTTCAGTCCCCCCCAACCTGGGAACGCGTCGTTTGTTTGCGGAAATAATAGCACAGCTGTATCTGTCTTTTATAAAGGAGAAGAAGTAGAAACTGAAAAAATTCTCAGGATACCCAACCCTACTTTAGATACAGAATATTCTGAAGATTAAATAAAAGTTTTTGGAATATACTGAATATTCCCATCTGTCAGAAAATGTGGCCTTACCAACTTTCTGGCCAGTGTTGACGTGAAAACACACTGTTAGAACAAGAAATCCAAGCAATTCCCAATCCTTCTTCATACTTGCAGTTCCTTGTGCCCTGACAAAAAAGGAACAAATACGTTTAAGCAAAAATTATCAAATATATAAGTGTACTAGGGACCATATGAAGGAAAACTCATATTATTCCATTTTAAATCAAATTTGGCAGATGCTTTTATCTAAAATAATCTGATTCAAGGTATATTTGATCAGTTTTAGCTTGCCTTGAGACTTCGAATTCATGACATTTATGTTGCAGACAAAATCCTCCCACAAGTGAAATACAAGAACATCAGGATTTATTTCCACTCAATCTTTCCCCTTTCCCATAAAAATAAAGATGACATTGTTTTCAGAGACCGCCAGGATGAGATTTATGAGATCCGATCTAATGATCCTGGGATTTCAAGCACTCGTCCTTGTTTACTCAGCACACAGACATGATAAACATACTGTACTTTACCGTACACTACACATACAGTGCATCATGGTTGAGAAAGTCAAGAGGCCCATTCCATGTCTGTATTATTTAAATGGATACATATTTGACATACGTTAAAGGTGCAGTTTGCAAAATCAAAAGATGTTCAAAACAACAACACAGGTGTAGCTTGATGACGTGTGAAGGAGCGTGGAATAATGGGAACTGTCGTCTTCAACTCAACCAGTAATTATCAATAAGAAGTGAATGAGGAATCTCATTTATGGATGATTTAAAGTAATAAAGTTTTATAAATGTTCTGTTTGATGGCATGATTTTACGTTAAGACATAATTCATAAAATAAACGTATTATTATTTAGTCATATGATCGCAAAACGATTACTGTTTGATCAGTAAATATATCCATGACTATAAACGTTTATAAGTGACACTTTGTCCACGAGACTATGTTGTCATGGAAACAGAGGGTAACGCAATAGACTGTGTTATTAGGGAGATGCAAGATCTGGTGAAAGTGTAATGTACACGAATCACATGAGGCACCTCAGCCAATCATATAACAGCCCTCTAATCTCCTTTCCCGCATGCTGAAGGTTTCAGGGTTTCCATCTGGTGTCTTTGGTAATGCAGATATGACGTCATTGACAGGCGAGAAGCAGTCCGTGTCACTGGTTAAAATGGTAATTTTCTCCCAATTTACAAATAGTAGGTACCCAAAAGTACTTAACTTAACAGAATATATAACACTGGCCTAGTGATTATTGGATATTTTCCTGCAAAAAAGTTACAAACTGCACCTTTAACATTACATGAGAATACATCACAGCTTTTGTGTGCTTCAATCTAAAGAACAGTTTCACATAAATGTTATAATTTTATAAGTGTCTTCACGCTTTGGGAATTAAACCCTACAGACTCCTGTATAGTTAAGCTACAGATGTTGTAAGGGTGGTTCTGCTATTGTGGTTCAGCCAATAGGGATGCCGAAACGACTATAGAAACGTTGACAGCAAGATGGTATTAACGTGTTTATTCCTTGTCAATTTCCACCCTTCTCCATTTTATATCAACAACTGAAATAAGCGCACTGATTATAGCTATATATGTGGGATTGTATTGCTATAACATGACTATATTGTATTGCAATATGGAGCGTTTAAATATGAACACTAAACCAACACTAGTCTTCAGATTTGTAAATGAAAGTATTTAATAAAAGATTTAAATTGATGTTACACGTAAAGTTGTTACAGAGTAATTGCATAAAATTGTTAATGATACGACTAACAGGTTCCAAATGTACGTGATATAACCTGAGATGATAGAATAGAAAAGAGAGAAAGTACAGAAGAAAAAGAAAAAGAGCCAGAGCTCTAGAAGAGAAGATTCCACACTGGTGGTGGTCTAGTGGGTTAAACCACTGAACTGGTAAATCTTAAGGTTGCTGGTTCGATCCCAGCAGCCACCACCAGTGTGTCCTTGAGCAAGACACTTTACTCCATGTTGCTCCAGGGGGATTGTCCCTGTAATAAGTGCACTGTAAGTCGCTTTCGATAAAAGCGTCTGCCAAATGACTAAATGTAATGTAAATTCAGAAAAAGCCCAGAGCTTATCTTACATTTCCTTTTAATACTTTCCTTGACTGTGTGACTAATCTAACATGAAACATTAAAATTGACCAATCAGGGCCACCTTTGACTGTACTGGACCGACAATAAACAAACATCTGGGACAAAAGTGGTGGATTACCATGCTGATTATGCTCAGTGCTGACCCGTGTGATCTTTAGAAGAGTGTCTTTCGGAAAGAAAGCAGGGGTTGTGGCACAGCAATAAATTCCTGTTATTCTTTGAATCCTCCAATGAAAACCCCTTAACTGCAGACTGAATGTTTATCTAAAGCAAAAGAGTCATCGAGACAGCGTTTGGAGATTGGCTGTTTCTGATCCTCCTTAGTCTGAGAATTATTGTTACAGACCTTTAAAACATCTGCTCAGTCAAAATATTTACTCGAGATTAATCTTCAAGCCAGCAGATAAAGACCAGAGAGACATCTCTAACAGAGCAGCAGCATTACAGGACAGAATCATTTACAGTACTCACACGTTACACATGCAGTTTATGAGACTGAGAATTTCATTCCAAGAACAAAAATAAATTAGTCATCTGTTTTGGAATAATAGCATAAGCCTGGTCGTCATCTTTTTTGTTGGTTAGCTGCATCATTTATAATACAAAAGATTACCAGAAAACACACATTTTTAATTTATGTAAATAAATCATTATTTATGTTAATGTAGATCTGTGTCGAATGTAAATGTATAACATGCACTGTATATACACACACATTTGGATAGCTAGTACACAATAATTTATAAACAAAACTATTAAACACAAAATCAGATTACAAAACTTTTTCAATGTATTTTATTCCAATTGTTTTCTATCATCATTTTAAGTTAATTACTATATTTAATGGTCTCAATTTCCAAGAGAGACGTCATTCGTTCTTTTAGGTTTTCTTTAAGAACATTAATATTTGTATGATGAAAATGAAAATAAGTGCCTTGGAGAGATAATATAGTAATGTTTAACTGCATGCATTTGATATTTCCTGCACTGTGTTTAAAAGTTGGGCATAAATCACTTATCAACATTTTTTTCACAATTTAAAGTCATTTTATCAAGCAACTTCCTGAGAAAACCTTTGGAAACACTACTGAAGGAACTCATTTCTGTGCTCTTACTCTTTTTTGCCATAATCCAGTCAAAGACATTCATTTTAAAAACATTCTTAATACGTACATTTGAACGTTTTGGAAACGAAAAAAACATATATGTTTGCATTATTACATTTTTGTAAGCTTAATACGGTCAGAAAAGGTTTCTGTTAAATTTAATTGTTTTTCTGAGCAAAAAAAAAATATCATACATATCCCCTGATTTACAGAAGATCCCCACTTAAATGTAATTCAGTGTAACAATCTTTTTAGGCATATTTACAACAAAAATGTATTTATGACATATATGACATGACAAAATAAACTAATTTCACCCCAATGCTAATTAGTTGTCATCTTTATTTATTTTTAATTTGCCACCAGCCTAGGTTTTGTCCATTTAACAATTATTTTTTTACACATTTAAAGCACAATCAAATGTAATATGCTCCCTTATTCTTTTATATATTTTGATATGTACGAGTCAGAATAAGCATGTTGTTTCCATTTGCACATACATATTGTGTTACACTGAATGAAAATGTAACATTATTTCAACCAAATTTTGACATTTTATTCTCAATAAACTAAAGATAATAATAATCTTACAACTGAACACAAAGACCACAAAAGCATAAGTGAAATAGATTTTGTAATTGTATTATTTTCATATAAAATTCAACACTGCTTAGTTCAATATGAGGATGGCGTGTATTTGAAATATAACCGCAAAGTCCTCCTTTTTATCTCCTATATTTCTGTGACTGTAGCTATGACAGTGGACTATTATTTACGACTGTCTGAATTATAGCCTTTACAAACAAATCACACTTAAAGCTACACTGTTAATATTCAAAACCAACAGAATAAAAAATTACTTACACACAGCGGCACCAAAAACGTGGGTCGAATCAACCCGAAGGCTCTGAATGAAGAACTTGGAACCTGAAATTGTTCTTAGAAGCTTATCAAGCCACTCCTCGACAGCATCATCCTAAAGATTTTCATCTTCATTTCCATTTTAGGAGAAGACGACTACTAAACACACACACAAGCACGCACACACACACACACACACACACACACACACACACACACACACACACACAATAGCTTTAGAATTTGTTTATCTTCACTATAGAAAAACTTCTCTTTTGGTTTATTGCAAATGATTTAAGCTTTGTGTCTCGTGCGAACATAAATCTCTTCATTTATCAATACACCACTGAATGTTTTATTATTTTTATACAACTTTGATGGCCTTCAAAATACTTTCTTTCTATATTAATTCAAATATATTGAACGTGCCACCTATGTAATAACAGTAAAAAAACAGAAACACTGGGACACTTGCCAATGTTGTAACAGGACCAAAACACAGAGATAAAATGATAACATGGTCACAGTCTTTGAGCACAAGACACGTATCCAATTTGTAATAAAACAGTCACATGCATGCAAACATAGACAATACGAATCTTCAGCAACTTCAGCATATATATATATAATTCAACCTTTGAGAGATGGATTATATATACAATGTGAGTGTTAATTTGCCATTTTTTAACGCTGGCGATATACTTTCAAAGAATAACACCTAGTCACATACATTATATTCACCAAAAAACAAAAATTTTTCCCATTTTTTCATCCATCTGATAGATGTAAATTATACTGATGATCACAGCATTGCCACGTGTTATATTTAACATGATTCAGCTACAGTCACATGACCATGTCCATGTCTATAGATGTCAAACCAAATTCAAATCAAATACATATTTCATGTCAATGTATGTGAACACATCATGATCAGCTCAGGTGCTTTTTCAAATTTGCTTTTAATAGGCCTTACATGCAAATCAACTGCAATAAAATATTTACTGACTATGAAAATGTTTTGCTGCCAATACCATTGATTTTGCTCTTTGAGTGTAAAAGCACAAAACCACAGTAGAAGATGAACACAATTATATCTATGCTTAATATAATAGACAGCTTGGTCTAACCTCATAGTGCACATTTTGCGGAGTGGGGTTACTACATTAAAAATCATCTAAATATTTAAATAACGAGGAAGTTGTAAAACCCGGTCCTTACACTGAAACGTTGACTATTTTTACAGCAACCTTTTATCTTGGGAGTAATATAATATAAGATCAGCCTTTGTGTTTAATTTTAACATTCAATTTCAACTGCCAACTTGTTAAAATTTAAGACCAGGCAGTTATTTCACCGACTGTATAGACTTGTGTAGTGCGCTGTTTGAAGGGACATCCATTATTAGTGATGTCCGAATTCAAATTCGACATTATTGAGTGTACTCATTCAATCCCACAATGCATCATAATAACGTGTTTTCCATTTCGAGAGCTATTATCACATCATAAAAACGAAAACATTTGCATTCATTGAAATTAAATAAATTATAGGCATAAATAACATTTTAACTGAACAAAATGAAGATTTTTCCAAAATAAATGTAAAATCATTCACGGTTATTAAAATAATAAAAATAAAAAAAAAGATAAACTGAGCATTAACAGCAATATGAAGCATGTAACAAAATTGCTAAACAAATTTACATTTAATTAAAAAATATATCACGTATATCTAGGGAAGGGTATCGTTAAGGTTTTAACGGTATTACTACTTTTATCGATACCACTTATCGATCCGGTACTTTAACGGTACTCTTATCGGTACTTTTTGTTGTGTTTTTTTATGAAAGACAAAACTAAACCTGGAGTTGTTTTCACTATTTACGTATCTTAATAGGCGGTTCGGTCATCTTTAAACTGCATTATTCATAGAGAATTAAAATAAAATGCATGTGGGCCTAAATTTGGTAGTGTTTTTTGTTGTTGTTATTTAATAATAATAAAGAATTGGTGATGTGTGTAGTGTAGCACATGCATCAGCAACAGGCCCTGTCAGGTTCAAGCCTTAGACACTTTATACATTCAAATCCTTGCTATCAGATGCCCAGATGTCATTGCAAATCATGGTCCTGGCTGTGCAGTGTAACATGTTTGGGCTTAAAAGTTATACAGGTTTGGAACCTCTTGCAATGTACACACACACATAAAAAGTTTATGTATTTCATCACTACAAATCAATTTTTAGGTAAGCTCTGCTTTATAATTTCTTAAGCATAATTTATTATTATTCATTCATTTTAAATGCAGCACTGTGAAGGCATTTTTAATGTTTAAGGTTTATTAAGGCTACTGCAGAAAAAAATACTCTAAAGATTTATATGTAGGCTATTTTTTAATGTGATGTGTGTTTATTAAATTATTACATACTAATTTAAGAAACCTTATCCAATGTTTATGCCGGTGTTATTGAGGAAGAATGCTAAACTAGCATACGAACCCGAGGACGTGGATGATGAACTTGTAGCTAGGCAGTCGAAAATTTTGCAATTCTCTGTCTGCACATAATGCACTTTAGAAAGATGTTTTGCCAGATTGCTTGTGTTTCCGCTCTTACACGCAAAAATCTTGCTCCACTTGTTGCAACGAGCAACATGTAACCATAATTTAAAGCGTTTGATTCTCTCCGCCATCGTCACTCTATTAAGCGCGAGCTTTCGTGTTGTGTGCGCGCGAGCTCTGTGTAGTGTGGGACAGACGGACATTTCGCGTGCGAGATTGCGAATAACGAAAATGCAGGTAAATGTCTTAAATATTATCTCAAATTAGAAATGGCTGGTCAGTTGAAATATGCTAGGTAACGTTTATTTAGCAATAATAAATAGGAAATGTATTTTCTTAATTTCTCCAGTACCGACAGCAGAACCGTTAACGTCAGAGCTTATCAAGTCAAGTCAAGTCAAGTCGAGCTTTATTGTCATTCCACTACATGTGTGGACATATAGCGGGACGAGATGTCGTGCCTCACAGGACCACGGTGCTACATAAATACAGATATACAACACGAAGTAAAACAGTATAAACCTATACCCAACTAACCTACTGTCAGCTTTGACTATACATATGATATATATAAAAGTGGTTATCTATACATAAACTAAAAAATAGAAAATAAATAAAATATAAAATACAAACTGTACAACTGTGCAAATGACTTCAAATACTGTACATGTGCAAAAAGAGAGAGACATTCAAGCAGCTGGCTGGGGATTTGTGGTGCATGAGCCAGTAAACATAGACTGTCTTTTGTGGGATTTTGGAAACACAATGGTGTGTGAAAGTGTCTAGTGCATGCAAAGGAGAGTGTGTTGCTACAGGTGGCTTGTGCAGGCCCGCTCACCTGAATTGCACAGAAATAAAAGTTAACAATTTTTCTGAGATGTGGTGAGGTGTATGTGGGGGGGGGGTTGTTAGGGGTTTCAGAGAGGGGCGGTGTGATGTGAGTTCAGGGCTCTCACAGCCTGGGGGAACAAGCTGTTGAGCAGTCTGGCGGAGTGGGCTCTGATACTCCGGTACCGTCTACCTGAGGGTAGGAGCTGGTAGAGACTGTGGGAGGGGTGTGTGGGGTCCTCCACTATACTTTTTGCTTTGCTGGAGCATCGTGTAAGGAAAATATCCAGGGTGGAGGGGAGAGGGGCACCAATGATTTTTGCAGCGGTGTTCACTGTCCGCTGGAGGGTCTTGCGGTCTGCTGCACAACAGTTTCCGTACCAGACAGTGATGCAGCTGGTCAGCACGCTCTCAATGGTACCCCTGTAGAAGGTGGTGAGGATGGATGGAGGGAGGCTTGCTTTTTTCAGCCGGCGGAGAAAGTTTAGGCGCTGTTGTGCCTTCTTGGAGACAGACTTGGTGTTGGTAGCCCAGGTGAGGTCCTCTGTGATGTGCACCCCCAGGAATTTAGTGCTGTTGACTCTCTCCACAGTCGAGGTGTCGATGGTCAATGGGGGGTGGTCAACGGGGTTTCTCCTGAAGTCCATCACAACCTCCTTTGTCTTCTCCACATTGAGGGACAGGTTGTTTGCGCCACACCATTCAGCCAGCTGTGCCACTTCCTCTCTGTAGTGCGTTTCATCGTTGTTGCTGATGAGACCTACCACTGATGTGTCGTCGGCAAACTTGATGATGTGGTTGGGGCTGAACTTGGCAGTGCAGTCGTGGGTCAGCAGCGTGAAGAGCAGCGGGCTGAGCACACAGCCCTGTGGGGCACCTGTGCTCAGTGTGGTAGTGCTCGAGGTGTTGTGGCCGACACGGACTGACTGAGGTCTTCCGGTTAAAAAGTCCAGGATCCAATTGCAAAGGGAGTTGTTGAGGCCCAGCAGGCTTAATTTATTGATGAGCTGTTGTGGGATTATTGTGTTGAATGCTGAGCTGAAGTCGATGAACAGCATTCTAAATTATGAGTCTTTATTTTCTAGGTGGGTAAGAGCCAGGTGGAGGGTGGAGGAAATTGCATCATCCGTAGAGCGGTTTGGGCGGTATGCAAACTGGTGCGGGTCGAGTGTTTTTGGGGATGCTGTTTTTGATGTTGTGCATGACTAGCCTCTCAAAGCACTTCATTATGATTGGAGTCAGTGCTATGGGACGGTAGTCATTTAGACAGGACACAGGTGATTTTTTTGGTACCGGTATGATTGTCGTGGATTTGAGACATGTGGGGATGACTGCTTGGCTCAGCGAGGTGTTGAAGATATCTGTTAGGACATCTATCAGCTGTTCAGCATAGTCTTTCAGTACGCGGCCAGGTATATTGTCAGGACCCGCAGCCTTGCGTGGGTTAATCCTAGATAGGGTCTTCCTTACATTGGCTGGAGACAGACAGAGTGCCTGGTCGTTGGGAGGTGTGGGCAGTTTTTGTGCAGATGTGTCGTTCTGCATTTCAAACCGTGAATAGGTTGAGTGCATCTGGGAGGGATGAGTCGTCGTCACAGGCTTGTGGCGGGGGCTTGTAGTCAGTGATGGTCTGAATGCCTTGCCACAGGCTCCTTGTGTCTCTGCTGTTTGTGAAATGATTGTTGATTTTATTGCCATATGACCGTTTTGCATTTTTGATGCCACGGGACAGATTGGTTCTTGCTGTTATCGATACTTTGGTCTTTAATAATTTAGCACCGGGACCGATAAAGTACCGGGTTTCGGTACCCATCCCTGCGTATATCAAAATAAACAGTAGGCCTAAATAAAACCAAAGTAAAAAAATATTTTTTCCCTGAGCAACTGCATTCATTGCAATCAAATAGGTTACAGGCATAAATAACACTTTAATTGAAAAAGATGAAGATATGCTTCATCATTAAGGGTTATTAAAATTATTTAAATAAAAATTAAAAACTAAATATAAACTGAGGATTAACAGCAATATTATGCAAGTAATATAACACATTTGCTCAAAAAGTTGAGCAAAAAGTATCTTTACAGACAATAAACCCTCACTATGAGCTAAAAGTGTTAAATAAGTTCAAATATATGATTCCTGAAAATAGTTTCTGCAACTAATATAAATAAACGAATGCAACAATTCTCAATGCCCTTGTGTTTATGGTGACGATACAGCTCATTTTTGACAGCATGGGCTGTGAATGTTACAAACATTAACACAGACTATGTGTATTGATATTTGAATAAAACTTCTCAATTGATGTCTAATAATGAGCACTTGATTTTATGTTAAAGCAATGTTTGAATATGTGTTTCTGTTTATATTTAATACCTGTTGTGTTTAGTATTGTGTCCAATTGCCCCTTGTAAGATTAATAAAGAAATAACCGTTGTTTTAACAAATTACTCCATTTTTCCAGAGACATTTAGAATAATATCACCTTCTTTCAAACAGTTGCCTTCATATGTGAAAAATAATGAAATCAAAGGCAGAACAAATGTCAAATTGTTTATTTTACAGTTAATAATGTAAGGTAAAAACTAGCTTAAAATGTAACGAATGAAACCCAAACCTAATTCCAAAAGGCTAAGGAATTAGAAATTGAAGCCCATCAAATATTCTTCATGAAAAGAAAATAGAAAACTTTAAACATTTGGGAAGATACTGAAACTAAACATGTTGTGTAACTATTAAGAGCGGAGTTGAGGGGGATTCAGTGCTGGTTAGCTGTGGGACTAAACAAAAAATAAAGATCATGCAAAAACCACACATTAAATCTATTTGCATGTTGAAATAAGTAGCAACACACCACACTCTGTGAACTTACATACACATACACACAAACACACAAAAATACTTCTCAGTGCACAACGCTAACCAGCAGTATATTCTGTACAGTATGTAAGACGGACACATTTTTATCAACGATTATAAAGGTTTAAGATACGAGTTTCAAAAACAGACAACAGTTATATATTAATACAAAAGTGAAAATAAAATCTATATCATAGCACCGGGCTCCTGTGGAAAATGTCGGGAACTTTAGCGAAACGTCTGAGACCGAGATGGTTCCTCTTCTGCCACTCACTGAGAGACAGCAAAGGACCTCTGACACGATAGTTTCTACAAACACGAAGAAAGGAGACAAACAACTAGATTAAAATTATTTTTTTTCAATTAAAATTCTCAAAAGCCGTGAATCAATTTTCTTTCTTTCATACTTCCATATGTACTGAACTTTCAATAAGTTGAATGTTATTCCTACTACTATCCACTAGATGTCACTCTTCTTTTTAAACGGCGGTGGATGTTACAACAGAGTGAATATAGTTCATTCATTGCTTAATTGCCACGGCAGATGCTGGTGTGTTGTAGAATTTAACATCACCTTCAGGTAAAAACAGGTTCATTTGATAGCAGCCTCTCTTTAGAGATAATTTTGTATGCTATATCTTAAATGTAAAATAACCTAATCCTGTTCGATCAAGGTATGCGACTGTTCTGTTTTTTTTCAATATACCCACGTGTGATTATCGTTTAATATATGGTTGTGGCTCTTCATTTCATTCTTAATTCACCATTGTAATCTGATATTTAATGATCTTTTTTTGGGGATATCTATAGATGATTTTCATGCGTAAATAAGACATCAGAAACTTACAAAACGACACAATGCGTTTTTTGATTTTCGGACTTTCTTCATTCCTTTGGTTGTTGGTAGGGCTGTGTATTGATTCTGATGTTCCGATTCGATCTGATTCACAGGACTCGATTCGAGTCAATGATTATATATTTTCGAGTCAATGACTATAATCATTGACATGAACCGAGAGCTTGTGAATCAGAATCGAAACATCAGAATCAATACCCAGCCCTACCAACAACCAAAGGAATGAAGAAAGTTTGTAAAGTCAAAAAACGCATTGTGTCCTTTTGTAAGTTTCTGATGTCTTATTTACATATCAAAATCATCTATATCAGTACAACAAACAAAACGATGTATACATAATGAACAATTTACATACAAAAGCATTTTTCCACATTACAGTTTATTTTACCTCCGCGTGAGATCTGATGGGTGCTGCCAGTGACCACCATCATGTCCTGACCGCTGACCATGACGCTGACCGGCGACTGTATTCATCAGATGATGGAGTTCTGTCATCACACCTGCAAAGACAAAACAACACACAAAGATTCAGAGACCTGCACGTCAACGACTCCGACTGAATGTGTTCAATGTGGAAACGATTTAAAGTCGTTTGAATGCACTTATGTAGTCTGCTACCATCTCTTGCTCCGTTTGTTTCCATATGTCTGATGACAGACTCCACATAGGCTTTTTTAGCGCTCTTCCAGTCTTCACCGCAACACGGCACAGACCTAAACCCAACACAGATTTCTTTCTTATTATTTCAGTTATTAGCATACATCTTTACTTCAGGAGTTCCCCTGTCCTGCAGAGTTTAACTTAACCTAGAAAGATCTTAGCGAGGTGGCGTCTGATCTCAGTTGAGACTCTGAGGGACAGCGGACCTCCAGGAGCAGGATCAGACACCCTTGATGACTTCAAGGAAGGAGCTGTATATCGTGGCATGACAAACTGAGCTACACGATATCTTTATATGACACAACATCAGTTAAATCCTATTGGTTGAGCTGCCAAGTGTAATTTTACTGCTTGAAGAAGTCCTCTCTTCATTCCTTTTGATAACATTTCTGTGAAAGATTTGTATTCCTTCACATACAGAAGATTTGGATAAACCTGCAATGTTTAATTCTGTAATAAAAATGCTTATGTGTTGGATTTTTAATGTTCTGTCAGTTGAATTATAGTTTCATTGTTGTTAAATGCATTAGATTTCATTAGATTCTCAGTGTTATGTATTGTATTGAACGCTGACATGAATGTGTAGATGAATTTGCAAGATGTCCTGTTTCAGGTTTTATAATCAAAATGTACAATAAGGTCTGAAAAATGTTTGTCTGGATGAATGGATAGAGGGAGAGAGTCAGATGTATACCTCTGTACAGGGTAGCGATCTCTTCGGTAGATATCGCATTCGGGTTTCCTCTCTGACTGGGTCGCTGCTGACTGGCAGACAGTCTTTGTTGTCTCTGGGACCACCACTTTTGATTTCACCTGCTCAGGTGAAAATGTCAGTACCATTCATAAAGACAGTAGTAATCGTTTTGCAGCTTTACTGCAGTGTTTATAGCACCCACAGCTCCTAAAAGGACAAAAAAACCTATCCAAGTAATTAGAACTCAAGAAGTAAAAATACTTCAAACCTGAACCTGAAGGGGTAGTGAGCTTTCAAAGCTTTCTTCATTCTGATAGGAGATGTCAAGCTTCGGCTCCGTGAGCTGACCCTCCGACACTCCTTCCTCTCTCACTTCAACATGCAGGTTCAGCGGCCGCCCTCTCTGGGTTCACGTCGCGACATTTCGATTCACGAACTGGAATCCGAACGCGTGAGACCTCCCTCACCTCGCCCTTCCCATCTGCCTGACGGCCGGTTAATGAAACATTGAAGGAATTGCAAGAATCTACGTTCTGCGATGCGCGGAGTGGTATGAACTGCATATCTCTGTCCCAGTTCAGAACTGGTATGGGCGAGGGGAGGCTCTCTCGGACGTGTACAAATCTGTTCCCCGTGCAATGGGACACAGGGGTGGACATGAATGGGGCCAGGGGAGGACATGGCGGCGTGACATCCTTCGTCTGTGTCGGTGTAGATCCATAAACTCCTGTCTGAAAGTCCAAAGAGTCTACAACACAGCCCTGGTCTGGAGAGCACGATTCATACAAGCGGCGCTTTTTTAGGGGGGTCTCGCACGTATCATCCAGACACGAATCGTCCAGTCGTCTCTTACCAGCAGTTTTGTTGGTAATCTGTATCTGTATATTGCACAGGGGGCTGGTGGCACCGTACTGCTCACGGCACACAATGTGCGAGTACACAGATAGAGGTTTTAAGTGCTGAAATGAGGATTTCTTCCCAGAACACAGAAATCCCGAACTGGTATATTTATGGCCTTCTGACATCATTCTCGTCCCGAGTATATCATGCACAAGAGAGGAAGGAAGTGTTTTTTGCAGGAGTATCCTGGAAAGAAGACAAATTTTACCGTCACAGCCAACATGCATGAGAAGAAGAACAGTGTCTTTATTTCAACTGACATGTGCCTGTCAATCCATTGAAGAAATAGTGAGATTTGCTGCTTGGAATTGCTGTAAAGAAGCACGTATCTCCATGAAAAAATACTGAATATTAATATTTACTATAGCAAACAAGAGCATACTTTAGTGCAGGGGTTTTCAACTGGTTCTGTGCTAGGGACCACCATTCTGACTAACAAGTAATCGGCGGCCCACTATTGTGTGTGTGTGTAAACACAACGTTAGCAAAGCATAAGATAGACCTGATAGGTGCAAAGCTAGCCTATCCTGTGTCAGTTTGAATCTCTACTCAAACTCAAATTATTTTAAATATTTTCATTAAATTTACTATTCACACCAATGCGCAAATATTCTGGAAATGTTTGGAAAAAAAGTGATTTTAATAGTGAAATTAGGCTGGAATGCATGTCACGGACCACATGCAATGCCGCCGCGGACCACCAGGGGGCCGCGGACCACCGGTTGAAAACCCCCGCTTTAGTGTATTATTAACTCTTATACATTTTTAAACTCTGAAGCATACGTTGATATCATTTACTTTGGTAAATATCTAGGATTTTTACTATAGTAAAATACTTTCTTGTACTACAGTACTTTTATATCAGGGCATCACAAATTCATCCACAAGATCATTTGATCAAAGTGAGTGAAGGAGTCAACAGTATTATTGATCAATTTGTCCAAAAGGGAATCATGTAACTTTACATGCAAACAATCGCTAAAGTTAAAAAATCGACATTATTTGGTCCAAAATAAACCGCCACACTAAGCACGCATCATGTCTAAGCAGTTGCAACACAAACCTGTTTTTTTATGCTATTTGGCAGACGTGAAACGGACAAATTCATATGGATCCTTTAAGAAAAACATATTGCAAATGCTTCGTCGTGGTTGTTTACATCACAAATCTCTGTTGTAAGGCGACGTCAACGTTAACGTACACGCGCGTGATTTAAAACAGCCAACTGACTTCAATCGGACAATTAAGATGATGACATTGTGTAAAAAGTTGTCTGCTGAGTGTGAACTGCACGTTTACCTGGTACAGTTGTTGTGAGATCTTCTGAAACTGTGATTAAAGTGCTAAAAAAGTGGAGCTTGTACTAAAGAATATTACGTCCAACACCAACATCGACGTTGTGTTCCTCGCGCGGGTCGCACGTCTTATTTATAACCTCGCCGTCACACTCCCCTCTGATTGGCTGAAATCCAAAACGTGCAAACACAACTTTATTTCATTTTCTTCGTGATTTAATTTATTTCCGCTTAAAATCCTTAAGTGACGCCACGTAACACTTTAAATACAAGTATTTCTCTTCTGGGTTTGAATTATTAATATTGGCGCGTGAACTACGTGAAGATAGGTTGGCCCAGTACTCTAAACTGATTGGCTGAAAGGGAAGTTTTTTTTATTTGAGGTTCACAGGATGACTTTGACGTTATTTTACAAAGCCTTTGAATGTTTCAAGAGTCATTAATTACTCATAAATAACCAGTATATTTATTTAAACATCAGTAAAAACATTTAAAGGTTTATCAAGGTTTATAGTTTTACAAGATTTTCTAAGGATCCTCTTCTATCTTAATGCATAGTGTTGCTTCCTTACGTAGTACTAAATTAAAAACAAACCTTAATTTTTTAAATCAACAAACAAATAATTAACATAAAAGTTTCACATTTAAAGACGTAGAAAAAAATATTAATTTATTTTACTAATAAAATGAGTAAAATATGTCAATCTCCTTTTTGTCAAGGTTTTGAATTGGATAAGTAAGGATGGCCAGGAGACAACTTCGTACCAAAACAAGTTTTATTGACATATCCAGGACCGTTATATCTCGTTAACACGAAACTGAATGAAGTTCAGCCTTTCACTGTTTCCATTTACATGCAGTACAGCACAAAACTGAGGAACAAGGCATTGCAACAGCATGCAAACAATAAAACACATCATAAACACAAAGTTTTGAGTCCTTCAAAACTAAAAATACTAAAGATAAAGATAAACCGACAACATGCGCAGACGTTGGCCCTCCTTTACGATATCCTAAGCGATCCCGTCATCCGTCTCCAAGTGCGCCGCCCTGCTGGTGAACACGTCGGCGAGCATGTGTTTGGGTATCTCAGAGCCACGCACACGCAGGGCGTAGCACGCATCTTCCACCTTCCCCAGGCTCTGACGCAGCGTGTGCAGTTTCTTGGAGACCTCATAGGGTCCCGTGTTGCCGATGTAAGAAAAGCCGTCATGGATTTCCCGCAGGAAGCCGCTGAGCTCAAAAGGCGTGTCCATGTCGCCATTGCCCACGCTGCTTATGCACATTCGCATCAGCTCGCCCGTCAGGTCAGCCACACCCAGCAGGTAGTCGGTTGGCGTCACTTGGAAGGTCAGCACACACGGGCCGGCACAAACGTCCTCACCACCACCCTTAAACACAAAGATGAGCACATAATCTGTGCTGTCAAATACAGCATTTACCAAATCACAGAGTAAAAACTGAAAAGTTGATTTTTATCAACCTTGATCAAATAAATAACTCAACATGGCTGTCTGACAGCTGAAGTCGTTGGTTGCCGTATTTTCACACAATATGAAAACTCTCATTTGTAGATGAACAATTGACATTTTCAGAAGAGCTTGTGCAGAGGTCGTCGTACCTTTGTGGTTTGATCCTCTTTCATGAAGACCAGACGGGCATTAATCTCCTCCAGACTGATCAGCTTGCGATGTCTGATGAAGTGATGGAATGAAACGGCCTCCACATACTCCTGAATCCCTAAAAGAGACACAAACACGTAGAGAGAAGAGATGAGACAACTCATGAAGTACATCAACTACGGATATTATCGTAAGCAGAAAAATTGTCATATATTAAACCCGCATTTTTACACCAAATAATGACCATCATAACCTTATAAAACAAGTAAAAAGTGCATTCACTGACCTAACATTTGGCTTTTAAGCAATTTTGTTTATAAGTTTTGATCCGTAATGTTCAGAAATGTGCTTTGTGGCGATTCAAACAACAGATAGCCTTGTCTAACTAGATTTCACTTTTTCCAAAGTCCAATCGCTTAGATCTTAGGCTTGTAAAATTGATCCATAACGTGAACGAATGGTAAACAGTTCAGTGATTTTGTAAATTCCAGGAAAAAATACCATGAAATAAGTTCATCAGATAAGTTGTGTGCTGTTGAAAGATGGTGTTTGATATATTAACGTGAGCTTTTACATCATCTCTGCAGCGTCGTGTGTAAACATCAGGAAAATAATCACAGGCTGGAAGACATTGTGATTTAACATTAAAGGGATTCTTGTCTGTAACTTCTACTCACAGTTTAACACAAAGTGTGGAAATATCAAACAATCGCATCGGCCTAAAACACGAGAACCCTTTTTTGGAGTCGCGAGATGTTACGGAAAGCTTTCCGTGTAAGTTACCCTACAACTTTTTAAGGTTAGATCTTTATTTATTCTAAGCTTGGCTAACGTGTGTTTTTTGTTTGTTTGTTTTGGGCTACAGTTGATCCAATACAAATAAAGCACTATAAAAATAAATCGGACTTGACTATATATTTATATTACTATGACATATTATTTTGTAGGAAAACGTAAAGTGTTGCACAAACAAGAGATGCGTAGTGAAGGTTGCAAGTGGGTTTATTTGGATGCAGCCTTGGTCTTAATGACGGCTCTTTGGTGGTTAATATGACAGAACAGTCACTTCACCAAACATTCTGAACACATCCTTATGAAGAGATTCACATACATTCATCACCTCTCTGCTTCATATGTAAATCATAAGCTGATGAAACCGGTCGGTGTGTCCATCCTTTACCAGACACAGATACATTTCCTTACTGATTTCTACTTTATATTTTAGTGACAAAAACAGTGAAACAAAGCATGTATGAGTCGAAACTATAGCCTGGTTTCCATCCAAAGTATTGAATCTCCTAGAAATGTTCAGCAACATTGGATATTTTTAGTGGAGTTAAGTGCTGCTTCAATGAAACCGAGACAACAAAACAGATGAGACGTAGAGAGGCAGTCAAGGCTGGCTCCTTAGAATCCAACCCAAATACAATGATGGACACACTGGTCTGTTAACACTCCTGTTGATCACATTCATCTGCTTACATGAACCGTGCATTCACAGTAATAGAATTAGAAATTATCTTTCCTGTGGCTCAGTGGTAAGAGCATTGCGTTATCAACGCAAGGTTGTGGGTTCGATCCCAGGGGATAGCAAATGCCTATGTAAAATGTATAGGATAAAGCAATGTAAGTCGCTTTGGATAAAAGCGTCTGCCAAATGCCTAAATGTAAATGTAAAGAAATGCTGTATCATTTTTAGAAATATCATGCATGTCAAATATCGGGTAGCTATCTACATATTTGAAGCATTTGTGCATAGAGAACCTGGAGTGAAGGCTCGATGGAACTGATGCAGATCTTCTCCTCTCAGTTCTTCAGCTATCTGTCCGATCTTCTGCCTCACACCGTCCAGTTTCACATCTGCGTCGTTCAGTATGTTCTCAAAGTCTGGAACGCTGTCAAACAATCCGATACACAAGACCAAATCAGGTTCATTGATCTTTTCAACTGTGCAACAGGTTTTTGAAACTCGTCTTCAACATTGTTCTTGTTGTATATATAGACAGTATAAATACAGTGCACATTCCAGTTTTTTATTTATTAAACAACATCCATCTATCCATCCATCATACTGATGTACATTCTATTTAAATATCACTTAGTTGAACATGTAGTAAACTTGCATCTCACCTGGTCACCCTGTGCAGGAGAAATATGGTCCGTTTGCTTTCAATGGTAACATCACGACTGATTTTCACTAAACGCTCATGCTTATCATGTTTGGTGTCCAATTCTCGCTGGAACACTGTAGAAAAACAAGTGAGTGTCCTTCAATAATCCACACTAACAGGTGTCTAAGAAACAGTTCACAGTGTCGGTCTATTTAATTTCCTTTATAAAACAAACACTTCTAATAGCTTTTATCACAAATGCCACTATGAACCATGAGCTGATGCACCGAATATTCGGCCACCGAAAATTTTCGGCCGAAAGACTTTTATCACTGAAACAATACGGCCGAAATGTTGTGATGACACAAACAGATACACATTGACAGATTATTTTTTACCAGTGACGGAAAAATCTGATGGCCGCCCGTCATTCTGGCAGATTACAATGAGGGCAATTTGTAAACCCCCGTTTCCCTTCAGCGTGATATGCTCGCGAAGCGACCTACGTGTCGTTGTCATTTGTCCTGACTAGACATGTGATGCGATTTGGGAAAACCCGTCGGATGTCGTGCTGGGACGCGGAAAAAACAGTTCACCTATCAAAGTTAACCACATAGCATGAAGAATGAAGAAGTATTAATGCACATTTCCCGCCAGTCTTTTGCGATCACAAATCATACAAGTGTTGATCAAAAGTCCAGACACTATTCACATGATAAACAACGTAAAACTTGCTTCACTCTTTATTAGTTGTTGTCCGTAATGTTTCTTTGTGTAGTGATAACGGCAGAGCTCTCGTACCTTAAGTGTGCATTTTCCTTACTTTCGTTTTATTCCAACGGTTTTGTACAGTATTTTTAATAGACTTCAACACTAAGAAATGTTTTTTTTACTAAATTGTTATGAGAGTAAGTCTCTTACCACTGTAAAGTTTTTTTTACTTGTGATACTGGACTGTTGTGCTTTTATTTTCATAACTGAATTTTTAACACGTTTTTTCCAAATTCCGTTGCTGCACATCATAGCGCTTCAGACGACCTCAGACATAACTTTAGTTACATACAAATTATATAAATTTGAACCATGTGTTGGGTTTTCCCAGAATCAATCACATATTAACATTAAAAGATTAAATATAATAATGAAAATAAATAACAACGGCTTTATTGGGCATTCGGTTGTATTAAAATACAACAAGTTCCGGGACGCAAGTACAGCGTGATGACATCCGAACATACTTATTACCAAATAACGCCACCTTGTACCATAGCGACGGGTAATAAAAGATTATGACGGATTTTTACGAGCCTGTCAGTCAAAATGACGGACAGTAAAAAAGTGTATCCAGATTGTTAGTTAATCATTGACAAGTAATTTTTGCCTCTATGGACATTTAAATCAAAGTGAACTGGTAAAACCAGTTAAATGTTAAATGCGTTAAATTCGATGCGGTCAAAAATTTGGGTGCACCTAACTTTTGTGCTCGTCCACCTAAGAAAAAAAGTTAGGCACACCAGTCTAACCAGTGCAAAAAGTTAGTCTAGAGCCCTGACCCTCGTTGTCCTATATGTTCAGTGAAATCCTGCAAGAAAGTGCCTCAAACAATAAGTAGGTTATTCTATTCTTAGGCTACTATATATGTGACTATAATATTAAAATATAGTGTTTAAATATTTATTATCCACTTTGCACATCTGCAATTCTTTGTGCATTTGTTGTTGTTAAAGTTCTACAGTTAACATATGGGCTATGGGAGTCTTTGTTTTGATACACTACTATGTTGAAGGCCTACAGAGAAAATATTGTTGTATCTTTAAGCAGTTGCCACTTGTTCTGAATGCACTTTCTTGTAGTAGTCCTACAGAGAAAAAATTAAAATGCACTTTGTTTTCATGAGATAACATTTAATTGTACAACTTTTCAGCAGGCCAGTAGACCTGTACATTATTATTTAATATGCAGATGAATGGGGTCAAGTTAAACATTTTAGTTGAATTTAATTTTTTACTGTTCATTGTTGCAATGTGCTAAATAAATATTTGCATAATCTGTAATTGATTTAAAATATGTGTGCAATTGCAATGCCTTGATTTTAGTAAAGTTAGTACACAGTCATAGCCAAAAATGCAAGGGTACTAATAATTGGCATAATTTCTTTCGGTGTTCGTCCTTGGTTTCCTCTTTTTCGGTTTCGGCCAAGAATTTTCCTTTCGGTGCATCCCTACTGTTTACTATCAGAACCATCACAAAATTCCTTTGTATAGTGTTTTAAATGATGGTCTATTGGTTCCCATATACAAGATTGCAAATAGGGAGGAACCTACACAGACCATTACAGATTCCAATCAAAATAACATCATTTAAATTAACACCATTAAAATACGTTCAAATAACGTTACTACTAAAAGATTTTCACCTTTAAAAGCACCTATGACAGGTGAATCTGAGTTAACACAATCATCTGCTTTCTGTCCAGCATCTGTCCTTCGATTTCGGACACATCCCTCATCTGAATAAAATCATCAATTGCACAAATTAGCAAATAAACAAAACCACATCTCAAGCAAATTATGTCAATTACAGAGACATTAGCGTCGAAATATGTTTACAAAAACATTGGCAAACTAACAATGATGAATAATCGTGTGTGCTTTTACCTTCTCGTTTACTCATCTCTCTGCTAAAGTATATTTAACTGGACACGTGGCTTCACCGATAGATAAACGACAACAATAAACTGCTTTATTTCTTCAGATGTTCCGGACTTTTGTTGCTGTAAATCTCACCGAACGCATCGACTATGAACTCTCTCGTGTGAAAAATTATTGCGCATCTTCAAACTTCTCAAACTGAAAAACAACGTGTTGTAAAAACGCATCTTCAAGATCGTGTATTTGTTATAAAAGTGCCGTTTTCCATATAATACGATCCGAATTGAACTCCGGCACACGCACAGGCCATCAAAGTCTTTCTGCGCCGTTTAATGACGCTTTGCAGAGCATTCTGGGTAACGTAGTATTCGACTAGACGAAGCACAAAACTCATTACACGAATCTTTTGCACGGGGGTAAAATAAAAGTGGTAATGTTGTAAACATTTGATCACCCAGGGTCCATTTAAACATACCCATACATGTTCATAATGTTTTACAAAATAATCGATCTACTTGCAGCAAAATGCAGATATTCTACTTTTTTAAAATTTAATTCAATAGGCTTCTTAACATTTTCAAGCACAATAACACACAGACGCGAACGCGAACATTTTGACTTAATATGTGTCATACATGTGCTCCTTCTGAGCGACCTTTGCCAACTTTGTCCGTGGCGTGCTATCCAGAGCCGCCTCATGTTTTAATGCATCTCACCGACAGGGGGCAGTCATGACATGTTGTATGATGTCTGAATGAAATTAGATTTCGACACAATTAATTGTTTTATTAATATCTATATAAAAATATCATGTTTAAGTAACTACAAATAACTACGAAAAAGTAGCAAAATTGCTTGTCAACTTTGCCAAGACAGTATTTAATCATTTATAAAGTGAAGTATATATACTGTGACCATAATATGTCCATATTAGGAAGTCATTTATCTAATGCTTGTATGTAAAGTTACTTTACTTTATAATTTAACAGTAAGCCAAGAGTCAGGACAGGTGCATCCAGGGAGACACAACAGTGATGACGGCTTGTGATATTGGTATCAGTGGTGAAGCCAGAAGGGGATCCAAGGCGGCACTGAACACCCCTGACACCCAATTGGCCACCCTGAGTGTCACCCCAAAATTTGATAAGCTACTTATAATGACATTTCGGAGTTTTTCTTTTATTATTTTATTTTTATTGTGTAAGTTATCTGTATTTTTTGTTATTATGGCTTTAATCAAAACAAACCAACTTTAGTTTAATAGGAATGCATAATAAAAAAAAATATGTCCCAAACACACGGATGAAACTTCACCAATGAAGGCTGTCAATTTAAGTATAACACTATTAAAACTAACCATGTTTACTTCTATGATTGCACCCAATGGACGTAAAGGTAGATTTTTTGAAGAATTTAGGATAGCAAACAGTTCTGAGACACCTTAGATTACCATTTTTGACTACCCAAGAAATTGCTTATATTTTCCAACATTTTATATACATATATATATATTACAGTATTTAAACTAAACAAATACGTACAGATATATGAACAAATTCTGTAAAAAGGGTGAAATACTGCGTCAAATGAACTTAACACAATATTTAAAAAGAAGTCTAACATAAAAAGAAGTCTAACATCATATTGTGATTTTTTTAATTTTCTAAATGGCAGTTTCAGTAGATAAATATACAGCTTGAGCTTGTACAACAAACATATTTATACATTTATAAAACTGAAATTCAGTGACAGTAGTTTATTCTAAAAAAGGTGATAATTGAAACAGTTGACACTCACAGTTGTTACATTTACATTGTCAAGTATGTGTCTCTCTGATACACATCTATGCAGAAAACAGGGACACGAAACGTGTGGATGTGTTTGCCATGCCAGGGGTAATAATGGATCATACAAGCTAGTCTTTGGCAAATCTTCCAGAGATCAATAGTATCCAAAATCCCATTAGTAAGGCATAAAGAAATATTTACGTTCACTTTACTGGTGTAAGATGATGCTATACATCCCTTTAAATGTTTCATAACATTCATGGAGGAAAAATAACATTCAAATTAAATCTGTGAATAATGAAATGTGTTTGGTAGAAACAATGAAATGTTGTATTTTCAATGGATTCAAAACAGACCTATGTTATATTTCCAGTAGGGTAGGACTCAATCGAATCCATCAGGAACTGGTTTAACGGTAAAAGGGGATGTCATCCTAACAGGCAGTCAGGAGGAGGGGCCAAACACTAAGAAGGATTCAATGTGAAAGTTGTCTCAGAGGTGGAGCGATTATATTGAAAGAAATACAAAGACAAAAAAAAAAAATAGAATAACGTGAAACTTTAAGTGGGGAAAACATCCAGTGAATTTAAATGGTATTAAAGAAAACATTTTTAAGAGGAGAATATGGTTTTCAAGACGGCAAATTCAGAACTGTTTCAATGAAGTGAGAAAACATTTGCTGTGTGTTTTCTGGAAATGAAAATGAGAACTTGAGAGAATTGAGGGGAACGATCCTTCATCAAGACATCCAACTTCATTTTACCCATGTGCCCAAGAGAACTGTGAAGCAATAACATCGACTTTGGCGTGTGTCAGTCATCAGTGCGTTAAAAACCTCTCAAAGCTCTTCTATACAGTATGGAATACATCTTATAAAAAATAAACTTTTGCTTTTCAACAGCGTCCTGAGAGTTTGAATTGTCTGCTAGTATTGACACAATGTCCACATGGTCTCCAGGAAGTCTCTTTATTCCTCTCGCTCCATCTTTTCCTCCCAAGAGTCTTTTCCCAATGGGATCAATGGAATTCCACGCCGAGTCTTTTTTTTGGGGGGGCAGATTAGACCGTCACCTCAAGCGTTAGCTAGATCGCAGTCCTCGAGAAAAGTGTCAAACCTCCGAAAAATCTGGAGAATATTTTTTCTTCCACATATGGAAGGCTGGAGGGTCGGGTCTTTGGAGATAGCCGTGATCAAGGAAGCAGTTTACTGGATTTTCTCAACCCAATCCCAGCTCTCATTGGCTCTTCTGGACCCAATCCCAGCTCTCATTGGCTCTTCTGGACCCAATCCCAGCTTTCGTCGCTGTCCTTCCTGTTCTTTTCCGCTTCTATGATCTCTCTGTAATGCCTTCGGAAGAACCCCATCTGGAAAAAGGAATCACATTTTTTTACAAATTTACGTGACGGATGCAAATGTAAACAAACTCGAACAATATTTCATACAAATCAATGCAACTTATGCACAAAATACTTTGTGCAAAATAAGATCTTTGGTCTTCTTGAAGAGCTTATTCAAACGTATTGATGCTAAAGTTGACGCGGGTCATGTGAAAAGTCTTCAGGATTCATAAACGGAGGGACGGGCGAGTAGATAAACACAGACAGAAAGCGCTACTGTAAATTCTGTCAGTACAGGAAATACAGCGTTCAACTTCCTGTGACTCCTCACATTTGTCTTTGTCCCGATCCTGTTTATTGATTCAGACCTCAATTCTCTTCAGGCATTTCCTGACGCTGAGGGAGCGACACATGTGCAGGCCTTGTTCAGGAGGTTTACTTTGGCGGATTTGGGGGAATGAGTGAAAAGTATCCTTACATCAACATTCCTGAGTTTGCTGTAGTATTCCCACTGGATAGAATCGGAGTGGGAAAGAAAAGCGGCCCTTGTTTCAGAGGCCCTGAAATCACTTTGATTCGCTTTCATGTGTTAGCATTAGGTGTAAATGACTGTTGGCTTTGTTTTGTTCTCTTTATGGCCGGAGTGGGCGGAGCTACAGATCTTTATTGAGCCCTCAGGCTGTACGTCCCACAAAAGCAACAGTATTGTGTGGATAGAGTATGTGACACATCAAAACAATCTGGAAGTCTTGTCGACTATAGGGGCGACTCTGAAAAGTGGAAGATTCGATGCTTGGATAGGAGGGGGCTGATTCGATCAATCTCAGAGGTCAATCTTCGCAGGAGTGTTATGCAGTGGGGATCATGCCATTTTGGGTTTATGGGAAGACGGGGACACAACGAGCCACCAAGCATATTATCAATGTTGTAAAGAAATTTCAAGGGTTGGGTACCGAACCCCCGGCGCACATGAACACGAGGTCTGACTATGACATAAAAATATTTACTCGACAGAAAATTTACTTTATGCTTAAAACAAATAAAACATCCAACAATGGGGTGAGAAAAATAAACTTAATTAAAAGAGAAAACAAGATTTTTTTAACCCGTTTGCAGATATTTTACTCATGTTTTTAGCAAGAGCTCACCTAAATTTAACAGTTTTCAATGAAAACAAAACAACTTGCATATAAATGAAAGCATTTGTGTTGGAAAAAGAGACAAAACTGTTAAAATAATAAAATGTCTTGAAGAAATTTGTGGTGATGTGGTACCTTCCAGAGCAGCACAGCCAGCAGAAGGAAGATGAGGATCCCGATGAGCAGGCTGATGGCGATGATCCATCCCACCACATAACCCCTGGGCTCCTGACTGTGAAGAGCCTCAAACAACAACTGGAACACAACACAGCCCCAGTTAACACACACCAACACGCACATCTATAACACAACACTGATCAGAGCCTGTCATAAACTCACACAGACCAATAAACATAATGAAAGCCCTGCAATCCAAGCGTGATGTCATTTCCTTTATCGCATAACATCTAAGACTTGACTTCAACAAAAGGTAATGAGGTTTCATTCATCAATAAGCAACAAATCAATCTATTTGTGTTGCCCGTCTGTGAAGTTTTTTCATTCAGGTCTTTGTTTGTATTTGTTTATGGACCTCAAGTCCTGATGAGTCAAATTAGACAAATTGGTCTTTTCTTGTTCATTGCTTTAGAAGCACTGGTCTTCATTGAGTTTTACTGAATAGAAAAACATCAAACTTAATGCAAAACAACTACGCTTGCGCTCAACATTAATAAGCACAGATGTTTTGGTGAGAAGGCGGCGAGTACTACATTTAAAAAATACGCGTGAACACACATTTCAGGTCAACGTGTTATGAGGCAAAAGAACATTTTGACCTTTAAATGTGGAAGAATTTAACCTCTGAAAGCCTCAAATACACAGCGCGGGTATCATCTCCTCGAGTTGATTTAAATCCAAATGATGCGTGAAAACCAGTCCAGATACCAAATCTCGCTTCTGGAGACATTCCCACGTGTACATTTAGTAATGCTGTTGTCTTCAAGGACATATTTTTAGCATCAGATCTATTCATACATTGACAACTGGACGAGAGACAATATTAACTGACACATTCAAATGTATTTTGTAAAAAAAATTAAATGACAGATGTTGCTGGTTTTATTCCTCTTCAGTCTCTAGACTTCTCAAATATTACCATCTCATTACTTCATGCCGATTTATTGCTTTGTTTTGTAATAAGAAGTATAATGTACAGTAGAGTCAGTCGGTCATCAAAACACATGACTGCATATTATCTCAAGCATTTGTTATGACAAAAGTGTTGACGACGAAACATTTGCAATGGCATTAAAAGTTTAGCAGCCACAATCCGTCTGTCATTTCCATGCGTCTGGCAGCGAGGCATTTCTAAATGAGACGGTTTACCCCCGGGAGCGTCTTAATAAACTCAATAATGAATTGCAGTGGGACAGTGCGGAACTGATGCATTTCCTAAGTGCTGGGGGGCAAGAGGGGCCGCAGACTTATTTAGGAATTAACCCCCTTCTGCAGGAGGGGGTCAGCTGGCTGGAACCGGGTCACAAACCCAATCAGCTGAGAGCAGTTTTGAGGGAGATGTCTTGGCACCAGACACAACCAATTTGGCCGAAACAAAGTCCAGAATTCTGCTGATAAATCAACTCGCTCAGGGTGACCGAACACAACTGAAGGGTAAAACATGCACATTTTATCCTGATCTCAGCTGCTGTTGATGACCTCATACGACACACTTTCACTACTCGTATAGTGTGCACTATAGTGCCTTATTATATGTACATTTCATTTATGCATGTGTATAACACTACCTCTACTTACTACATTATCCATTTGCACAAATGTAAATACAATCTGTTCATATGGATATTCTACAACATTCTTCCCTGCACAATGTCTCTTATATGTTATTATCCCCCATTTTCTGTACAATAGCCTTTTATTTTATATATGCATATTTTAGAATCTTTTGGACTGTAAATCTTTTTATATTGTATTGTCATTGTGTTGAAAATCTGTACTAGAAGCTTCCAACACCAAAGAAAATTCCTTGGGAATAAAGCTCTTCTGATTCTGATATTCATGTGAAAAAAGCGTTCTGATCTTCTCAGATCGTTTAACAGATTACTTTTTAAAACAAAAGTCATGTTCAGTTTTAATCCACAGTGAAAATGCCTGTAATTGAACATAATTTTCATGTTATTTCTTTAGTATGTGAAAAAATATTATTTTACAGAATTTTACACATTTTAAAAACATGGAAAAACATGTAATTTTACAGTGGAAATAGTAACTTTTACAGTATATTTTTGGTTCCCCAGCTGCCAAAAAATTTGTTTTCACATGATTTTTAGAATATACAGCATTTTTGTCTAATTTTGATATACAGTATTAAAAACTGTTAAATTACAGAAAAAATTACTAGAAAAACCTGGAAAATTTAATTTTACAGGAAAAACTTTTACGGTATATTTCCACCGCCCTTTTTATAGTAATGTGGAAAGATACAGTTAGGTTAAAAGTGTCCTAGACAATGCTGAAAATACCAAGAGATAATCTGAAAAAAGATAATTCAATTTTTTTCAAAAAAATGTTTTTTGTCCCTTCCAAACACTGTCAATCAAACTGCAGTTGTTAATAACAAAAAAAAATATTATACAAATATATAAAACTTATTTCTCTCATTTTAAAATGGAGTTTGAGAAATAATAAAATATTTATAATGAAAGATTTCGATGATGTACTCTAGGTAAGTAATGTAAAAAAACAAACGCTTGTGATCTTGACCATCTTACTTTCATTGGAACATCATATTTGTATTAAATTTGAAACGAAATCCAATCAGAAGCGTTGTCATGAATGGTCCTACTGTATTTTTTAAGTGGATTGAAGGATTCATTTGATGTCTTACCGAAATCTCATCAGGCAGTCCGTTGGACACCTCCACGGCTCTGTCGTCCAGCTGAACGTGACCTCGTGTCACAAACTGGATCACAGAGGAGCTGTCCTATAAACCACACACCATCAAATACACAGCTACACTTTATATAAAGCCTCTGTAGAGACCATGGTTTCTCTCTGTAGGGACTACAGAGTTATCACTATTTTATATCCAAGACACAGTTGTGGGAAAAATGAAGAGACCATTCCAAATGTTCATTTAATCAGCATCTCTACATGTATTGTGGTCGTTTCAGTCCAGTGTCTGTTGAATTTCACCAAAATCAAACCTCAGGAGTGACAAAGTCATCCAACAGCATGTGAAAGACTGACCTCATGAAATAAAACACATGAAAACTGTGATAAAAAAACAACTTTTCCTAAATACGTGGAGAAATATGACTGTTGTGTTGATTAAAAGTAAATATGAGCTTGTTTTCTCTACAGTATTTGAGGTCTGAAAAATACAGAGCATCTTTACTGTTATTTTCAGCTGTTTGTCCAGTTTTCATTTTCGGCAGATAAATAAAGATTCTTTTGGGAATTTGGTATCAACATTGTTAGCAGTTTGAAGAATAAAAAATAAATAAAAATGTAACATGAACACACACCTAATAGTAGTAAATTCAGAAAAACTGAAAATAATTGAAAAGGTCTCTTCATCATTTCAGGGACTGTATGTCTCTTCATGTTAAATCCAAACACTTTTAGGAACTTTATGTGGTTCGTAGTTTTAAAAGCAACATATTTAATAGTTAATGTGTTTTACAGGTGCTTATCGGTCATTTAAAATCAGAATGGAGTAAACTGAAATGTAAACATGACGAACCCTCTGCAGTATTTCAGTGTTCAGTAGCATTCGCACATCTATACTTGTGGTGTCTTCTTTAGCCTGAGACGTCAGACTGCAGGAGATTGTTGAACAGGCTCGTCCCGGCCGATCACAGTCCTGTACACACAGCATCACTGTTAGAGATCTGCTCCGACAGCTTCAAGTGCAGTGAATGTGTAAACATGATAAAAAAACATGAATGTTAAAACATGAACCTCCAGTCATACCAAAACTTTTCTGCCGGATTTGGTGAAGAAGGCAAAGATGGTGTGGAAGATGCTCTCTTTATCCTGTGGGATGGTGCAGGGCGTCGGGTTCTTGTGCCACGTGCAGTTCCCTCGACCTTCGGATACCTGCAGGCACACAGGATGATAATAAACTAAGTTTACATTCACATGCATTCATTTATCAGACGCTTTATTCCAAAACATATTACATTCTGTATATATTTGGTTAACTGGTCACATACTGTAAACATAGTTTGTGTGGATCAGAATTATTTCTGTGCTTTGAATTAATGGCCCTCACAAAACCAGTGAGATTTAAAAATCAAACAACAAAACGTTTAGGAAAAGCGCATATTATCACTTTCAATATTTGATTTTAAACACATTTACAGTGTAAAAAAAAACATAATTTGTCTGAACTTTCTGTTATTATTTCCAGATTTCCACAAAAAAAAAAAATGAAAAACAGAATTTTACTGTTTTACTACTATGTATTTTTGAAATACGGTCAAAAAACTTAAAATTACAGGAAAAGACGTATTTTACGTCATATTTCTGTTGCTTTAGCTGACCGAAATGTCTGTTTTTTACAGATTTTTTTTACTGTATACTGTAAACATTTTTGGCGTGATATCCACTGTAAACAGACACAAGATGTGGGATCTGGCTTCATGGGAACGTGTAACGGTTGGGTGGGAATATTGGAAGGTGATGTTCCAGGACGTTCACTGACGTTATAAGTCATCCACAGATCTGAGACCTGCTGAGCTATTCAAATCACAAAAGGAAGTTAAGACCCAGCGGGATGTGAGAAGCTTTTCTCTGACAGCGCGCTCCATCTGGAGTGATTTAATGTTACGCTGTTCCTGCCCCGGGGAACACTTTACCTCTTACCAGCATTCTCTCGGCTCAGACCTCCACGGAGGAACCATCTGAAGCTTTCACATTGTCATGAAGCTTCAGACGATCTCGCACGTGATTTCACCAGCCTGGTGAACAGTGCGTCTTTCATCGGCTTTTCTCAGGAGAAATCTCTGGAGGCTTCCAAGTTTCCATTTGCTCTCCATTTAATCTCACTGATGTCTAGGAGAAATGATTAAGTTCTCATCCGTGGTTCTTCTTTCTCATTTAGATCAGTGTGTGTTTTTATTAACGCTGTGTGTTTGTTTTGTCAGCGTGAACCTTTGCTTCTCTTTATTTGTGTTACTCAGGGTACGGTACACTGCCACTGCAGGTTAGGCGGGGTGATCGGAAGCTTTTCCCCAGGTGTCTCATTCCAGCCTTCCGTGCAAGTCATCAAATCCCACGATAAGTGATTCCATATGAGACATTCAGGGTGGGTCAAAAGTCTCCCCCGTCCACCCTTTCACAGTAAACAGACAGATCCTGGACTTGATCCAGCTATGTGGCAAACGTAAGGGTTAAACCAACATCATTTGTGAAGCCGGTGTTGCATTTCTGCTTGTTGGAATGAAGCTCATTATGACACTTTCCTCTGTTGTCTTATAAACCTTGCGTCTCTATCAACTATAAACCTGAGGGCATAGACATCACTGAACTCTCGTCATGAACTTCGTGACTTCCAAAGTGACTTAAAGTCCATTTTAACCACGCTTTTCTTTTTTTTCATGTGTCTTTCCTGGGTTCAAACCCATGACCATTGTGTTGCTAAAACAATGCTCAGTTGACGTACAGGAACACTTTGGTAAAACAATGTTATAAATATCACCTGTAACATCTCCAAATTTGGTGTTTTTTCATTTTATTCATAAATCTTTACTATGGGTCACCATTTATGTTTGTCTGGGTTTGCAAATGTTTGACCAATGAAAAGTGTTTAAATGAGCTAGTCAACGTTAACAACAAAGTATTTAATTATTTTAAATATTTCAAACACGGCTTCTACCCAAAAATGTCAATCATTTTTTTACTGTGTTCCTAGGGTGTATGTGGAATGTCACATGACTAAACCACACAGTTCTCGTTATATGGGCTTGTTGAAATAGTGTATCAACCATATTAACTATCAGGGATATCTCAGGATTTTTAAGGTAATCGGCTAACCTAGCTAGCTGTTTCAGTTTTTAGGCGTTTTGTGCTGTTTCAATATTCAAATGTCTGTGAGAAGAAAAAAAAACTTTACTAAATTAATCCGTTTATGTGATGGGCATCCATTTTGATCACATTTTCACTTAGGGGTGTTCTCACATTTGGTGCCAGCGGTTTAGACATATGTGACTGTGTGTTGAGTTATTGTAAGGGGACAACAAATGGACACTGTTATACAAACTGTAAACTCACGACTTCACATTGTAGCAAAGTGTCATTTCTTCAATGCCGTCACATGAAAAGATATAATAAAATATTTACTTAAATGTGAGGGGTGTACTCACTTCTGTGAGATACTGTACACGTGTTTACACATTTTTCAGGTTTACAGTATGCACTACAAATAAATAAAAATCAACCTCTAACACGTATCTAGAATTATTAAGAGACAAAGATGTCAATAGTCCTATATTATATCATTTCAGGGCATTTTCAAAGAAACCATGGCTTTATCCTGTTGTAAATGAAGGTGTTGAGACATGAATCTATCTGAATAAACAGTGCAGGAGGAACTCACGTGTGTGTCGATGATATGAAACATATCAGCTCCGTTGCCGACCATACGGTTGGGTATCCTGATGTCTACTTTGGAGCCTGGAAGTCTGCTCGGCCCGTTGTTTATCACCTACACAACAACACAAGGAAACGGATAAATTCTGGGATCTGTCTGTCATGCACACACACTGACACAACTAAAATATAACAACAGTGATTTGTGCATTAGATCATTATCATATTATATATGTAGATGTCATGGATGTATAGCAGTGGTCTAAAGTGACATCTTCACCTTTATTCAAATATTTTATTAGAGGCGTATTGAAGATATTATATGCATGTTGTGCAATTGTGTTTGAAGTGATTTAATGTGTTCACATTCTCTTAAAATGACTAACACATAAACTCTCATGGCCTTTTGCTTCTGTCTTATTCTGCACATGTGAAATGCATATAAAACACAATCGACTTGTGTCGGTACCTGAAAGGTGAAGTTAAGAGGCTGAAAGCTGCAGTCCAGGTCGTCCAGACGAACGAAGCGTGACGGCTCGATTGAGTTTCCATACACGAAAGACATCGGGTTCACCACGCTGCAAAACCAACCACATGATTACTGTGAAAGTCCTTCATTGTATTATTTGATGTTTTTCTCTCAACTGTGAATCGTGTGTGTCAGTGTGTATTTGCCACAATTCATTACTTTAGTAAAGAATTCCATCCTTTATAGTTGCAAAACGGTCCACATTAATCCTCTATAGTGCATTAGTTTGAACTTGATCAAATCTTTCTGTTTCTGTATTAATGAGTGAAACATTGTGATACACAAAGCCAGCGTGTTGAATATAAAACAGACCTTGCTCTGGTTTGGATGTTTATGTGTAAGTTCAGTTTCTGGCTCACGTTTAAAAACATTACAGTGAGGAGTGTGTCATTATCTGCCCATATATCTCCATACAGAACATGTTGTGTATATAAACCTCATTTTTGAGTTTGAAACAAGTGTTTTAGATAAGCCTGTTACCCTGAAATACTCCAAAAAATCAACATCTGCAAGAAATGTGTCTGCTTTTATCAGCAGAAGTCTATCAACGTTACGCTCTTAAAGCTGTTAAAAGGAAAGTTTAGGCAATAGTTTAGTGTCATCTACTGACTCCATATCATCATTCTTTTATTTTTATTTTTATTTTTATGTCTGTCTGTCTGTCTTTCTGTCTCTCTGTCTCTCTCTTTCTTTCTTTCTGTCTTTCTTTCTTTCTTTCTGCGTGTCTGTCTGTTTCTTTCTTTCTGTCTGTCGTTCTTTCTATCTTTCTGTATGTATGTGTGTCTGTCTGTTTCTTTATTCCTTTCTGTCTGTTTTCTTTCTTTCTTTCTGTATGTTTGTCTTTCTTTCTTTCTTTCTTTCTGTGTCTTTGTCTTTTTGTCTTTCTTTCTGTCTGTTTGTCTTTCTTTTTTTACTTTCTTTCTATCTTTCTATGTGTCTGTCTGTTTTCTTTCTGTCTTTCTTTCTTTCTTTCTGTATGTTCGTCTTTCCGTCTTTCTTTCTTTCTTTCTTTCTTTCTGTGTCTTTGACTTTTTGTCTTTCTTTCTGTCTGTTTGTCTTTCTTTTTTTACTTTCTATCTTTCTATGTGTCTGTCTGTCTGTTTTCTTTCTTTCTTTCTTTCTGTATGTTCGTCTTTCCGTCTTTCTTTCTTTCTGTGTCTTTGTCTTTCTTTCTGTCTGTTTGTCTTTCTTTCTTTCTTTCTATCTTTCTGTGTGTCTGTGTGTCTGTCTATCTGTCTGTCTGTCTGTTTCTTTCTTTCTTTCTTTCTGTCTGTTTGTCTTTCTTTCTTTCTATCTTTCTGTGTGTCTGTCTGTCTGTTTCTTTCATTCTTTCTTTCTTTCTTTCTTTCTGTCTGTTTGTCTTTCTTTCTATCTTTCTGTGTGTCTGTCTGTCTGTTTCTTTCATTCATTCTTTCTTTCTTTCTTTCTGTATGTTTGTCTTTCCTTCTTTCTTTCTTTCTTTCTGTGTCTTTGTCTTTCAATAATGGCACTAACTCATCTACTGCACTGTAACTTCAATAACTGCACTAACTCATCTACTGCACTGTAACTTCAATAACTGCATTAACTCATCTACTGCACTGTAACTTCAATAACTGCATTAACTCATCTACTGCACTGTAACTTCAATAACTGCATTAACTCATCTACTGCACTGTAACTTCAATAACTGCATTAACTCATCTACTGCACTGTAACTTCAATAACTGCATTAACTCATCTACTGCACTGTAACTTCAATAGCTGCATTAACTCACAGTATATATCCTTCTGTATATATTGTCCATAGTACATACCGACTGTCATATTGTCATAGAACATTTGTATAGTATTTTCCTAATATTGTATTCTGTATTTATTCACACTGTATATCCTGCACTTGCTAATTGCACTTCTGGTTAGACCTAAACTACATTTCGTTACACTGTACTTGCATATGTGTAATGACAATAAAGTTGAATCTAATCTAATCTAATCTTTCTATGTGTTTGTCTTTCTGTTTGTCTTTCTTTCTGTCTGTTTGTCATTCTGTCTGTCTTTGTCTTTCTTTCTGTCTGTTTGTCTTTCTTTCTTTCTTTCTTTCTATCTTTCTGTGTGTCTGTCTGTCTGTTTCTTTCTTTCTTTCTTTCTTTCTGTCTGTTTGTCTTTCTTTCTTTCTATCTTTCTGTGTGTCTGTCTGTCTGTTTCTTTCATTCTTTCTTTCTTTCTTTCTTTCTGTCTGTTTGTCTTTCTTTCTTTATATCTTTCTGTGTGTCTGTCTGTCTGTTTCTTTCATTCTTTCTTGCTTTCTTTCTTTCTGTCTGTTTGTCTTTCTATCTTTCTGTCTGTCTGTCTGTTTCTTTCTTTCTGTCTGTTTGTCTTTCTTTCTTTCTATCTTTCTGTGTGTCTGTCTGTCTGTTTCTTTCATTCTTTCTTTCTTTCTTTCTTCCTTTCTGTCTGTTTGTCTTTCTTTCTTTCTTCCTTTCTGTCTGTTTGTCTTTCTTTCTTTCTTTCTTTCTGTCTGTCCCCCACTGATCCCCCACTGATTTCACTACCCTCATAACTTAACTTTAATGCTGCTGTTACATTGTTTACATTGCACTACAGGGCTGCCATGCATGACCGAACTGTACACACCAGTACTTCATGTATCTGCTCTACCGGACTGTTTACACACACACAGCATCATTTGCACTCTATACTGCTCACTTGCACACAAGGAATATTATACTGAATGCTCATTTGCACTAATGGACTACTTTCATAACTGCATTACCTCATCTACTGCACTGTAACTTCAATAATGGCACTAAGTCATCTACTGCACTGTAACTTCAATAACTGCACTAACTCATCTACTGCACTGTAACTTCAATAACTGCATTAACTCATCTACTGCACTGTAACTTCAATAACTGCATTAACTCATCTACTGCACTGTAACTTCAATAACTGCATTAACTCATCTACTGCACTGTAACTTCAATAACTGCACTAACTCATCTACTGCACTGCAACTCTATTAACTGGATCTACTCATCTATTGCACCATAACTTCAATAACTGCACTAACTCATATACTGCACTGTAACCTTAATAACTTCATTAACTTATCTACTGCACTGTAACTTTAATAACTTCATTAACTCATCTACTGCACTGTAACTTTAATAGCTAATGTCTGTAATTAATGCACACTTAAGTCACTTGCACTATTGTATAGTCTATATTGTTATTTGTTCATAACTACCTGTACATTAATGTTCACAGTATATATCCTTCTGTATATATTGTACATAGTACATACCGACTGTCATATTGTCATAGAACATTTGTATATTATTCCCCTAATATTGTATTCTGTATTTATTCACACTGTATATCCTGCACTTGCTAATTGCACTTCTGGTTAGACCTAAACTACATTTCATTACACTGTACTTGTATATGTGTAATGACAATAAAGTTGAATCTAATCTAATCTAATCTTTCTATGTGTTTGTCTTTCTGTTTGTCTTTCTTTCTGTCTGTTTGTCATTCTGTCTGTCTTTCTTTCTTTATTTCTTTCTTTCTTTCTATCTTTCTATCTTTCTGTGTGTCTGTTTGTTTGTTTCTTTCTTTTTTCCTTTCTGTCTGTTTTCTCTCTTTCTTTCTGACTGTTTGTCTTTCTGTCTGTCTCTATTTTTTTCTTTCTTTCTTTGAAATGTCTCTCTCTCTCTCTCTCTCTCTCTCTCTCTCTCTCTCTCTCTCCCTCTCTCTCTCTCTCTTTCTCTCTCTTTCTTCGGATGTAAACAAAAGTAAATAGAAATAGGGGTTTTATTTCATTAAGGAGTGAAAACCTTACCCTGTGATCGTGGTGTCCACCTCATGGATCAGTGGTATGGACAACTCCAAGGTGTTGTCATGGAGTTTGCTATCATGCTCTGGATTAGCACTGGGGGAAAAAAATGCTTATGAAACATTTGAATTTATTAGCTATTAGTTTAGTAAACCCTTTCCAAAATCATATAAACATAAAATGAAGATATCTGTGTTCACATCATTACTGTGGAGACATTTCACAAGGAACACTTTTATGTGGCATGTGTGTAGGATGGATTGTACAGTATGTACAGTATTTGATTACAATCCCTACTGTAAAACGGCCAAATGTGCATTGTGGACGCTTTTTTATAATTTATCGTGTTATACACGTCACTGAGCAAAGAAAACACATCTGACCCGAATTACATGAACATCAAGCAAAACCACATCATTTCCCCTAATAGGGAGAGGTTGTAATGTCTCAAATAACTTGTTAGATTCAAATGTAAACATTATGGTATGTGCTAATGCTGGCCAATGATGTGGAGCATGTCTTTTAAAATCAAGAAATCTTGTATATCTAAGTTTGATTGAATCAAGGCTGTTGAAAGCTCACCTTCTGGCGTGTACTAAAAATACCAGCGTCTCATTTTCACCAGACAGATGACTCGTGTCGAAAAGCACTGACAGATGATACTGAAAAAAGAAAAGGCGTACTGGGTTTAAAGTCTGATTTGAATAATGGAGAATATATGCGGCTTAAGAAAACGATGGATTGTGAGGGTGGCGTTACCTTCGTCTGAGCTCTCATGAAAGGAAATCCCACACTGCACTTCAGGAAGTCCAGTTCCACCAGAACACAGGAGATGCCCTTCTCTTCCTGCACACACAACACACAGAGAATACACCTGTCAATCGCTTTATTCATTTACAGAGAACCAGAGAGGAAAACCTGAACAATAGTATAGAAAAAACGCTTGTTTTAAAAAAAAATTTGACATCCCCCAAAAATCCACTATCATATACTTTAAGACAATTCTTCTCTTGCTAATTTTACTAAGGCCTTGTCCTGGTTTAAGCCAATCCCTGTCGGAGAAACCACGCCATTATTTTCACAGACATAAATATAATTGTGTCAACATAATAATTCTTTTTTGGAATGCCAAACATTTTAAAGATTTTTTAAGCAACCACGTAGTACATAAGAATATTTTTTTTACAATAAAATGCCAAGACAGCATTTTTACAATTTCTAGGTAAAGGGTGACTACTCTAAAGATGCAAAAATATAACATAGTCTAATACAGTGGTACTCAAACTGGGGGCCCCAAGATGGATCCAGGTGGGCCACAGATTTTGAGCATTTCATCCAATGAAACATCATGAGATCAACATTCAAAGAATTGAGGTTAAAGAATTGTATATTAGAATAAGTTTTTGGTTAAATTAAAATTCTTAGTCCAAGATTATTAGTCCAAGTCTTTATTTGGTTGGCGGCAAAGCGGTGCAGCATACACACCATCTTACAACATTTGAGAACCACTGATCTTATACATTTTGTTCTGGTCTCATTTTTGTTATCCCATAATTATGATGAATATATTATATAATTGAATCATTTATTTTTATGATATACATATATAATATAATATAATATAACTATATTTGAACAGTTTGGTTAAAAAATGTTCCAAAAATCATGTTTTTTTATTGTGCATTGCAATTATTTTCAATAAGCTGCACTGGGTTTGTTTTCATTTAAGACATAATACCTAAAAAAACATCATGAACTAACATAATAAAACACAATAAAAAAATGAAAATAAAATAAAAATACATGTTGTTTGAAACATTTTAAAAACATAGTTTTTAAACCACACTCTTCATATATTGCTCCTGTCCTTCTGAAACCATATTTCATGATTTTTATCTATTGTCTTAAATCATTATTATTAGTCACTCTTTATGTGTGTCTCTGGGTTTAGCAAATATCTAACCAATAAAAATTATTAAAACTCCTCGTCAACATTTCCTGAAAAACAGAATTTGGACATACGAGGTTCCAGAAGGACAGTGACGATATATAAAAAAGAGAATGAGTAAGTGACCTCAAACCTTTGTACAGTAGTTTAGACTCTAACGTTGTAATATATCAAAAATTTAACGCAATGGAAAAAGATAAGATGTTCTAGCTATCAAATAATATATCACATACTACACACACACACACGTTGTACTCCAGAAGAACAGTAAGAGGCAGAACCTCAAACCGAGCTGAAATCTTTCTCTAAACATCTCTGAACCGCACCGGCTGGTTTGTGTAAACAATGAAGCTTTGACCCGTGAGGAGTGAGCATTCCTACGCATTCCTACAGCGAGAATTCATAAAACTCTTCTTTCTGAGAGTGAAACAGAAAATACATCAAACCAGACAACAATTCTTCTAGTGTATCACTGCGATAGTGCAGCACGTGTTCCTCATCCTGAGGTTTATATTGTGAACTATTTTTAGGAGAAGTGTAGCAGCAATAACAAGAACTGCTGCTGGACAAAATATCAATAAACAGATGGAGGAGGGAAATGTTTGGGATTGTTTGTAAAAGTCATTTTTCATTCACTTGGCGGCTCTCTGGGGCTTTGAGGTTTGAGCCACATGTATCGTTTGGTTTGAAGCGTTTACAAAGACCCTGGTTTCCTCAGCTCTAACAGCGACAAACCTGCACGTTTTCTTATATTAGAATTGATTTAAATGAATTCACTAAAATAAGCATTTTTACATTTTCTGGCTGATAACACAAAATTTCCCGAGCATTTAAATGTGAATAATCTGATTTGCATTTCTATTCGAATGCTCTGAAAGAACGCAGCTGAAAAATCCTGACAAAGTATCTGTCGTAAATCTATAAACGTGATTTACATTTTTCGTTTCCCTCTTGCTCAGCACTTTCTACCCCGGAGATGTGACTTCATCAAGTCAACTTAAACAAGCAACACTTTCACATGACGTATTCTCAAGCGCCGCAGGACAACATCATCAGGAGTTTCCTAAACTGAGAATGGTGGCTGTGCAAACAGTTGGTGTTCCTGTGGAGGAGGGCTAGGATGTGTGTGTTTACCCATCAGCCACCTGGTATGTTATGAATGAGCAGGAACATGTGGACCGTCTCCCCCGGGACCGTGTGACATCATCATATTTCATTCATTCTGATTCTCTCTGCTATACTGTGTGTGAGGTTGAGGATTGTGATTTCATTTATCAGTCATGGGCATCGGTCTACACCACAAAAACCACAACTTCAAGATCTCGGCCAGCCGGCTGCTTTGGCTGTAAGCTGAAAGATCACTCAAATCTCACTACGGCTAACAAAAAGGCTACCAAAATTGACTAAAACAATGGAAAAACAATGTTTTAGACCTAAATACATATTTAAACTAAAAAGTATACTTTGAGTACTTTTATGTATTCTTAGAAATATACTTAAAATTACACCTAATTGTACTTGACGTTTACTGACAGGAAAGTATATTTGGCTTACATTTGAACTGGATCAAGATGTCCTTAAAATCTCTAATAGCACAGATTATTGTTAAAGAAATATTACGTTAATAGAAACCTAGTAGAATACTTATATAATATTTATATAAATTGTAAACTAAGTTAGTTCAAGTAAAGAAAGACCTCAAGTACAAGCAAGATAAAAACTACAACATTAGTTTACGGCGAATATACTACAAAGAGTACTTTAAAGTGTACTTAATCTATCAGTAAACCTATAATTTCACTTGTAGTACATTTTAAGTAAAACAAAAGATTTTGTTGTGATCTAGTTGTTTACTCAAAGTTGACCACTTTTACAATTAAAGTATTCTTAAAAGTGCACTTTCATAAACTAAAATTATTTTTTGAAAGTATGTTGATATTGGCATTCTTACTACATCAAGTGAACTTAATGTATTGAGTACACTTAACACAAATAACTTAAGTTATAATATAAGCATTCTTATTCTGTGTAAACAAGCAACAAAGATGCTTTAGTTTCCATAAAACTTTAAATGTCTTTTTGTACACACACTTATGAAAACGAACTTGTAAAGACAGCATGACGAGATTTCTGTTATGCATTAAAGTTGTTTTTAAATAAACTATTTGAATTCTCTTTTTTACTCAGCATCACTTTTACAAATCGGTCCATTCTACCTTCTTGTAGTTCACGATACAAATCCTGATGTTTCTGTGATTATATTCCATAGCAGCTCGCAGAAAAAATATATTTTCATTAATCGCTGCTCTTTGATCTGTGTGTTATTTCACTGAAACATTATCAGATCTCAAATGATGTGTGTACTGGCAGCGTATCCCTGAAACAAATTTTTTCCCCGGCCTGCTCATTTACTGCTTCATTAACCCTGAGACAAATCAACACACCACGAATGGTCTCGCTTTACCTGTTTAAATCTAATCTAAAGAATAAAACAGTGTTTATTAACTTAGATTTCATCACCAGAGGAGCCCAGGGCCACCTGAATGACGTGGTAGAGCTTCTGAAAGCAATTCACTTCTGCACATGGTTTGGGTTGCAAGACAAACACATGATCGACGGGACCCACGATAAAACAAGAGCCGAACGCAAGTTCACACTTGGCAAGATGTGACCTCAGAAGGTTCCATCAGCACAGACAAACTTCTCACTGTGTAATGAAAGCGGTCTTACTGCACGGACAGTCTTATAACAACAAATAACGTGTGCCCAGTAGTCCTGTCACAACAAACATCCACCTGACGCCCCGCATGAGTCCCATTCAACACTTATGAAGGATTTTACTCGTACTAGAGGCCGGCAACAGTAGGACGTCCAGCAGAAATTATCCAATGAAATTGAAGACTGTAAAATAATGTTAAGAGTGCTATATCTGAATCAAAACATAAACACAAGGATATAGAGAATGTAACCGGAGCACTTCAAACACAGATTCAAGATAGATTATATGTATAATAGAGGAGACGATTGAACTTCCTCAATTCGGTAAGAAAACAAACGGATTCCTAACAGTGAAAAGAAAAAAGATGATCAAATTCCTAAATAATCCATACAAAATAAAAGTGCTTCACGATGCCATAAAAGAACGATTATTTGGCAAATGGTCTGAGAAAAACCTGTTTACGTTCAAAGCATCTTTTAGTTGCAGTAAAGATTCTTCGTAGTAAGTTGCCATTCACATTTTCGGAAAAATCGAGCCGTGCTGCTTTTTCTTTTCAAACGTGCACACGCGCTACTCTGTAACGTTGCAATATTTTCGTCTCGATGCGCCTAGAAAAATGTATACGTGTCGCAGCCTCATCGCTCCCTTTTTGCGCCCACAATCCGCGTGTCCAAATTTAAAATAACGAACTTGCGTGCGCAAAAGACGCAGAATATTAAACGCCCCTCAGACTATAAATAGTCAGAAATAAGTTATTTTGAGAACCTTCAACTGAATGGTTCAATGGGGAACCAAAAATGGTTCTTCTATTGGTATCGCTTTAAAGTTCCTTTTGTAGCACCTTAATTTTGATAAACATAAATAGATTCACAATTTTGTGGCTTTGCTATTAGTCTATAACTTATTTATAACTTATTAATCTTATAAGAAAGGTGCTTTTTCACAACGATGCCATAAAAGAAACTTTTTCGGTTCCACAAAAAAACATCGGATGCTAAAGATTATCAAATTATTCAGGCAAAAATGGTTCTTCTGTGAAGCACATTTTTAAAGTGTATAGAAAAGCCCACGCTTAGGATTATTTCCGGACATAAACTGTACAATGGACAACAATGCAAATTCACCAAACTTCACACAGTTTTAAGAGTGACCCACATGTCCAAACCCTTTTGTGAACACTGTATCATTTAAAATTACAACACTTTTTTTTCTTTTCCAGGTTTTTTTGCTGTTCACTAAATGAATGCATTTGCAGGACCTATGGGGATATAGTGTTTTTTTAGCAGTCTTGAGGAGATTTGTTCTAAGCAGATATCCTGAAATCAACAGAGGAAATGTTCTTTCTTGCACTGCTGATAGCTCCAGATGTTTTCCAGCAGGGGAAACAGACGTTTCGGGATGTGAAACAACACACAAATGCAGAATCATGTTGTAGTCGGTCTGAGATAACATTCTCTGGACAGTTCTGAACGCTTGCATCACTATCTGTGCACTTCCTCTCACTTCCGCGACTTCCTCTGCTGACCGACTGCATTTCCGTCCATATTCTGCGCTCCTTTACCTTTCCGTCCTCTTAAACCATCATCACTTCTTAGTCAGATTGAACAGTCGAGTTTGAATTTACATTGATAATAATACCTCAGACACATAGCTGACTTACTTTTTGTAAGTAGTTGATGTAGTGGACCTCTCTGGAGAAGTTTAGGTAGATGTTGGTATCGTAGGCATCATCGCCGGCATTTGAGATGGTTAAATTTAAAGACACATTTTTCACTCCACCCAGAGCAAGATGAGGTCTGATATAACGCCTGAGAAAAGATGAGAGATACATGAACCACACAAAATCTCAAAAACAACATATTTTAGCCTGTTAACTGTCACCCGTTCCGTATACGGGACAGCTACGTTTGCGTCAATATTGTGCATGTAATTTCTAATCGAATCATGACAAACTATATATCATTGGAAAGGTCTAAGACTCTAGAATAAAGATTTCTTTGGTGTTTTTTTAATAATTTATGTAGGGAGAGTAATTGATTCTTTTTTATAAAGAGTGTGCTTAGATTATTTGTTATCCTTTTGCGACTATTGCGTATTTTTTTATGTATTTTTTAATCAAAGAAAAACATAAACTTTTTTATTCATGTTTTACAATAAACCTAACAACATACCTTTAATTTTTTTTGTGTGTTTGTAATTTTTTTTGAGTTGCAATAATCAGCTACTTTTCTTTTTTCAAACGCGACCAACCGTAAGTCTGTATTCCAAAGAATTCATAAGTTACCGCCATTTTAATTCCAACATGCGTTTTCATGTGTAAACTCAAATAGGGCTCCAACAGTTAACAAATTTTAAAACATCAAGCAAAAAATGACATGACACAATGAAGGATATTAACTTTTAACTAAATATTTCTTTTCAATGTTAGGGCGAGACAATGTGAGATTTACTGAATAAACAGACTCAGCCTTCGAGTTGATCACTCTTACCAAACACAAAGGCTTTGGTTTTGTAGGCATTACAGTAAAACGTGCTTTCAATTAGAGTTGATGGTACATATGTAGTGAAATCCCTCTCTTGCCCTTTAAATGCTGTAGGAAATGAAAAAAATCTGCACAGGACTCTTATGACTAAGAACAAAGAGTCCAGATCATTTCCCATCCAGACGGCAGGACAGAGCTCATAAATGACGTCAGGACATGCTGAGAGCCAAGCGTATGTCCACACCCACCGAGACCCAAACCCGGTTACGCCAGCAAGTGATGGAGAAGAACAGAAGTTTTACCCTGAGAGAAGAACTTTCCCATGAAGCCTCAGATCTGCGGCACAATCGTCCGACAGGCAGTTCTTCTCAAACCACGTCTGTGAAGATTCAAACACAACACAGGATGTTTACACAACAGTGCCGTCAGTATCAGTCGAGAAGAAAAGCAATGCTAGAGGGCGCTGTTGTGCTAGACACACACAACTGGACGTTTTTCCACTGGTTTCAAGTGTAATGAACAAGACAGTCTGTGTTTTTGTTGGACGCATTTGGTCGTTGACACGTTCGCTCTACAGACAAACTACGCCCGGTGCTGCTAATAGCATCGTAAGGGATTCCTGACGTGCTGAAAGATGCCAACACACATGTCCTGAAGCTAAGAAGGGAAATCAAGGCACTACTTTAAAGTATATATGATATCATTGAAGGTTGAGTAAAAAAGTTGTCAGCACAATGAAATGATCCGAACCTCATTCTGTGCAGCAATCGTTCCTCCTTTTTTCCAGCGCAGGACAGGAGTTAAAGAAGGAAGGTCACGGTCATGCTGTCCATCCAGGATGTGTTTTCCTAAACTGTAGCCGGCCTCGAACACGATCGCAGCGAACACGTCCTTCACCTCTTTCTGCGGAAACACAGATAAACATTAAAATGACTTTAAACACTGATCTTGATATGACAGGGACTGAAAAACAAGACAACATTTGTTCAAAGGAAGTGTATTATGAAGTAGACTGAAGATAACTTAAGAAAAAATGGTGGAGATGGTGGTCTCGTGGGTTAAACCACTGAACTGGTAAATCAAAGGTTGCTGGTTCGATCCCAGCAGCCACCACCAGTGTGTCCTTGAGCAAGACACTTTACTCCATGTTGCTCCAGGGGGATTGTCCCTGTAATAAGTGCACTGTAAGTCGCTTTGGATAAATGCGTCTGCCAAATGACTAAATGTAAATGTAAAAAATGTTGTGTTAAATCAACACAAAATATGGTTAAAGTTGACCCCAAAATAGGTTAAACAATGCAGCATATTGTTAATACATAACCCAACCGCTGGGTTTGTCCATTTTTTACCCAATGTTGGATGGAGCTAGGATAAATTACGCTAAGAACTGGAACATGGATCAAACAAGCAAATAGGGTCCATTTTGATTCATGTTGACTTTAAAGAAGGGCTGTCAAATGATTCATCGTGAAAAATCGCATCCTGAATAAAAGTTTGTGTTTACGTAATATATGTCGGTGTAGGGTGCATGTAAATATTGTATTTTTGATGCCATATACATGAATGCACATATTCTAAATCTAACAATTAATATGCATTTATTTAGAATTTTAATTATTGGTAATATTATATAATTATATAATTTTATAATATTGATAATTTTAATATTTCCTAAATATATAGACAAGTATGTGTATGGTTTGTGTTTATAAATAAAAAAATAATATGCACAGTACACAGATATATATTACGTAAACACAAACTTTTATTCTGGATGCGATAAATCGCGATTAATTGTTTTACAGCCCTAATTTAAAAGAGAAGTTCACTTTCAAAATACATTTTCATGATCATTTACTCACCCCCATGTCATTCACGATGTTTATGTTTTTTTCTTTAGTCGAACAGAAATGAAGGGTTTTGATGAAAACATTCGAGGATTTTTCTCCATATAGTGACTTCAATGGACTCCAAACGGTTGAAGGTCAAAATGACAGTTTCAGTGCAACTTCAAACGTTTTTAAACGTTACCAGACGATGAATAAAAGTCTTATCTAGCGAATGGATCGCTCATTTCTAAAAAAAACTAAAATGTTTATGCTTTATAAACACAAAGGCTCGCCTTGCTCTGTTCTGCGATGCACATTTGGAGTCCATTGAAGTCCACTATATGAAGAAAAATCCTGGAATTCTTTCATCAAAAACCTTCATTTCTTTTCGTCTAAAGAAACAAATACATATATATAAATGAATTAATTATAAAGAAAATTTATTTTGAAAGTGAACTACTCCTCACATCCAGTTGATGTCTATATAACTAACTGTGGACGGACGTTAAATCATACGAACGTTGAAAAGCTTCATAACCGTGGATCTTTGCAAAGCTTTGCAAACCTCCGCTTGGCTCTGGACGCACGTGACTCCACCGAACTGTGAATCATTAAAGAGCCACCAAAAGCTATCAGAGGAACATCTGGAAAAGGTCTGCTGGCAGTGCCCTGCCTCAACACACTTCATCTTCCAGTCTTTTGGCAGCGTGGATCACATCCCGAGGAGCGTTTCCTTTGGCACACGACATGGAAACAGAGCGAGCGCGATCAAATCTCGACATCCTCGTTAGTGGATACTAGGAAGAGAGGATTGTGGGAGCAGCAGAGATCTTTTATCCCCTCTCTCCTCTCTTAGACATCACTCAACCCTTTGAAGAGTATCGACGACTTTCATCTCACACTTCTGTGTCAGCACCGAGCACCTCTTAACTCGTTCTACTGTAACACTTTCTCTGTTTCTCTGAGTTTGTCACACTTTCCGTTTATCCAGCCGCCCATCCCCTTCCTCAGCACCAACATGATACTGCAGATAGTGTAGTGTACATCCGGCAGACCCGCAGCATCATATGCTGATAGAGTTATGAAAGGAAACAGAAGTGTGCTGGCTCACCGGACAGCTTTCATCTTTCCATGACACACCATCAAACTGGACAAACATGTCTTTTATGCAAAAGGGATCGAGATATTACAGCTGTGTATTTACAGCCCATAAATAAAATCAGCATATGAGTTTAAATAAAGCAAAAATATAGACGGTTTCATAGTGACAACATGAACAAATGTTACTGCAGACGTTCGCGTACAGATTCGATTATTTCCGATAACTAGCACAAAAAAAATGAGAACTATTACTTGGCTAAACTTGTCTCTCCAATATTTTGTAGATTAACGCACCACAACAACAAAAGGCGCTTGAACTTAAAAAAGCTAAAACATTTTCTTGATTTTGCGTTACAGTGTGGACTGGTGATAGTTTTTATTATCTGTATGAATCCAAATCAACAAAACGGTTGTATTGTCATGATATGTGTCAACAAGCCATTCACACAGTTAAACGATAAAAGATTATATTTGGGTACTACAACATTAGACATGGTTTTGCTTGGGTGTATACTATAAATGAACACAAATCTTTTGTGAAAAAAACGAAATTTACCATGAAATGACCTGTAATCTTCTGAACGTTCAGTGTGAGCAAGGCGCTGGTGCACTTCTCAAGTCTCTGCTGTGATTATAGTGGTATGTGTCAAACTGTCCGAGCGCTGACCCTCACCCAAGGGAGTCCTAAAGATTAGAAGCTGGACATTCAGACTGCAGGAACAGACTGTGCACCATTTCCATCGGGCCACATGTAATTTGGGGGGCATGAATAACATCTTGTCCCCCAATAAAACAAAATTAAGTGTGTACCAACTTCACTTACGATAATCAACGTTCCAGAAATATCTCCAGACAAATAAACAGCCGTGTAGTGATAAGCCCTGTTTTCTGAGTTATCCGGGCTGATCAAATTCTTGACTCTCTTTCACTTTAAAGACTCACTGAAGTGCCTTTAAATGCACATCGTGTTGGATGTATTACTACTAAAACAGGACGTTAGAAGAGTTAGGGACACTTTGAATGGCCAATAGCATTAAACATTTAACTATACATTTTTTTAAATGTGAATATTGTCAACGTTATGGAGCTCTTACTTTTCTGTTAGATGCTGCTAGCGGGACAGAAATACAAACTTTTAGATATATTTTTTTATGCAACTACAGCTCCAGTTTATATTGTAAAGATTTAAATTTCCTAAACTTCCAAGCTGACATTTCAATGTCAAATGAACAGTTTAAACAACAGAGTCACTTACCAAACGTTTATTTATTATTCAACTGTATCCAGTGATATTTTAAAGCCATTGTACATTGAGCCCGAAATTTGCGTCGGAGATTTCTCCATGTTAAAAAATAAATAACAACCTCACTAAACACTGCCTCTGATATTTTCGTCCGCTATAAAAAGATTCAGACTGGGTTTGATTTTCTACCTTCTACGCATCTGTGGCAAGCATTTTGAGAGGCGTTTTCACAATCTAGGCACACCGTACAAACGAGCGCCAAAAACGATTATTTATACAATTATTTGTTTTTTATTTGATATATTTCATCAGTAGACCTACAGGACAAACTATCATAAAGCAGGTAATAAAGAAAAAGCATGTTTACTTAACTAAATGAGGATTTTAAATAGACGTATATTGTTTCACAGCTGGTAACATTACAACCTCTGTAACACTGTAAAAAACAGATTTTCACAATGAAAAAGAAAACGAGGACTTCACCAAAGAGAGTTTTTAATTGCTTTTAGGTACAAATTTGCCCTGAAAATATGGTTAAGTAGATATTTGGTATCTCTATTCCTATTCGGTAACTCTTAACGTCAGTTAATGCACCATAAACTATTATGAATAATTGTTTTACATGAACATGGATGCTGACAACTATAGTGCTCATAGTTAGCACATATTAGTTAATGAATAGTTTACAGTTATACAGTAATATTTTAAAGTGTTACTAAATACATTCCCAAAAACTAATTAAAAAACACATTCCACCGAGAAAATCATGTTTAAACATTATATTAATCTAAACATGAAAAGATGGTGACCGGAAATCAACAAATTTGTAGGCCAAAATAAATAAATAAATAAAATTAAAAATAAGCAGACTAACTCCTGCATCTTGCTTAACTGAAGATAAATGACGTCCGGTGGATTTGTCAGTGTTGATCTTATTGGAGTTACTCCTCCTGCAAGTCTGGGAGTTGGAAACAGACCGGCTTCCCACTCCAGTTAAATCTCCACCGCAAACCGGAGACCCACACAGAGAAGACACAACAAGAAAGTCCTTCTCATGAGGAAGTACTCGAGGTCATATCTGGGCTTTTATTAGCCGTTGTTAATGATCGTTCTTTCCAACCCCCTTTCCTTTCTACCGGGCCTCCATCTTTTGCTCTACTATAAACTCCTGTATTAATAGAACAGCGTGCCTCAGGATATACTGGTGTTGATGGCCCTATGCTTTTGATCGCTGGGTGGTATCCGAGCGGACAACTGTTTCTTACATGTCACAGACACACATGACCAGAGTCGAGCCAAGCAGGTCAGTCGTTAGCCACAGGGCTTCACTGATGAGCTGCAGGACTAGTTTCCTCTTATTGTTCTGGGTTTGGCACAGTAAAAGCTTTCCCAAGGACGTGACACAACTGCTTCCCATACATGAACCCGCAAGACATCCTTCTTATGAACAAAACAGCAAAAAACAGCAAAACAGCAAAAAAACTAAAGAGAGAGAAGCAATGATAGCATTTTAAAATGAAGTGATTGTGAACCTAATGTTGTTGAAAATCTGTATGTGACTCGCTCTTCGGTGGAACACAGAAGAAGATATTTCGAGAAATGTCTCTGAAACACATTACTAAAAACACAAGTGTCGGTATGTATTCATGCAATGGAAGTCAATGGATGTAAATATTGTTTGGTAACCAAACAAGATGTCAAATATCTTCCTTTCTGTTCTGCAAAAGAAAGAAAGTCATGTTTGCAATGACATGAGGAAGAAATAAAGATAAAACAATCATTTTTTGTGAACTATCACTTTAAGTATTTTATCCACAATTGAGAGTTCACTCATTAAAATGATCAACTCTGAAAAATCGTCTGCGTCTGTGCATTCCATCATTCAGTCAAGCACCTTCATAATAAACAACATGTGCATAACATGCAATTATTCGGGGGGCTAAACATGGTTCCTGTTATAGGGAAGGCATCATAATTGTTATTGCTCATATTTTTGGTCAAGGGTTTTTGAAAAAACCCTCATTAAAAGCGTAAACAACTGGCACCGTTTGCACTACGGCCGGAATGAACCTTACGATAAACATTGCTATCAAATAATAAACAAAACAGTAAATCCATCGTCTGTTTCTGTGAGAACTGCGTTATCAAACACATAAGAGATAAGCTGTCAGCTAACTTGTGTTACTAGTAACGTGTTTCACACAGAACTAATGCTTTGAGATGTAATTCAACGCTGTCATTCAGTACCCATGAAGCAGGATTAAAAAACCTCTATAGCCACGAGAGCGGTGGATTCAGTGTGTAACTCATGAAGGGTTGGAGAACATCCATTCCCACATTCACCAGAGAAGTAACCTCTTGTATGAGGATCGCTGTTTCTGACATCATGCTTCTGAACATGGAGACAGCGGTGAAGAACACTGATGATTGGATGAAAACGCCTTGTGCAGATGCTGCGAATTTTACGCAAAGACCTCTAGAAGTTTTGATAAATGTAGAAAACAGTATTGATATAATATTGGTCCTGTAGCTAAATTGTGTAGTAGAGCAGGGGTTTTCAACCGGTGGTCCGCGGCCCCCTGGTGGTCCGCGGCGGCATTGCATGGGGTCCGTGACATGCATCCCAGCCTACCTAATTTCACTATTAAAATCACTCTTTTTCCATAAGTTTTTTGTTCAAACATTTCCAGAATATTTGCGCATTGGTGTGAATACTAAATTTAATGAAAATATTTAAAATAATTTGAGTTTGAGTTGAGATTCAAACTGACACAGGATAGGCTAGCTTTGCACCTATCAGGTCTATCTTATGCTTTGCTAACGTTGTGTTTTGCGTCCCCAACGTCATATACGTACATACCAGTGTTGCCAGGGTCGCGGTTTTCCCGCACAATTGGGCTATTTTGAGAATGCAGTTGCGGGAAAAATTATGGAGTCGCGGGTTGCGATTTTTTGGGCTACTTTCATAATGTACTGCGGCCGCCAAAACGTTTATTTATATTCTAAGGATAAATGATAATTGATGAGTTTCTTATTGTGTATTCAAACTCCGAAAGAATACCTGGGAACTCCAGGACCAGCCCGTTCTCAAAAGTGTGGAGAACGAGTCTGACAGACGGCTACAGTACAGGGAGGAACGCGGGAGATCAGCTCAACCAAAGAGGAGAAATTAGCGGTGGTATTAGACACAGTGCATCCGAATGATGTTTTTATCAATGTTTCATCAGGTGAATGTCTCGTTGCACAATGAAAGAAATCACTCATGACTGTACAACACTTGATTCTACCGGCTGCCAAATATCACGTTTCAGCAGCGTTATACGCAGTATAGAACAACTAAAACATTGACGTGTTTGTTCACATTATACATTATGCAGTAAATGTAACCATACTTTTTTCTTAAGCAAGTTTCTGAATGTCTTACGAAGAGAAAACATGTTTCTCGTCCATTTGCGTGCGTGGCAGATGTGGGATATTTTTAAAGGGACACTCCACCCAAAAATTTTAATTCTGTTATGAATTACTCTAGTTGTTCCAAACTTGTGTACAATCATTTGTCCGGTTGAACACAAAGATATTTGGTAGAATGTTAGAAGGTGAAAATTCTTTGGCATCATTGACTACCGTAGCAGAAAAAATGAATGGTGGTCAAACATGACCCAGTATTGTTTGCTTTCCTAAATATCCCCAAACTTATTTTGTGTTCAACAGAACAAAACGATATATACAATACCCCGGAAACCATTCAGATAAAAAAAATAAGGCAATAGAAACGTCTTTAGTGAGTTGTTTACTTTGATTCGACACAAGGAAAAAATTTGGCTAGTTTTCATTCCTTTTGGGCGGGTTTTGAGGGGTTATGGGCATATAATTAAATATTTATTGGACCTGGCAACCCTGGTACATACACACACACAATAGTGGGCCGCCGATTACTTGGTAGTCAGAATGGTGGTCCCTGGCACAGAACCAGTTGAAAACCCCTGTAGTAGAGCATTGCGTCAGCAGCACATCATGATTAGAAAATAACTCCTTTGTCATCAAGAACCATTTAACTATGTAAGGCTTTCGAGTTAATCCTATTTTTTTTTTAAGAAATGCTGAGTATATCTCAAATGAACATGCCACCCCAAAATCAAAAGATCATATTTGAGTGATGGTTGTCCCAAAATAAAAAACTCTTTCATCATTTTTTCGCTGTCATGCCATTTCTAACTTGACTTTCTTCTGCATAACACAAAAGAAGATATGTTGAAGAAAGCTGGTTATCAAATAACACTGATCCCCTCCCTATTGACTCACATTATATATAAACACAAAACCAGACATTTCTCAAAATACCTTGTTTGTGTTCCACAGAAAAAAGAGTCACAAACAACTTCACAACAACATGACGGTTAATAAATGATGATTGAATATTTATTTTTGGGAGAACTATTCCTTTAAGACAAAACACATTCAGTGTCTATAATTTCCGGACAATAGTGTCAATCTAATACATCTAATATGAAAGATATTTCGTCTGATACCGTACGTGACCCAGACAGGTTTCATGAGATTTACTGCACCTGGTAAAAGACTTTCTGAAGAATAAATAAAGAATAAATACTCCAACGGGATAACTCAACAAACTACAAAATCCTTTCTTAATCCTTTCTTTCATAAAACTCTTGTACTCTGTGAGCAGAAACAAACGGGTGATAAAACATTCTCAATTTATGTTATGTGCTTGGGTACAGCTAACTTGTCAGTTTATCTTGAAGATAAGCAGGGCGGCTGAGCTCGACTCCTTTCAGCTCTTTAGGGACGGCAGAGGGGATGATGTCATCTTCACAAGACTGTGATTGGCCCATGGTCAGGTGACTTTCACCAGTCTGTTCCAAGTGTTATTAAATACACACATGCAGTCGGTACAAACTAGGGCTTTGTTGAGATCAGGACCCTTCAAGCTAAACTCACACATCCTGCTATTAATTTCTGCTTGTACCGTGAGATCTCCTTTTAAGGGAAGACGTATGTATGACATGGATTTAGAGTTACGTTAAAAGAATGAACTTTGGCAGCACGAGGACTCCTGCAAAATATAGCTAAAACACATTATTAATGCTGCTTGGAAAATAAAATCCCCTGTCAGGGCCGGAACAGATGGACCTTAAAGAAAAAAATGACATACTACGAAGCATGTCTTGATTCACGAAACGGTTCTTGAGAAAAAATAGAAAAAATATAAGATTGTTCTTAAGATAAATTATAGGAAGTTCGTAAGAATGTACGTAAGTACATCAAATATTTTTTTGAGAACATCTATACTTTTGTCTTAAGAATAAAATGATATGCTTTGTCAATGATTACACTTTCACAATGATTGCTCGTATCTATACAATAAACTTTATGTGTGTAACAAGTAGGGATGGGAACCGAGAACCGGTTCTTCTTTAAAACCGTTGCCCAGTGAATCGATTCCTTGGAACTGTTAGCGTACCTGCTTAACGATTCCGCTTATCGGATCCGCTCGTTGCAAATGTGTCTTCATGACGTCACACACGCGCTGGAAATTGAGACCCGTAATTCCTTCACCAGACCCAAAAGAACATGATCGTCCCATAACATCACAGTAGGTCAACTGCTCTAGCTGTGTTTCAGACAGGCAATATTTAAGACAACATCCCATATGGAACTAATAATAATATACATAAAGTTAACACTATTTATGGTCTGAAATAAATAAAACAACTGCACATCACACATCACACAAGGTCTCCGAACAGATAAAACCGCCCTTGATACAATAAAAGGTTCTCATCACTAAACCTGAACCGTGTAAACCCTCAGCGTGGAGGTATTTCTCAGATCATCCTCCAAAGTCCACGGGTTCATCTGAAAGTGATGATAAATAACAGACACTCATTTCTGAGCTGTTAGTCCGTGTACAGCAATGCCTCACTTCATAAACAAATCAAACCAGCGGCTCTACAGCACTTCTAAAGCTGTGCCAAAACACGAAAGAACCTCGCCGTGCCAAAGCTGAACATAATTGTGCCGTGTGGTGAAAGACATGATGTGGTTTAGTGTTAGGAGGAATAATGCGTGTAGCTCATTTAAAGACCCAATGAAATGCTTTAACAAATGCATTTTTTTCCTGCGTTAAAAAAGTGGGAATATCAAAGGGCTTGTTCTTTCTTTTATTGTAGTTTGAAAAATACAGTCCAAACTATTTGTTTCTTGCTATTGTAAGCACGAAATCTGCCAAAAGACACTTGACTGTCTAAAGTTTTTGCTCTCTCAGCATTGCCAAATTTCGCCGTGCTTTGACTTTTGTTCCTCATTGTTTTCTATCAAACCCTTGTCTTAACTGATCATGAGATTCTCATTCTCATGAGAATGATGGTGGTAACACATATTGGAGTGAGAACAGTAAGGACACGCATCACTTCAGCAGGCTGACGTACGTCTTCCATCTGTGGACGCACATAAAATACTCACAATGGACCTTAACCTGACTAAACCAAGTGAAAACAATATGCACAATATACATACTAGAGTATATACATACAGAAGTGGTATACGGTAGAATTTCAAGCTCTGCAAATGTTTCATATCTTATATACAACATTAGAAATATCATCTCAACTGAATGGGTGTCTACTGTAAGACAGACAGAAATGACACGGTTCCTGTACTTGGAAACATAATTTACAGTATATTACTATGTAAAAATATATTTTACAGGCTTGTGTACATCACGTAAAAGGTATTAAGTATGTGACCCTCAGTTGAAAGCACAGCTGGGCTTTATAAAGCTGGAATGAAGGTGCCCTAAACGCCTGACGTCAACGTGCTCAGTTTTTCTCTGCTTTCACACGAGCTCAATGTTCATACAGATCTACACCGAGTCTGACGACACATTTAGGGCTCAACCGCACAACATCTTCTAAGGCAGGTCCATGTCACAAGATTGAAAGTAAATGAAGTATATTTACACCATTTAATGGCTATTAACGCTATTATCATCTCAGTGCAAAATACAAATTACTGTAACACCATGTCTACACCAGACACGAGCGACACGACACGGCATATGCCTTGCAACATACAAGCACTGGTCCATAAGCACTTGCGATTTCAGTTCTTATTTATTACACAGCTCGTTGGAATGCTTGACTCTGATTGGCCAGTCGCAGCATTTGCAGGTTCGTTAGTCCCAGACAATAATGGTAATGGTAAACATGGTAACCAGGATGCAACCAATTTGACATGTTTTTTCGACAATTTAAATATGATATGTTAATAACATAAATGTCATTATATTTACTAATAAATAAACCAAATTGCCTGTTTGTTACGTCGTTAAATAAGCCCTGTCAGCGCTAATTTCTGCGATAAATACCTGCTGCCTGCACATGATATCACACATATCACTAAATCTCAGAGATATTTGTTGAACATTTTAAATCGGTTATAAACAATATTTTGCTGTATTTTGTTTTAAGGTAACTGAAACAGGTTTTTTTTCAGGACATAAAAAACAAACTTTGTGCTCTTACAGTGATAAGAACCTAACGACTACAGATCAATACTTTATACTGAATAGTTTTCCAGTTTTTAAACCATTTATTGTTATCATTTATACACAATTTTTCTTATGTCTGGACTGCTAAAAGGCTTTTTCTGTAAACTTGCTTTGCAACAAACTGAAAGGAATCATCATCAATGAGAACGACAATTCTACAATATAAAAACTTCAAAGCTGAATTAAGAGGAATAAGAAGAAAACTGCTTAGGTGTCATTGAATGAATCAGACAGTGAGTCATTTTACTTTGCCACAATTGACTGAATAGGCTTTGTTTATTTTGGATGAAATGTGACCTTTGACTTGTTTTAACCAGTATTAACTGATTCCATAGAAAAAAAATGTTATTATAGTGATAAACATACGATTAATTGCTTAAGGAGCAGCTGGGCCAAAATACACACACGCACAGCTCTACACACCAAAAATATCCTTCCACTGGTTAAAATACACTGGTATTTAGCAGGACATCCAGACGTGTTTTTCTTTTGTAGGGGCTCTTGAACAGTACAGTAATATTTCCATTACTTAACATGCTGTTTTCGGTCTACATTAAGACCTGCATTAACTGATATGCTCTGAAGCTTTACTCACTGAGCAGGTGGGTCATGTCTAACGCTCAGTAAGTGTGGGGAGAGAGAACAAAATCCTTGACTCCTGCTCCTCATTCCCAGAATTCCAAGCCATCCCCCTCAATCCACCCCTTCCCTGATCTCTGCTCCGACTCATACATTTACTATATTTGCTCAAACATGGGGCGCTCCTGCTACAGACCCAGGAAACAATCCCCATAAAGAGTGGATTACGATCAGATCCTTTTATGGTATTGGCTTCGGTTTGGCTCTTGTAATGTAACACGAGTTGGGGGATATATGGCTTTAATCACTCTTACTCCCTTTAATCCAAAAACACTTAACCATCTACAATCTTGTGTGAACTAGAAATGAAGTATTTTGAGAAAATAATATGTCATCATAAATGGGATCAGACCTTATCACATTGAATCTACAGCGCCACATGTTTGATACTTAAATGTTTTCAGTAAGTATGTGGGTTTTGGAAAATAATGCAAACACAAAAATACAATTTAAAGAGACTATGCAACACCAATTGTCTAAATATACTAGCATTTTTTAAGTTTTAGTTTGTATAAATTAAGAGTACTAAATAAATATGAAAGAACAACGTGTTCATAAGTTAACACTTACCTATAATTAAAAATCGCTATAATAGTGATCTCTCGGGATAGTATATAGGATCATATACAGGACAGATCACATATTCACGATCATATACAGGACAGATTATATATATGAAGAGTTTTGTTCCAAAATTAGCATACAAAAATCCTGTTTTTTAGGATGTTATCCTGTCCTTATTGTTTTTTTATTGTGTTAGTTGGTTGTATTTTTTTGTTATAACGGCTTAGATCAAAACAAAACAACTACAGTTTGATTGATATTAATTGGAATGCACAATAATAATAATCTCATTTTGGAATCCAACTCTTCATATATATACAGTATATATATGTATGTATATGTATATATACTGTATATATGATTATACATGGGGACAGATCACATATTAATGTTTGTATGCAGGATCGATCACATATACATGAGCGTATGCAGGATCTATCACAAATACATGATCATATACAGGATAGATCACGTAAACGTGATCATATAAGGATCGATCACATAAACATGATCATATGCAGTATCGATCACATATACCTGATCGTATACTGGATCGATCACAAATACATGATCGTATACAGGATCGATCATATACACATGATCATATACAGGATAGATCATATATACCTGATCGTATACTGGATCGATCACAAATACATGATCGTATACAGGATCGATCATATACACATGATCATATACAGGATAGATCACATATACCTGATCATATACAGCCTAGGACAGATCACATACAGAGTTCGTGTATGTATGAAATATCTCTGTATGTACAATTTTTGCCTTATAGTATAGTTTATAATAGTAGCTTGAAGAAAGATATGAACTCATCTGTCCAAACATGAAACTGCATATTCTGTAAATGCTGATAGTTTTATCTCCGCTATGTAAACATCAGTATATCCTGATATTTCAGGACAGCAGTGACAGATGTTTCCTCTGTCTGATGAGATCAGGACTGCAGTTATTCTTGGTCTACTGTTCTGCTAATGCAGCGATTCAGCCTGGATAAACTCTCTATATCTATTGCGCATGGCCTGTTAAATAAACCGGGTTACATGTACATGAACAGGTATACTGCATCTATGAGACACCCATACAGAGTTTATCGCTAGTGCTCCAGTGGTGTGAACATTATGTAACATTCACTCAAGAGAGTCAGATGTTACACTACATCATGTCTTTAGACCTCACACTATGACTCCAGAACCCTGAAGCACTCAGATACGTTTGGATCACGTATGGAGAAAACACGACTAGGAAAAAGAAAACCACTATTAAAAATCATTCAGATTTAAAACTAAAGCACGGCCAACTTTCCCTAAAATCAGCGTGGCTTCTCTCTATGAAATTTCCCTCTTAACTTCTGTGTTGGTTGCAGTTCGACAGAGCTCAAAGTTTCCAAGTCCTTTCCATGACATTGATTGTTGGGATTATGTTTTTTTGCGTTTTAATATTTTTCCGTCACCATGTTTTATAAATAGAAGCTGGAGTGGTAAGCGTGTTCAATAGGAGACAGCTGGTAATAATTATCTTCCGGCCATGTGAATTCATTGTATCAGCTTTCTTGGCCAGGAGTAAATGAAGCCTGTGGAATGGCGGTGGGGGAATTGTGGCGTTGTGCTGTACGGTTTTAGACGGCAACACAAAGCTGACAGTGTGGCAGGCAGCCTGGTCCTCTTACTGGGTCAAGACTATGAATATCATCAAATCAGTGCTGTTCAACCTGACACTGTATGTGTGTGAGTGTCTGTGTGTGTTGGTGAAAGTGTGTCTGTGTGCATTTGTTTGTGTGTGTGTTTCTGTGTAAGTGTGTGTACATGTGTGTACATGTGAGTGTAAGTTTAAATGTGTGTTTCTGTGTAAGTGTGTGTACCTGTGTGTGTATATGTGAGTGTTTGTTTGCAAATTTCAGTATTTGTGAGTGTGTAAGTGTGAGTGCGTGTGTGTGTGTGAGAAAGTGTAGATTGTTAGTGTGTGTGTACAGTATGTATGTATCGGTGTGCTTCTGTGTAAGTGTGTGTACATGTGAGTGTGTGTAAGAGAGTGTAAGTGTGCAAGTTTCTGTATTTGTCAATGTGTGTGTATGTGCGTGGATGTGAGAAAGTGTAGGTGTGAGTGTGTGTGTATGTATCTATGGGTGTGTGTGTGTGTCAGCTTGTGTGTGTGTGTGTAAAAGCATTTGTATGTGTCAGTGCGTAAGTTGCTTTATGTGTAAGAGTGAAGAAGAGAGTGTAAGTCTAAATGTGTTTTTCTGTGTACATTAGAGTGTAAGCGTGCAAGTTTCTGTATTTGTGAGTGTGTGTGTCTGTGTGTGTGTGCATAAGCGTGTCAGTAAGTGTGTGAGAGTGTGTATGTCAATGTGTACCTGTGTGTGTGTGTGTGTGTGAGTTCTGTGTGATACTTCCACGGCTCAGTAAAGCTCAAGTAGAAAATACTAAGGTATCATAAACCTTCAAGAAACTTTATTATCATAAAAGTTTGAAAAACTATGAAAACAAAGCTACCTTTCAATCACCTTCTGTGTATAAAAATGCCGTTTGGGAATATAACAATGCAGTTATATGGCATCTACCAGTAGGGGCAAGGCTAACCGGCCAAACCTTGAGCCCATGCTCGAGTCTTTCATGTTCTTAACATGAGCGCTATTTGTGTAGCATGTTAAGTTGTTTCACACAGTGTGTTAAGCATTCCAAATCGGTCCCTCATGAGAATTCATGCTACATTACAATACGGCTGCCTATGTAGGAATAGAAAGCAAGGCAACTTAAAAGGTTTCATGTACAGCTGTGCAGGTAGAATATGAAATCTTTCTTGTTTTACGTTTTTAAGCCCTTACACTAGTACATGAAGAAGTTTGTATAAGAGAGAGAGAGAGAGCTTAACAAAGTTGTGCATTCAGCAGGTGAGAGACTCTCGTAAAGAGAGCCTCTGAACATGGGGGAAAAATCGATCAACCCCAACCTCAGTGAAACACGTCATTTGACGTTATGGATAAGATCGCGGTTAGTATTTTGGAGGCTCATGTGATCCGTAAACTAACTTATACCATTTTTACAACACGTAATATGTATAAACATGAACGTTAAAATAGAAAAAATGCCTGTACTTAAATAGTTACAATCTAACAGAAACACAGACTGCTGTTATGTTCCCTCAGTGTCTCATAGTGACATCACGAGGGAAACATGGGAATGTGATGCGTGGTCGTCGGATATTTTAAGTTAAAATATTTGAATTAGCGAACTTGGAGTATGTGTGCGAGAGCGCCCTCTGGCTTTCAGACGCAGGACCGTTTAACCGTATTTCCGAACTGCGGAAAAACAATTGTAGTGAATCGACTATTCGTGTGCAGTTAATTAACGATTTATCGTGCAGCCCTATTAGAACCAAGTTATTTACACAGGTAAGAGGGTGAGCAAATAATGGCCACACGTCACGTCACTTTACAGGCTACTTTTGGTCTTAAAATTCTTACTTGACCCCAAAGTGCACCTCACGATAGTCTTGCTCACTGGCTGTGGGAACAGACCACATTCAACAGACAAGGCTGTGGAGCAAATGAGGTATTTGTGAGGTAAACTAACCAAAACAACTATGATAAGAACTCTGGTGAGATACAAGCAGACGGTGGAAAGAATTTGACTGCCTGGTTTGACCTCACCATATCGTGTGTACTACAAATCCAGATCTTCTCAGTGTGAGCGTGACCAGTGTGTCACACATCACAAACTATTCATCGATTAGGACATGTTGTGTTGGAATGCGAATGCATTTGTTAAAAAAGACACCAGCTATTTATAGTTCGAGTCAGTTCTGCGATCCCATATAGAGTACCGCAGAGATGACGTATTTTTGCAGGGCGACCCTACTCGGTCCCTCGACTGAAAGCCTAGGCATTTTTCCCATTGACTGACGGCAGAAGTAATGGGCTAACACGAGGCTATATACAGACGGTCCCTTGATATCAACGTCACAACCATCAAGCCTCCGACAACTTTTTTAAACTTTATTAAAAGTTTTTAGAGATTTACATCCATGACATTCCATTTTCTGCCTGCAAAACCATATCAACATCACACTAAAGCCATTAACACATATTACACTATATTTAGTAAATACAAACTTCCTATATTTTGCTCTTTAACTAAGATCTTCCACTCTCCTCAGACAGAACATAACTCCAGTAGGATTCAGGGTTACACACCAAGAGTTCAGAAAACACCCGATCATTTCCTTTCTCCGAGAGAAAACAGTGTGTGTGGCCCCAACAGGAAAAAGAATTGTCCCCTGCATCTGGTTCTGCTCATTCGGGCGTTGATGTCTGTAATGCCTCATCCTTCAGCGTGCCCATTTGAACCAACACCCATCCCAGTAAACGCATTATGGAAAATCAACGTAAGCAGAATTTTTACCTATTGTGTCTGTAGTGCCAAGAAAAAAGAGCCGTGAATAATAAATCATGACAAAAACACATCAATCCTGAAATGTTTGATGTGAACATTACGTAATACATTGGATACCTCAAGCCAAGCCAAACTTTCCAATCGCGGAAATGTTTTCCGCAAAATCTTAATCTCGTTTCATCCTCCCAGGTGTTGGTTCACCAAACCACAAAAAATAACCAAATAAAGAACGTCTGGCAGTCTGGTGTGCTATTCCATAACCTGTGCCAATTAAAACATGTTTAAAATGATGAGCACAAACATAAACAGTAACGTAATGCGTAGTAGTTCAGGAGGAAAATTAGAACTAGACTACTTTCTTAAATCGTGAGAAGATTGTGTAGCTTCTTGTCTCCTTTGGCTAGACACAGACATCTGTTTAAAGTTGCCCATTATGTTTTAAGCTTCGTTTCCGGAAGAGGATATTTTGAGAAATGTCTACATGGTTACATTGGAGTTTTGGAAGTCAATGTGATCCATTGTTGTTTGTTGATCAACATTCTTTAAACTATCTTCGTTTTTCTGTTCTGCAGAAAGTCATGCAGGTTTGGAATGATACGAGGGTGAACAAAAGATGAACGAATTTCCATTCTTGGGCGAACAATCTCAACGACCCGGTCATTTGGTGATACATAAGGATTTAATTTCATTTTAAAAACTCAAGCAAATGTCAAATTCCTTTTCAAGGTCAATTTTACGAAGTACTTAAAAACACTTAAACTCGAGAGTACAAAAACAAAGCTATATCAGCCAATTGAAATAACAAAATTGTTGGCCTGGAGTGCTAAATCAATACGTATTTACTTTGCTCACAAACCAAGGTTCAAGAAGTAAAACACGCAACGCAAATATCACCAAAATCAAGAGGATGAAGCTGCGTCCAAACCTTCTGCTGTCTACATGACTAAATATAGTAAACACTGGCTTCACGTGTCGAATCTCTCTACTGAAAGCAGTTCGACGTCAACGGGGCGCCTGCACAAGAGCTCCAGTTGAGACAACAATAACTCCCCAGAGTTGTGTGACGCTATTCACCCCAGTGGGTACAGGGTTTTCACTGTGCGATTTTACAGGGGGGAGTGTGTTTTACTGAAGGTCTCCTCTGGAGATCCCAGCGGGTGGCCAGCTGGTTTCCATTAGCATGCAAAAAGAGGTTCATGTGGGTAGATGCTAACATCCAGAAAAATGAGAGCCGACCTGGCCCTCGAGACTGCCGCCAAATCACGCTGATGACGGAGATCTGAGCTCTTCTGAACTGGCCTAACCAAACACGCTCGTGTTTTAAAACACATTGAGTTTTGTTTGACAAAGCTATCTGAGCTTTACACTAACTGGTATTAGAATTCATGTACATTTCAAGTGAATCAGGACTATGATATCTTCATCCTCTTGGATGCTAAAGTCCCAGTGGAATAACAAATTCTCCTTTTTGATGAAATCTTGCAGTGTTTGTAATAATAGTTAAAAGTTCAATTATAATCTGAAAATGCGTTTCCTAGATTCCTAGACATTTAACTAGATGTAGCATTAAGGCCTGGGTATGCTTTTTACGCATACTCATCACAGATAAGCGTGGATGTCTGCTCTTATCACATATGCGTAATACAAATAACTACATGTGCTCACCAGACCATCAGAGGGCAGTGCTGAGCGTTCGAACGCACGGACCATACTTTGCACTTCACCATGTGTTTCTATGGGCTGCTACACGTAGGTCGTCCGCCATATTGGACAACAACGAAAGGTTACCCCAATTTTTCAGTATTTAAATCCCTGTGGTTTTCACAGCCATGGCTGCGCACAAAGTGTCGGGGAATTCTAGTCAACTGTGAGTAACGTCAGCGGACCGTTCCAAGATGGCGGACACATCTATGTGCCTGGAGCGCTTGAATGCAGCATCTAGTTATATATATCAATGAGTTAGACGGCTTGAGCGAAGCATCCGTTAACTCCCCCCATTAAACTGTCAGTCTGCTGCCAGTTTAATTTCAAAATGTTCGGCTGTTTTTTTACACGCAATCAATTCACTGTAAAAACTGTAAAATCTGATAGTATTTGACTACTGTGAGCTACTATACTGCCCTGTGTACATAAATATAATGTGAAAATATCCTTGACGTAACCCAAATAAAGCCATATCTTATATCTTACTGAAAGTCACCTCACAGTCACAAATGCTTTCCATTTATAAACATTGAACAGAGTCGTCCGGCTTATTCAAAGACAGACGTGTAAAGGCCACATGAGAGTAACATCTCACTCAAGTAGTAGACAGTAAAATCACAAATGTTGTAGCAAGGTCGATTAAATTTAGACTAACAACAGGCATGCTGCATCATTCAACACATAGGTCTGCATTAACAGCTCTATAGAAATGCATGGTCTCTTGTTTAAAACTGCTATAAGCAATAATACAAGTAACTTACACAAAAAGGCAATAACATTCAGATCACTAAGCTGGTAATACTGTGGGGGGGTTTGCATATGGAATGAATGAAGTATAAACCTCCGTGGCAACACATTAAACCTTTCATTTAACTGAGGTTCCACTACTGACAGCAGGATTCAGATCAGATGTAGCGAGACCAGTGTGGCCTTCAAGATAAATGGGACTCTTAACTCCAGCAGAAGGGTGTTTATACGGTTTGGTCCATTAGGGATCACCCAGCGAGATTCTTCTGTGGCAAACACCAGATCTGCCTGCCCACCCGCAACACAAGAGCGCAGATTCAATTCCATTAAACTCCCAGTTGTACAGCAGTCAGTTAAACAGATAACTGCGACTGTCTGGACCAACTCCATCATTTCAACACACTTCAGCATCAAATAAACTCGCTTGATTCATCAGGCACCTGGGAAAACACTGCAATAAACAAACAAACGGCCTGTAGATGTTTATGGTTTGAGTGAGAAGGTTTGAGCGAATGTACACACACGATGACAGGTCGGACCGCAAATCTACAGTCTCTACAAACAACGTAAAACATTAGAAAGCATTACACCTTCATTTACTTACGGCTTATCATCATCCTCGTATTGTATACATGACAGCAGCAAACTAAAGTCTTTTACATGAAAGTCTAAGCAAAACATTTAAGGTTCAATTTATTAAACAAAGCAAATCAAAAAATAAATCTTTATCCAATTAAATAATTTAGTGATTTTAAAGAACTGCATTGTGTCATGTGAACCCAAATCAATATATTTTAATACATTATAGGTTCTAGCTGACATTTTTGCCAAAATTGAGTTATTCACATATTCTTTGACAACTTATTTACATTACGCGTTGTTTTTTTCTTAACGTTGTATACAGTTTGACACGTATTTTGTTTTAGAAAATAAAAAGGTTTTATCTACAAAGTCAAATGGAGTGCAAAAACTCTGAAGCTCATTATCTTAAAACTGCTCAGAATTCAGATAGACCTTAGAATTAAGGCGAAGATATACCGAAGTATAACCGCGCTCTTAGTAGCAGGGTTGACTACTCTACGGCACTATCAGCTTTGTCCTCAAAGTCATGAAACATCAACGTGCTTATTAATAAAAGAATTTAGTGCTGAAAATCTACAAACCACAAGTTACCAAAAATATATTGTTGACATACAAAATCATGGTCACGAGGTTGACCATTTAACAGCGTCATTCGTTACAAACCCTTCAAAATATATGCAACGCAACAGTACATCAATTTGTAAAAACTATTTAACAAGGTAGTTAAGGGACGGGCCGTTATTTATTATTATTATACGGCTCAATTGAATGCTTGATTCTGATTGGCCCGTCGCGACATTCCAAGGGTTGTTTTTTCAAATAACACCCTGTAACCCGGATGCTGCAAATCATTTAGGAGTGGAAGTTTAATATTACACAAAAATAATTATTAATATGTATTTTAATAACACATACGACATAATTTTCACAAATGATCTAACCAATTTGCCTGTTCGTGACGTTTGAGCGTTGCTTCTTACTTTAAAACCGAAACGAAACGGCTTTTCCTCGAGGAAGGTAAAATGATCAAATATTTCAAATTCACATTTTATGTGGCAAGAAGCCGTGTAATAAGCAGAATAATGTACAAGCAGCTGGGTGTAAACGCGAAATAATCCCCTTCACTGTGATGAAATTCCCTCTGGCTGAAAAACTCTTCAATGAAGAATTCTATGAAAACCTGTAAAAAAATGGATTATTAAACTCTGTGCTCATATGCACAGTTTATATTATTATATTATGTTAAGGCACACAAAAGGCTAACACCAGGAAGCCACTGTTTGAATGTTCTTGAGCAAACGTAATTAGACTAGGTCAGCAAGCCAGCTAATAGCGCTGTCAGCTGGCTGTTTGTTGCTGGCTGATGCATATTTGTTTGGTAAAAAGAAAAAATAGTATCATGGCATGGGGTAAGTCCTTCCCGTAAGAGGATCCCCTGTGGAGAAGTGGCCCGCAGGGTCTCGTAAAACAGAAGCAGTGAAATCTACAGGCTTTGTGTGGGGCTCCTTATTAGAGCTGGAGCTCCACAGCAGCATCGCCCTGAAGACACTGAACAGACCAGGCGAATGTTACGATACCAACGGACACAAAAAGAGAATGTATGATCGCAATGATGACGGTCTCTCAGCAAGTAGGATCACAAAACACAGTGTTCCCTATTAAAAACAACACATTTCAAAAGAACCAACGGGTCGTCACCTCATGCACGAATACTCCGGAATCTCTTTGAAAATGATAATCACACAATTTATAAAGAAAGTAGTCCAAAAAATCGGTCATGGATTCACCATCATGTTGTTCACAACCTGTGTGACCCTTTCGTCAGCGGAACACAAAGAAAGATATTTTGAAGAATGTCAAAATGGATGTCAATGGTCTTGTTTGGTTTCCAACATCGTTCAAAATATTTCCTGTGTTCTTTCGTGTCTGGATGGGCATGAAGATGAGCAAATGATCCCTCTAATGAGAGTTTTTAACCTAGAGGCAAGATTTAAACTGGAATAAATAAAGAATGTCGCTTCATTTACTCACAGAAACAATTGTCAAGCCATTATGACAAAAGAGACATGGAGATATTTGGGCTGTGTGCGAAACCGAACAGAAGTTCAACACAACACGCTCTGACCTCCAGCGCGGTGTAGAATGCACCACGGGTCATCGGAGAGAAACGACACCGGCCAATCGAGAGGAACAGCACAAACAACATCACATGGACCCGATTGAATTCTGTGATGCTGAAACATCCAAAGCGGACCACCGTGAAACGGCCACATGAAACTACAGTCAACACCAAAGCTACTGCACTGCTATAGTATGATGAGTCTCCCAAATGCATAAATGTAAATGTAATGTAGCCGCATAAGGAGTGTGTAATGTGACGGGTTGTATAGTCGGACTCAGGACTCACCCTCACGTATGATGTGTACTGATGACATTGCTGTCGGTTGATTTCCAGACTGAAACGCTGACTGACGACACCTGTCTGCTCTCCGCCGTTTGCGAAATACACCCGTGCCGGCATTCCTTTGTGCCTCTTATCTGAATCTGCCGTCAGGTTGTACAACAACTCTGGGGAGAAAGATACACAAGCACATTTCGGTTAGACGACAATGTATAAACATCTCTGAAATGAGCACTCGTGTGGTGTGTAATGCTCGGAAAAGTGTCTGTTTAAAACATCTCGTTTCCACCGACATCGTCAGAGAAAGAAAACAGGCCGTGAGTATTTCTGGGTGTCCGTCCAGTTCTGCGCGCTCTGGTAATGTAAAGAAACACAATGTCTTGACAGCTTTCCCGCGCATTATTCAGACAAGAGAGGTCAGACGTTCAATCGCAGGATCTTTTCATTGTTGGACCACACTGTGATCATGATGTCGATGACCATCTATTATTACTCCGTTACTCTTATAGGGCGTCATTGTCTGAAAGCTGTCCTGGAGCGATGCAGGGGACAGTCCTTTAATAAATCCAGCTGTGCCTGAACCGTGAGCTCAGAGCGGCCTACAGAAGCAGGGCGTTACCCGCACACAAGGTGCTGCAGCACTTTCCAAAGCAGATGCCAAGCGGGGGAAACACTAGTGCTCTTATTCAATGTTTCCCAGAAACCCCACATGATGTAACGACCCCTTTATAGACTCCATGTCTCACATGGCCACACCCACGCAGCAAACGGTGGCCACACCCAGCGGTTCAGTACAAGGTCATTGTCATCAAAACTGTACGGTGTCTGAACGTTAATGATGTCAGACTCACAAAAACAAGTAACAGAAGAGATTTTCACGGCAAGACTTCAACAGAACAGAAATAACATTGGTGCATTTTATAATCCAACTGCTGTTCAAGTTATCTTATGACACTAAAATTATTGTTCGTTTCAGATTTAATGCAATGTGTATACATGATTTATTTTCCAAATATCGTGCTTGTTTGCATCTCCGATTTGCCCAGCCTCTCTGAAACTCTGAGATTTTTAACAAAGCTCAGGGCTCTGAAAAGCGAGGTGTGTTATGATTGGCCTGTTTACTTGTGTGTAGTAATTGGTCGAATAATGCAAGCGTGTGACGGAAATGTGACGCCTCTTTCCATATATGAAACATAAGATTCCAAAGCAATTGTATGACAGGTACGTCCACCTTACTTGGGTATACATTTGGGCGGTCTTCGTCAAATCATACCACCAAATGACGTAGATTTGTGGGGGTGTGGTTACGCGAGGCTTTTCAGGCAGGTCTTTGTGAGCATTCGCTTTTAGATAGAATGCATCTTTTGTTCCCACACTTTAATTTTTGTAATTTTACGTGTCTAATACATGCAAGGGCAACTTATAACACACCAAAGACACAGAAAAATATGTTTTCTGGCCATATGACCCCTTCAACTGATGTAGATTTTACTTACTTAAAAGACCAAAAAATATAGGTAAACCACAAAGGATTTAGGATTATAAAATGTTTTAGTCCCAACAACATTAATAACAACACAGTGAACTTCAAATTTTTCATAAATAATAAGTAGGATTATTAATAATCCCAATAAATGCTTAAAGAGTTTATTTGCAAAAACAGACGACATTTAAAAAAATTCTCAAAAACGAGGTTTTTATTGTTATCATGTTTTTATTGTGTTTTAGTTAATTACTGTTGTTTTTCTTTAGTTATTATTACTAAATCAAACAACCAACCTGAATGCCGATTGATTGACAGAATAGAGTGCACAATAAAAACATCATCTTTCAATATTTTTTTAATAGAGTTATCTGTTTTTGCAAATGAACTCTTCGCTTCTGCACCCAGCTGTTTATAGACTGGGCGTAGCTATTTTAGTTTCCCAGATACCAAATGTTCTACTAACATTCCTAATAAGTCATGAAAACAATATTTCTGAATGTTTACAAGACAGTTTTGTACCAGTTTTAAGAATGTTTAGCAAGACATAAAATGTTGGAAAAAATGCTCTTTGAACATTACTCCAAGCTCTGTTTTTGATAACTTAAAGAGAACGCTCTGAAAACATTGCCCGTTGGATGTGCAATTCTCTTCGATTTCTTTTTATTGTAAGTAACTGAAAGCTCATTCTCACCTACGTGTCCAGGTACTTGTTTCCCGTGAAAGCTCATGCAGACTGTGACGTTAAAGCAGTTGAGATTCTGAGGGCCTTCGTGACACTGCGGTACTGTGATGTTGATGGAGACGGGCAGGAAGATAGACACGTCCACCGTGATCACCGGCCGGGATCTGTCACAGAGGGACCGTCAATGATCACAGAACAACGAGAGATGTGATAACTGTGATGTGAGTGACAGCTCATCACTCACCTTAACAACACCACACTGTCAGCCATGAACGCCCCAATCGTCACGTCTGAAAAGACAACAAAACAGGGGCTTTAAAATGTCCTTTTGAAAAGCTACATTGCACTGACATAAATGAGATTGTTTCATGCAACTAATTTTATTCGTTCTGGAAAGCATCTTGCCTGACCTTGGCAAAACCGCTTTCATTTAGTTATGATCAGAATGGATTAGACTCATTGAAGCTTAGTAAAATATTGCATTTTTCCAGTCTCTACGCAGAGATTGCAAAGGCTAAAGTGGTCTGGCACCCGTCGTGGTTTCTCACTGACTGTGGGTGGCTGTGATGTTGTACATTCAGAACATTTTCAATCTTCGCTTAAGCGTAACTAGCCGAATTTCTAACGTTGGGCCAAACCTGGATATCCATTCCCGTCCATGTCCACATTGCCGGAAATTGATTGGCCGAACATTTGAAGGGTGGGGTTGATGCTTCTCCCAGACAATCTCTGTTTACAATCAAGGTGAGAGAAAACATTTAATGAGATGATTCATGAAATCAGTCTTTATATCCAAATGTTCAATCTCATAAGATATAAAGCTTCTCAAAGTTGAATGGAGATATAATGCTCATCAAACCTTTATTTGCATGACAATTATAAAACTCAAAATCTCAAGACTGTCAGCATTTAAAAATGTTCCTACTTCAGCAGAGGAGGATTGATTTACCATTGAGTATTTCTTAACTATCCCCGTAGCATCACCATGATAGATATAAACAGCTCCTCCATAGTCGTCTTCTTTAGGGGCTCCTATAGCCACATCTACATCACAGAGAAAAAGAAGAGTCAATGAGAAAGACGGAGTTAGTAAAGTCTGGGATAACCTGCAAGCTTTCTGTTTGGAGATCGTAAAGGATTTCGGGGTAAAAAGGTCAAGTCTTCTGGGATGGGTCAAAGTGATGTGCTCACGGGTGGCAATAAATTTTATTTTGCGTGGCAATATTTTCAAAGCCGATTGAAAGTCAATGCTGCAGGTCTTGATGATGGATATACAGTATCTGACAACAATTGACTTTTCCTAAAAAATCTCTTTTTCTCAAGCAACTATTGTCCACTAATGGACAGAAGAAACGTCACAATGTGCTTCTGGCTTTGACTGGAACTCAACCGTCGTATGTGGATTTGTGAGTGTCAGGACCCCAATAAATGACCATTTGCTTTAAAGCCAGCCTTGTTTGAGAGAAGCTCTGTTAAGCTACTTAATGGACCCTGATGTGTTTTCAGGTCTGTGAACTTCAGGGGTGGTTCAAACCGAGCCGTAAAACCCCCACATACTCCACAACAAAAGCACGTATGAATGTCATTCCAACATCTCCAAATATTTCTATGGAAATTATTACAGTGCCATCTAAAATCAAGATAAAAATATGTACAACCTGTAATTTCTTAAATAAGACCGTTTCAATAAGAGATTTTACTGGCTTATGTGCAGGGGCGGATTGAGCGGTAGGACATTCTGTAAAAATCCAGAACGGCTGTGACCAGGGGCGGACTGTCCATCTGGAGTACCGGGACTTTTCCAGGTGGGCTGCTACCGTATGGGGGCGGAATGGACACTTGGGCCGGACAGACTGAAGTATTATAAATTTGTTATTATATGTTTGTTACTGCTCTCATGTACAGGACATCCAGGTGTTGGGTTGCTTTCGCTCCTCTCACATCTTTCCATCTCAATCCAACATTAAAGGAATGTTTTGGCCTGTTTGTTTAGAGTAAATTGAGTTATGTGACTGCTAGTCGCCCCAAACGCATCTGATGCTGCCAGGAGACGGTTCGTTCTATACTTTCAAATATGCAACACGCGGAAAACCGAATTACAATCAGAAACAGCGTTGAACCCTCACTGGAGAGCTAAACTACAGGCCAAGAAAAGCCGCCGATTGGATCGTGAGATGCCAGGAAAATGAGCGAGAACACAGGAGAGAGATCTTCAAGACGAAATCTCTTTTCCAGTGACCTGACGAACAATGTCTCAGTTCCAGTGGAAATGCGTTTTTAATGTGTACGAGTGCTCATTTGAATGGGAAGGAATACAGCGTTTGTTTGCAGTATAGTCAGCAACGCAGAGCTTAATTTACATCAAACATAAAACATCTCTTTAAGTGCTAAAGCAATTTAATATTATAAACTCATTCAATGCTCTTTTTTGTTAACATTATGGGGCAGCTTCCCGGAAAGGGATTGTTTAGCCAAAAAAGACAATTCTGTCTTCATTCACACACCCTCAAGTTGTTCCAAACCTGTATAATTTTTTGTTAGGAAGATATTTCTAAGAATGTCAGCACCAAACAGATCTCATCCCCCATTGACTCCCATTGTATTTATTTTTCCTAGTATGGCAGTAAATGACAATCTTCCAAATCTCTTTGGAAAAATAAATTTATATAGGTTTGGTACAACTTGAGGGTGAGTGAATGATGAAAGATTTAATTCAATTAAATTTGATTAATATTGCGCTTTCACAAGATTAATTGTGGCAAAGCAGCTTTACACACATCCTATTTAAAAAAGGGAAAAATTAAAGACGGCTAGATATTAAGATACATGGTATTTTTCCAAGTTTTTCTCTATGCAATGTACACTGATGAAACTTAACTGCAATAATTGCTATGTTGTATTGTCAAAGATTGTCAATTATTTAATCAAAGTGTATTTAATTTAGGTATATGACCATTTTAAATATTGTCATATCAGGACTGGGAACCTAAAATGTGACCCTGGACGTCTTAAATGTCAATTTTTCAAAATGGAGACTTTACATCATCTGAAAGCTGAAGAAATAAGCTTTCTATTGATATGTGGTTTGTAATGATAGGACACTATCTGACGGGAAAAAACTGTTTACAAAGCTAAAATATAAAATAAATCGCCTTCGAAGTTGTTGATATGAGGCACTGTAGCAGGCAATCAACTCACAAAAAGAATGTTTTTATACATTAACGGTGGGAAATGTATAAAATATCTTCATGGAACATGATGTTTACTTAATATCCTAATGATTTTTGGTAAGGAAACAAAACTCCACTATTGATGTAAATGGGTTGGAAGAGGCCAGACTCAGCTGGGAGAGCCAGTTCTTCGCTGGCATATTAAAACAGCAGTGCTGCAACTACAGAGAGAATAATTAATGTAAACTGCAGGTTTAAGAAACTGACCTTGGTACCCATCATCATCAATGTCCCCAAGAGATGCGATGCATTCGCCAAAGTGGCCGTTGTAAGCACTGTCACCCTTCAAAATCTCAGTTTCTTCCATCACTCCCTGGGCAAACAAAAAGTCATTGAAAGTCAGTTTATGCTACTTTTTTACTGTTAATTCAGATTATTATGAATAAAATAAAGCTATCTCTGCTTCACGCCATGCATATAAAACATAACCGTTGTACACAAAACCCTGCGTTAGCATAACAGGTGACGGACAGGTTGAACTTACATTGCCCCTGCTGAGGTAAACAGAAACCTGGCCTTCGTCCCTGATCTCGCTGTGCATGGGCGCTCCTACCAGCAGGTCCGACAATCCGTCCGCGTTCAGGTCAACTGCACACAATGAGGAGCCAAAGTAAGAGCCCATCTGAAACCAAGCCGAGCCGAGAGCAAACGGGTCAGGTCAAAACACTCCAGTGTGTCCATAAGACATTACCTCATATACCTTTTAAGATTTGAAAAGATTTCTAGAAGTCTACACAATGTTTTATACACAAGGAATGTCCAAACTGGGTTCATTTTTATTTCAAGTCGACTTTTAACAATTCATACCCACCATTTTCCCTGAGGCCTCGAAGATCTTCACAAGAACCTTTTCCTCAATTCTGAAGATGTACACCTATGACAAACCAACGGAACTGTGTGTTAATCTAATCTGGATCTCAATTTTTCAACACAAGAAACATAACCCAAGTTACGATCACGCACTTTTCCACCACCGCTATCCTGAGGCGCTCCAGCCGCCACCTCTATGGCAGTCGGTGTTGAAAAGTGACCAGCAGTCACCGCATATCCTAAAACGACAGACATCTGTGATGCATTACAAAACATTGACACCAAAGTCAAAACATAGTTTCTTGTAACATTAAAGCAGGTATTACCGAGGTAACTGTATCTCCGGGGGATCAGAGCATCTTTATTTAGCTTATTGCGTGTATTAGACGTCATGTTAAAGACTACGACGGTTCCGGTCCAGTAGTGAGATCCTGGCGCACCCATGACTACCAGCTCCTAGAAGTCAAAGTAAGAAAGATTAAAATCCATTCCAAACCAAACAATATTTCAACACATTTCAACACATTTCCCTACGAGCGAAAAAAAGACACTTTCAATTATAGGAGAGGAACATGAGATTGGTGAGTTGCTGGTCAACCAAAAGCCACAAACTATGTTGTATTATCTGCTGGTAACCCGAGCGTGAAGTGAAATCTCCGCTACCGTTCTGTGCTTTGATCACTCATTGGAGACTTAAGAAAGAGAGAGGAACTCGATCCCTTGAACGGGTTTAATTGTTCCCCAACATCACGCTCTAAATAAGACCAAATCATAGCAATTTAAACATCACATACTTTGTGAAGCCACACAATTTAAGGAATCATTCATGTCGAGGGCTTGTTAAATATTCAAACTGTAAAATATAACTATTAAAAAAATGCCAGCTGTGAATATTTAGTCCTGAATTATAGGTGGAAAAACATCATCTCTTACATCATATAAATAAAGTCTAGTCGGATGGAATAAATCTCGAGACAAGAGGTCCTCAAGTAGCTGTTTTGAGTTCTATCAAGCCACAAATGGACAATTCTCTTCGCTTGTTTCCATTTCGCACGGCCAGACCGTCGAAAACCATACAAACACGTAAAACAGAACCTCTGGCCAAGCCGTCAGCGTTCCATCGAGCAGTAAGTTTTAAGACATCTGTTTTAGATCCTAAAGGTCTTGATGGTCACTCAAGATGTGCTGCCAAATGATAAGGTACCGTTACCAGTCAAACTACAAAGCAGCCGTACAGCAGATGCCCAACTGTGGAGGAGATACAAGAAATTCCAATGTGCTATGGGTTAAGCCTTCCAGATTCCTTTGTGTGAACTTCCAACACTGATTTGAGATCAGCGATGTTTAAAAACCTGCATTGATGTCAGCAAAGTCAGCTGCATCCTAAAACCCAAAGTGTATTTTGTTTACTTGCTGCTGGTAATAGATTTTGGGCCTTTCTCATAACCTTTCAGGCATCTTCACAGAACACATTTCCGGCTGGTTTTTTAGATCAATTATCACACAAACTTTTAAATCACACCGTCTGATCCATTTTAAACAATTGTTACATTGTTCCTTAACTCTTTGATCAAATGTTATAAGCTCACTCATTGTTTACGTTTATTCATTTACATGTATTCATTTTTATCTTTTATTTTGAGACTCTATTTCTTAAAATCCATTTACGTTTATTCATTTATTTGTTTATTCATTTACATGCGTTTCATTTTTCATTTAATCATAAAAAGAAGCTAATCGAGTTATAGTCTCAAAATAAAAGATATACAGACCAAGAAAGCCTAGACATGAATCTAGTGATGATATTGATGAATTTATTTTTGGGCATCACATCTGTCAGTCCGTGTTCTGGTATCTGTTCCAAACGTTTCTCGACAAAGACTAAATCGTGAAACTCGCTGGTTGGCTGCACTACAGACGAAAGCCAAAATGGTCAAAGAGCAAAACAAACTGCAAGTGGACAAATAACAAGCAGCGCAAATGTACATATAACACACAAAGACTCTGAATTGACCCCTCAGAAACTGTTGCTAACTCGGACACGCGACCGGAGTACCTAAAGTCTTTCAATGGCAGCTGTCAGTGTGAAAACCTTGTCCGAAGCTGATTTTGGTACATTTTGGACACACTTTGCACTTTTCCACTCGATGTTATAGAAGAATCTTCTGGTTACAGTAAGAAAGAGATAAAGTTGTTCTTTGTGGAACCAAAAAGTGTTCTTCTACGGCATCACTGTGAAGCACCTTTATTTTTAAGAAGGTTGTCGTGGGGAATTCAAGTTGGACTTAAATATGCCATGGAGGGATATATAAACGATTTTAAAATAAATATGGTAGATAACACCACGATTGTCACAACCATAGATGACAACATCTAGAATCAAGACCTAGGATGTAGACCTTTGTATAGCAGATGACTATAATTATAACTACAATTTAGTGAAAGTATGAAAACAACTTTGTCTTCACAGGGATTGGAGTTGAATTGGGTTACTGCGCCCACATCTTGCTCTTCTTTGTGTGTGGGTTTTGGAAATTGAATAAAATAAATTCCATCCCTCATTCTCTCAGGACACCTGGAATAAGTGTTACATGTACCCAGGGCACATCGTTTTTATCATTTTTGTAGCATAGACACGCTGAACCAAAACTTCCGGTGCCCGTGCAACTCATATTCAAATGCCATTGGCTTGTCTGGGTTCGAAGGGAGGGGCTTGCCGATTCTGTTCAAATCCTTACACTGAGGCTATACAAGCCAAAGGCGTTATGGAATAAACCCTTCCACTTAAAGGAACGGTTCACACAAAAATGGATCCATATTAGAGGAACTATCCCTTTAAGACACTAGATAGAAGTGTATCTATAAAAATATTGAAATGTGTTGAAAGCACAGACTCAACATCAATGAGAAGCGCGTATACTGAAACACGCTTGTACTACTACTGACCTCAGTAAAAACGCCTGCGATTCCGCCTTGGCACGAGCCGTGATCTTCCCCATAGGTTTTCTTATGGTCTGTAAGAGTGAAGAGAGAGAGAGAGAGAGAGAGAGAGGAAGGAAGGAAAAAAACAACAGACCACAAATGATTTCGCTGTGAGCTTGGGCCAGCATTTACTGGAGTTCTTCCGACATTCCATATGGAGTTAGTCAAAGTCCCAACTCCATCCAAAAGGAATCTGGGGGCCGGGAGACTGAGGAGGACAAAGCAGCGCTACATTCAACAAAATCTCACACACATGAGGGTTTGAGGTGGGGGGATTGCTGTGCTCTCTGGTTACAGAAAATATTAGGCTTGGATCCCCTCCGAATGCGGCACGCACATGAAGACCCCCGATGCAGCGCTGCCCGGCTGAACGTGATTGGGGTCGGGAAAACAAAGGGAAGGAAATATACGACTGCTTAGGATGTAAAGAGAGAAACGAATTCTCGCAGCTTCTCGACACCTTCCACACAAACTCAAAACTTCACAGAAAACCAACTAGGATGAAACCATGACACTTTATATACGGTACTACAATAAGAGTTGATGTGATGGGTGTGGTGATAAAGTCTGTGCGCAACCCACATATGGTAATGACAGCTGTTTGTAATAGAAATTGATACCCTTAAAGGGACAGTTCACACAAAATTATAAAGTCGTTTATTCACCCACATGTCAGTCCAAACTTGTATGACCGTCATTCTTCTGCAGAACACAAAAGAACCCCATTGACTTCCATTGTATGAACACAAAACCAGACATTTCTAAAAATATCTTCTATTGTGTTCCACACAAGAACGAGTCAGATAAAGCGTTTGAATGACATGAGGGTGAACAAATGATGACAGAACGTTTATTTTTGGCATTGTTGATTACCACAAATAAGACTTACTCATAAAGAAACATTAGCAATGTATTGATGAGAGATAGTAAGTAAGGTTGAAAACATTCATTCATTTGCGGTCTCTCTAAATACAGTTCAATTGAATTAAAGCTGAATCATTCACATTTACGTCAAATATTTCATAGTGTTATTCAATATTGTAGGTGTGTCAGCATGCCTTCGTCAGACTCTGACGTGCCAGTCTTGTGATGCCAGACAACATCAGTCTGAGGTTTTGAAAGATGCTTATACACCCCAACTCAAATTGAAGCTGTTTAAGAATGTGCGCCATAATAAACACAATAAATCTTTGCAGCTCTGTCAAGTTAACTCAATAGATCATAGACAAGTCAGGATTCAAAAACCTACATGTACTCTACTGGTGCATTATATGCAAACAAAGCCGAAGAGAATAACTCGTACCGTCATAACACGGAAAGAGGGCCTGTGCTGTTCCCTGAAGTGTTGTCGGTATGACGGAGCAGTAGCCCTGTGGGAGTATATTTTCAGATTCATAGTACACATTCTTCCAGCGGTGAGCGCAGGCCTGCAGACAGACACACATGAGGAGCATTAAAGGCAAGAGTCACTTGGCTTATTCACACAGAAACTCTATAACGCTCACATTGCCACCATCTTTCACAACAAACAAAAAACCTTATTGTCTTTTCTCAGGACGAAAATAGAACCCAGAGCCAAATCAAACATGGTTGTGAATGTCATGTTTGTGATGAAGATACAGCGCTGAGCATCCTCATTCAAACATTTCAGAAGTCAGAACTTTCCGACGTTTTGTGGTGAGGTCAGGTGGTTTCTGGGGGTCAACGAGTGGTTTCTAAATGGTTATTCAAAAGAGTCACAAGACTCGCATGTTGGTTTGTGGACAACCTTCTTTAACGCAAGTCTATGAGTTTTTCTAGCCAGGCACAAAACAATGGTTAAAGGAGGGGTTCCCAAACTTTTCAACCCGTGACCCCCAAAATAACAGTGTTGGTGACATGAGACCCCCACTATCCTGGTAGGTGGTTTAAGCATACAAACGGTGCACTAATAAGGTCTATCCAAACACGCGCATAATGACGACACAAAATAAAACAGTCTTAGATAATACTATTTTATATTTATTTACTCATTACTTTACTTATTGTTATACATAGACAATAAACTATTACTAGAATTTCATCAAACAGATTCGAGTGATGATGGATTTCCTCTTTATAAACGGCGGCTTCTTTTGGTACTCGAGGACGATAGCCTTTCTGACTGCGTCGCTTCTCTGCCCACCTCCGCTAGCCTCCCTGAGTTGTATTTGGTGGATACGATTCATTTCGAAAAAATAAAAATATCCGTATCTTGAAAAATAATCTGATGGTTTTATTTTTAACCTGACTATTATTTTTATATCGTGTTATACTTATTGATTAAATAGGCTATTTCTAAAAAAAAAACATTTCTGGAAATCATCTTGCGACCCCTTGGGGAGACCCCTACTTTGAGAACCCCTGGTTTAAAGTAGCTAAACGTGATATAAGGATCGTTCATATTCATATAAACAAACAAAAGACACAACAAAGTTTAACACTTAGGAATAAAGCTCTGTATAAACAATCTGAATGAGCAACAGTAGCAAAAGCAAACAAGCTTCTCATTTTACTAAAGCATTAAACCCAAGCAAAAAATCTAATTAAAATTCAAGCAGACTTCACAACAGTGATCCAAATCGTCTCTGTTTTTCTCATTAAAACTGTCCTGTGATCATAAACAATAACCTTCTCCTCCCACTTACATCAGATGCTGCTCTGTGTAAACAGCAGGAAAATAAGCTAAGAACCAAAACTGGGTCATTCCTCGCACACATTTCAAGCTCAAATCATATACAGTACGTCTTTTTTGAGCCAAGAGTAACTTGAGCTCTCTTTCATACATCACACACAGAAGTTCATTTGTATTTCTATAATAACACAACATAAAATGTTGATCAAATACTTCTGAGCACAAATATGAATGTTCTTGATGTTGCTCATATGTATCCTGTATCTACAGCGCACGCTGGAAATCATTCAGGATGAATGTGAATTGGAGACCTTACGGAGACAAAGCCTTAGATGAAGTCAGATGATGTTGAGCAACACACTGCTCGTCTGTTTTTCTCCGTCGGAGACTAAAACAACCGGCTCTACTGTATTGTTGGAGTTTCCGCTATCGTCCAAATGCAAAATGATATCTATTTGATAACCATCTCAGCGTAGATAAGACCTCAAACTAAAGCCTTTCTAATAAAAGCCAAAGAAATATCTGTCAGATGAATCTCCGCCCTGTTTTCTGGCAGCAGGCATTGGGAAACACACAGGTCCGACGTTATGAAATACGTAGTGCTTGGCTAAATAAGGAACGAAGTCAACGGAGAGTCCGGGTACCTAATCATGTTCCTGTGCGAGCTGAGATCTGATTGGCTGAGACACGTCGGCCACACATCTGTCCAACAGCCCTTCATCACACTTTCCATGTAAAAGTGATTCTATTCAGATGAACGCATTAGCTGCGGTGAGGCACACGAGAGGTACTGTACATCTACTGTATGTGCTTTATATACGTGTACATACACAGTCACCTATAAAAGATATGAGCCTTATGTTTGACTTGATTAATCTATGATGAATAAAAGGTGTTTTGGATTCGCTTAAAAAATAATCTGACTTTTGCATGATTCTCATGAGAAAAAGAGGAAGATGACAAATGTCATTAGAGTTTTAAAAGAGACGTCAACAATTTCTCAAACTAAGCTCAGATTTGTCAAGCCTACGATTTAAAGTTAATTTTATTGAAGATCTCAATATGAACTCAAACGTTTCTCTTCACATTGACCCAAATCCAGATTATTTTACCTCTACGATCTACGTTAATTTTACACCTCCACAGTCTACAGTGTAAAAAATGATTCATGGCTCAATTAAATAGGCTGATTTTCCCTAAAAAAATTATTAATTTCTTGCTATAAATGTTACAACATTTATTGAGACTGCGGTTTGCTTAAAATATTGACTAAACACAGCAAGTATTTTTAGTAAAGTCACATGAATCTGGTTATTAGTCAATTTGACTAAACATTTTATCATTTGTTTAGATCACGTGACACGGCACTTGACTGGCTTTCAAGGCTAGCGGCCATTTTCTTTAAAGCATCTCCTCAGACGATTAGGTGAGTAAATTACCACTAGCCTTATGGATGTTGATGGTTACTGTTGTTATAATGTTGTCATTACGTCTGTTGTTTAGCATTGTTTATTTGTTTTTGTTGTACAATGAAATTTAAATTTCTGAATTGCTGTATGTTTCATGTTTTAATTCATTCAGTGGAAAAATAAAGCTTTTAACATTTCACAACTGTCCAGTTTTTCTGTATTTTAGGTGTTAAGAACATAAAATGATTAATCTAAATGAGCTTACATTTTATCATGAGGGTAAACTAGACTTCTTTGGTAGAAATAACACAAATGTGTTAGTAAAAACAACTTAAAATTCTGAGTCACACCAACCTAAAAAATTAAGCAAAATCCCTCGCTGGGAATAGGGTTAGGGTTACTCAAAAATTTAAGTAATGTCTACTAAAGAAATTAAGGTAATGCTGCTTAAAATTTGATGTAGAACTGGCTTAAAAAATTGGTCACAAAAATGATGCACTATATTTCTGAGTAACTTCAGCGTAATTTTTTTTCAGTGGACACGTGTTTAAAAATTGTCTCATTTGTCTCAAACATCTCTGACTAAGTTACGTAAATGAAACACAACTGAGAAATCTATTAAAACATCGCATGAGCCATGAAACACAAAACAGCAACATCTAAGCGATTACATTTCCTCTCTGCGGCATAAAATATTACAAATAAAAATGAACTTTTTAAATAATTAAACTTTTTACAACATAAACAATTTTATGAAACAAAACTGCAGAACGGATCAACGGCAAGAAACTCCCTGTGCAGCTTTAGCTACTAATTCAACCTTCATTACTGCCAAAATGATACGCTATCGAAAATACACAATCGCACATCTTGTCTCTCTCATCATCATACTTGTATGTATTTGTTTCTAAACATCAATGGCTGCAGCAAGTGTCCTTGCCCGCATCAACCTTCCTGCCGGACCCCCACAGCTCCGTACAGTTGTCCCATAACAAGAGGTCTGCCCTTGAGTTGGACCACCACACGCCAAAACAAACCCCAGCATCCTCTCATCCAACGTTAGAAAGACTGCCTATGTGATCGGTGCTAATGTCTTGTTTGTCCAGTCAAAGCCCTTTAACTCCAAAGCTCGGATCTGTCATCAAGATAAAACAGCCCCACTTCAAACGCTCGAGACCCACGCTTGAGCACCGACGGGAACGCCTTTGTGTTCTCATGATGGGACGAACAGCTGGAGTTTCACAATGCGGCCGTCATGAAAGATATTTGTAACAATGATGGCTTCGGTTTCTCCCCATGTTTTACAAGTGAATGTGGTTTGCGTAGGACAACTGCAGGATGATTCAAATCTCAAACGTCGGAAACAAAAATTGAGGAACAAGGACAATTAAGGGTTTGAAATGAAGAAGCCTTGAGATTGTTTAGTGCTACATGAGTCTATGGTTCTCTAATGGGACCCTCGTTCTCCTTCCCTCAATGTGAATCACTACACAAACATCTGCACAACGTCGACCGTAATTACCTGCTCAACAGTCTTTCATCTGCACGGGAACATAAACTTTTTGAACATGTTTCCTGTGCGGTCTGCATTCCCAAAATAAAACCGTTCTACAGGCTATTTGTATGAAAGAAATAAGAAAGCTATAAAAAGTGAAGTGAAAAAGTGAAGTGAAAGTGTCACTCTGCATTTTACAACACTTCAGGAAACCGGCTCATTCAATAAGAATACGTACCAGAATCTTGCCGTTGGGTTTGTCCTGTCGTGCCAGACTGACCCCCATCCACTCGTCGTTCCTGTCGCCTTGACACGTCTTCCCGCAAGACTCTCTCTGATTATTCCCTACAGCACAGAATCAGAATATTAGTTTTGCCAGCGGACAGACAAAAAGTCGAAAGCATTCCAACGTTGTCTGTCTGAGATCGAAAAAAAGTAGATATTTGAGACAGAAGCAGAACGAAGACACCTGTGTAAATGACTTGTTGAGGACAAAACACAGATGAGTTTGTGAGTTCAACACAACATCTTTGATATGCAAAACTCTGGTGTAGCTGATGTTGACATGAAATTGTGTGACTGCAACAGTTGTAGACAACAGAATCTATTGAGAGAATCAAGTCTAGACTGGAAAATTTGGAAAATCTCAGAGGACATGATGCTTTCACGTTCTATCAAAATAATTGAAACCATTTGTGTTATTTTTATTTGTATTTTTTGTTGATATTCCATGTGCATGTATCTGAACATGCATGTATGACTGTGAGCATTTCTGATGTGTGATACCAGTACCACTGTCGTTATTTTGTTACTGTATTGTTAAATAAATGCAAAGAAAATAAATAAATAACCGAAAACAACACCTGGTGCCCATTTCAGAACGGAGGTTTAGTGAAAACTAGGGCGAATATTTTAATTGTTGACTAATCCAACGATTCTTTTTTAGATTCATCTAATTACGATTTGTTTTGGTTACCTTATTAATCCTTTGGCAAACTTTCCAATAAATAATAAGTTCTAGTATTTTCTTACATTATGAAGAGAATGATACGTCGTTGGATTCCAAGTGAAACTGAGAAAGCCGGGTAACTCAAGCCCATTTCTAAAAGAGAGGTAACTTAAACTCAGAGTCAGTAACCGTACGAACTCTCTGAACCTAACCTGGTCTGGAGCGGGTTTTCTTTGGTAAACTCAGTGTTTCTTTCCATCTTTCCCCCTTTTAAAGCGCAAGTAGTGTACCTCATTGATTCATTCATGGCAAACGTTTTGATCACACAGAGACCATCTCAGAGACTAATATGTCATATGAATTAATGCAACCATAAGGATGTACTTAGATTTCAAGAGAGCAACTTAGGACCAGAGTGGAATTTTGTCATTACCCGATGCATTTTATTACAATTTTCTCACAAATGGTAGTTTTCTATGGAGGATGAGAAACTACTTAATAAAGTGTATAAATAAAGTGCACAAATAAAAAAAATTATAAACGCAGAAATGAATAGATAACAGTAATAAACCAACCATCTTAGACATATACCCACTCCTACCCAAATCTGCTCTGAGTAGAGCTCGAAATGGCAATCTGTCTGACTTTGATACACCCTAATGACTGTCCTTAACACCATGACACGTCACACATCACTTGAGCACAGATGGCGAAGGAGAACATAATATTTTTTTACAATTTAAATTTTTTTGCATTTACTGGCTAATTTATTTCATTATTGGTGCATCTATTTATTCATTTAAACTCGAGTCCTTTTCAGCAAACCCACTATATGCAGAGTGCTTTCTGCAGCCATGTAACTTTTTTGGTGCCGTTGCCATGGTGAATCGTGATATCGGAGCTCCATTGATCATGGCTTTGCATGGTCGTGGTGCATGCGCTTAACTCGAGATAAGCCTACCCAGAGTTCATTGAACAAACGCAAATCAGCTGTTCTGATAAAAACTCAACGTTTTACATCTTAGTGTAAATCAACTCAGAGTTCACATTATAAACTCCAAATAACGAGTTTGAACTGAGCATCTCTATGAACTAGAACAGAAGTCTCAAGCCCAAACCTATGAAACACTGAAGTGCTTTTTTAAATCATCAACACCATGAAAACCACAATGGTCTGCTTACTTTAAAAAACATTGTAAAATAATGGTATTACTGTTAATTCAATTACAATGTAAATTACTGTGTACTGTGAGTTAAAAAGGCCAACATTTTATTTCATATTTTAAAAACTACACTGTGCAAAAGAAAATGACCGTGGTTTTTCAATGAAACATGACAATAACTAGAGATAATCAGCTGTCCATTTCTCAAACTTTTGCTTTGAAGGTCCAGTGCGTAAAATCTAGCGGCATCTACTGGTGAGGTTGCAAATGGCGAACCGACGCCTCAGTCCACCGATCACCCCTCCCTTTCGAAGCACAAAGCTGGCTGACACTGAACAAAGATGTCGTCACGTTTTCACTTCTTTCCACAAAGGAGATAGTGTGTATACAAAACACATTCTGTAGAGCAGTTTGTCCATTTAGGGCTACCATAGAAACAACATGGTGAATTCCATGTAAGGGGACCCGTGGTGTATGCAGATAGAATTAGTTCATTCTAAGACAATAAAAACATAACGCTTCTTTATATTAGGTCTTTATACACCTCTGAAGACATAATTATGTATATTATATTGCATTTCTATCAGTAGATCCTCCAAAAAAATGACACACTGGACCTTTAAATCCATTAGAGAGTAAGAACAAATAAGCAAGGTGTGATCTATCCCAGCAGGGAGTTTATCAGTGCATAAGGGTCATCTTAAATGTTTATGTTCGAGGATTGAACTCCGGCGTCTCTCTCTCTCTCTGCGATTGCACACAGGAGACAGAGAGACAGAGAGTGATGAATCCCGAGACAGTGGCAGTATTCCTTGGCTCTGGTTATTTTCTCGTCCTGTTCCTCAGCAGACTAACACCATCAGCGTCGAGACTCGAGTCAGACTATAAAATTCCCAGATTGAACTGAAGTCAGTTTTACTCCCACCTGATTTCACTCTGACAAAACGTTACCACAAAACTTCACACCAGTCAGAAAGCACCATTGTAGTTTTCTTCCAAAACCAAGTGGGCCGCCGACAGGCTAACCGTCAGAGGTCCGAGAGAGTAACTGATACAGGACGCTATACATAGACCGCCGCACAAGAAGCGCTTCTCAACTCACAATATGGTTTGATGTTAGAATGTTTCTGAACTAAGGACTCGATTATCTAAGCATAAAAATAAACACACGTAGATACAGCAACTATCCTGTTTTTCAGTAAATGTAACTATTTTTTTATACTTTGGTTTACTGGCCAAGCAATAAATCAATTCTAAGCAGATTTCCCTGCTGGTTTAAAGGAACACTACACCCAAAAATAAAAATTCTTTCAACATTTACTTTTCCTCGAGTTCAAATCTGTATACAGTTCTTTGTTCTGGTGAAGACAGAGAAAGATATTTGGAAGAATGCTTATAACCAAAAAGTTCTTGGTCACCTTTGACTACCATAGTAGAATTTTTGTCTTTAGACAAAAATTTTAAAATTTGTCTTTTTTAAAAAATCTTTATCTTTATTTCTTTGTTCTGTTCAACAAAAATAAGATATCTTTAAGAATGCTTGTAATTAAATGGTTATTGGCCACCATTGACTACCATAGTAGGAAAAAAATCTATGTACATTTCTGTGTTCTGTTCAAAAACAAAATAAGATATTTTGAAGAATGTGAAAAACAAACAGTTCTGGGGCACTACTATGTTTCCTACTATGGTGACCAAAATCTGTTTGGTTACAAGCATTCTTTCAAATATCTTTCTCTGAGTTCATCAGAACAAAGACATTTATGCAGATTTGAAACAACTTAAAGGTGAATAAATGATGTGAGAACAGAAAGCTGTTTTGGTAGCAGTTACATTTTATGTAACTTCCAGTAACTTGTCAAAGGTGGGAAAAGGTCCACCCGTGTGTCTTGTACGAGTTGTTTGAAGTCAACCCTAGAGCTGCGAAACATCCAAAGCATACAAATAGGAGCGTCAGATCTAGAGAAGGTGGGAATGCACAAACTGACAAAAAACAATATTTTCTTGGGATGAGGACAAAGCATTATTTTCAACAATTAGCAGCGAAGCACCGTCCAAAACACACAACTCATCGCACACAGAGGTCAACCTCGAGAAGAATCCCCTCTAAAAACGTTGGCCGCCACTTCAAATAAAAGCACGTTCCTTAGACTAAAACATCTCATCAAATCTACAACACCGTTCTCCTCGCCATCTCTGTAACAAATGTGTGTGTTTTTCGCATCTGGGTGATTCCTGAGGGACATATTCTTCAGGTCGACAGGAGTTTCTGGAAAAAACACCAGGATGAAACCATGCAATCGCATATATTATTATTATTATAAGTCTAAAATAACAGGTGCAACAGCAACGTAAATGACCCGTTCGTTTGATAAAGAAAATTGTAAAGCGCTGGTTAGAATCCGGGTATCAAATGGTATCCCACATCCAAAAATGAGCTATTTCTTGGGCAAGAACAATATACCGTAAACCATTCCGTGCAAAAATAAACTCTCATCGCACAGACAATCAAATGAAGCAATTACTCTATAAACAGATCATAATTCTGAATGAGCTCTGTGTTACTTAGAAGGAAATAACATAATTACTCGATTTAATGAGGAGACACTGAAGACGATGAAGAAAGAGCTTTCTCAAAAAAGAAAAGATTCTCTGATCGTTTATTCACCCTCATGTCATTTCAAACCGGTATGACTTTCTTTTCTCTGCAGAACACAAAAGAAGATATTTTGAAGAATGTTGTCAACTGGTCCCCATTCACTTGCATTGGTTTTGTGTCCATACATAAGAAGTGAATGGGTGCCTTCGAAAGATTGATTTTTGTATTCTGCGGTGGAATGGAAGTCATTCAGGTTTGAAACGAAAGGAGAGTGAGTAAACGATGACAGAAATTTCATTTTCAGGCGAACTATCACTTTAAAGAAGAAAATAGTCTACAACTATAGAATTGCTCTCAATATGCTTGCAATTGTGATGAGCGAGACCGTTTCGTTTCCAGTAAACTGTTGTGCGTCTCCAAGCGGATGAGTAAACGTCTTGTCACGGTGCTGTGATACCCCTGAGCCAGAAGACATTCTTCATAAATTGACAACAGACCTTTGTAACGAACCTTTAACAAGTTCTAAACACTCGTAAATGAAAATGCTGTCATCCATCGTGTCGTTACAGCCCCGAACGAACCGTTCAAAACGAAAGAAGAAATTCTCAAGAATGTTTACACAGCTTTTTCATACAACATTAACACGCAGCGACCAAAGGCTGTCGAGCTCCAAAGAGGGCAAAACAGCATCCAAACAGCAGCGTTAAAGCAGATCTCGTGTTTGTGTGATATTCCAAGTCTAAAGCCACTGATGTATGACTTCGGAAGAATGTTTGTGGTGTTTTTACAGTCACCGTTTGCGTCTGTTGCATGCAAACGATCTACTCTGAATTCTTCACAACTGAAAGAAATGAAGTCAGTCAACAATAACAACAGTGTTTTCATTTTTGGGTGAACTGTCGCTTTAATGCAACTGGTTCTGTGATATCAGTAGCACTTTTTCTCAAGAGAGGCCCCTGAGGGCTCTTATCCTCCATGATTCATGTGAACTGTGAGCCGGGCCCCAGATCTTCTGACATGCTTCATTTACTCATGTGTGTTCTGTCAGTAGACGGGGTGCTGTATTAAAGCCACATAAACCGCTCTCTTCTCCTCACCACAAGTGAAAACTCATACAGCTTCAAGAGATTTCTACACGTCGGATATTTGGCCCAGCTGCTCGGAAAATATTAGCCGAACCATTCATCATATCTATCAAAATACTTCAGGAGCCAGACTGATTTTTTACAGAATGATACAGATATTTAGACAGATCCGATAAACATTTCTAGAATTGGCCACTTTTATATGAACTCGATTAAAGGAGTTCACCTTCAAAATTACAATTCTGTCATCAATTACAAGACCTCGTCATTTCAAACCTGTAAGAAATTCTTTCGCACGCAGAACAGAAAAAGAAGTTATTTTGAAAAATGTTTTTAACAGAATAGCACAGCGTGGGGGGGATGTTAACAACATTCTTCAAAATATCTTCTTTTTTGTTCTGCGGTGGAAAGGAAGTCAAGAGTGTGAGCAATGAATGACGGATTGTCATTTTGAAGGTGAACTACTCCTTTAATACAATTTCCAAATAAAAAAATCTAAGTCCAAATTGGCAACCACAATGACGGTGTAATATGACGTTTGAAGTATTTTTTCTGGATGAATTTGTTTACGTTCAGATACTGTACTGCTGTTCATCATAACAAGCTTATTTTGCGAGTTGACGCCTATGATTCCCATCACGTGTTTGGATATGGAAACGTGTCGATCTAACCTCTTTCAGCGCCGAAACAAAAGTTAAAATAACACATTAACAGGAAAAAACGCTCAGGTTTTTATGATTATAATAACTAATGTGAAGAACATTACCATGACCAAAACAAGACAAACAGAGCTGGTAAAACATTCATCCAGAAAGCAGGTTTCTAAATATTGACAGGTCCAAATTCCATGTTAGATTTCACCTTGCTCCAAAGTACCCAGTTCTTTTCAAACGCATATATTCAAAGGAACCGTATTAAAAAACATCACGACAAGCTGAATCAAGTATGAACAGATAAGTTATTCATCAGCACTTAGAGAGAGGGATGTGGTGTGATGATACAGACCTCGGCCCAGGTCCATCTCAGTGCAGCGCTGATCCGGGTTGTTGCGGATTCTGCACTTGTACACGGCACCGGGTGAATGAACCGAGCTGCTGTAGGATGAGTTTGCTATGGGCGCCCCGACCACAATCCTACACGCATCAGAACACATGGTCAACATACATGACAACGCAAATAAACACGCAGACTTGATCTAATGCAAAACAATTCAAGGTAGTTTGTATTAATTCTTGTGATTCAGGTTCATTCAAACTGGACAGCTGACAAGCAGGTAGGGTGATTTCAGGACTGGTTCAATTTTTGATATTGAGACGGAGTGCTGTAGAGGGTTTTGGGATCCAGCTAAGGATTTCATTCAGGACTGGAGGTGATTTATCTCACGTTGTCATGGATTGACTGTCTAACTCGTAAATTGTTTCTTTATAGTCTGATTCTAATGGTTTCTACAAATACAATTGTAAACAATCAGATGTTTACCAGTAAAACCATTGCACATTTTCTTTGTGTTCTCTGATTCTGGGTTTTATTCCAGTGGGATTCAATGATGTTTTGTTGGTTCCCATCCAACCGACCCACGGATGGCATTTTTTGCATTAACACCAATACAATTCCCATTATAACTAGATTTTGTAATTGTTTTTATTGTGTTTTTTGTAGAGCAGGCTAAGCTAATCACTCGCCCAATGTTTCCCCTTAACGTTTAAAAAAGGGTTTAGATTACAACGATAACATATGAAAAGATATTGTTCGTAAGAAGTTCTTGTGATGCAAAGAGTCCGTGACAGTCAAACAAGCAAAATACTTCACAGTGTTTATCCTCAACTTCTAAATATGTTTAAATCATGTTGCATAAACAACATTTCGATGAGCATAAAACTTATTTTGTCCGAGTAATCGTGTTTTCCCTGTAATGAGAACACCAACAATCCAAAGTAAATAAAGCAGGTAAACAAATAACGCAGAATAAACAAACTCCGCTCGCATGCGGAGAACCGAACAACAGAGAATTAAAATGTCGCAACTGTTTTTATATCGTGTTTAAAAAGTTCAGTCAGCGAGTCTTTTCACACATGCGCTCGTGAGGAGGTTACCATAGCAACAGAAGTCCGCCGGAGAGCTTTAGCATCCGTGTCGGCAAAACGAACGCATAGATTTATATGGAAAAGTATTTTTTTGTTGTTGTTTTAAGGGGTTTAATAAAGCTTAGAATGTGCTAGAGGCGCAATAAACAAATCTTACTATCACGCAAGGAATTCCAGCCTCAAAAATACCAGCATTTTTCACAACCTTGACGTCCTTTAAAGTTTTTTTTATTTGATGTCTGTGTGTAAACTTCTTTGACTATTTAAAAGATGATATAAAATACAAATTCGACGTAAGCTAAAAACCACACTTAATTTAATACTCACCAGCGTGAGTTGTCATGGACGTGCTCCAGAACCGAATATCCAAAAAACGTCGATTCCGGCCCGCGGAAAACCACGGGATGTTCCAAGTCGATGTTAAAAGAATAAGCCAAAGAAACAAAAGCCAAACACACAAAAACATCCAAAGTGCGCTTTTTCCGTAGGGAACGTTCCGTCATTCTGTTGCGCATCCTCAGAGCTCCAGTCAATCTAATGAGAACTTTATAAAGCGATTCAATCTCTAGAAACGTGAGATAAATGCGACGAAAGACATTTAAACAGCTGTATTTTCTTTAAGCGCGAATGAAACGCATGCACGTGAGCTGTATTGTTGTAAAAGAAAGGTTTGCGTCAGAGCTGCGGTCTCATTGCGGGCTCCTCTCGTCTGCTTGTGAATCTTTTGCGTCTGTAGAGTTTCTCTTGGCATTAAAACGATCCGCGCACTCGTGAACGCGCGTTGCGTGCGAGCATCACGTATCACGTTACGGCAGCGAAGAGCGGCGTCCATTGGCGACGCCTGTCGTCGGCGTTCGGTACTGCAGGGTGCTCGAATTGAACATTTTCCGCATGTGCAGTGGTTTTTGTAAATATTAATGAAACCGCCTAACATTTGACAGTGTGACAAATATTTAAAGATGGAATAAAGAGTTAAGATGACATGTACATTACCATTTACATGGTTTTCTTCGCCATAAATAAATATTTTTTAGGATACAAAACAATGATGGTATTATAATGTGATCCCATCATGTGTACCATGGTCCACAGTACATTTATTAAAAGGGCAGCATGTAGTAATGACATTACAATCATATCCAAAACAATTACATTAGTGCAATTTTCTCCAAAAATATTTACTCAAAAAAGCTTTGTATGTAGTGTAAATAAAACTTTTATTAGTTGTCTTAAAATGCATTAACCACCGCAATGTGCCCTACAGAGATTGATAGCATTTTTTTGCATATATGATTATTTACAATTTACAATATGAAGCATGATTCTATTCCGTCAGTTTCCCTAGAAAGTACCGTATTAAATAAGACATAGAATATAAATCAGTATACAATCAGCTTACAGTACTAAGAGCCTGTGTCTGTATCGTACATGTGAGGACAGACAGTTAAAGGCTAATTTCATTTTACCATAAAACAAAGAAAAACGAAATACAGAGAAAATATTTCAGGAAAAGAAATCAAATAATCAAACATATTGCACAAATCATACAAATGCAGCTTTATAAAAGAACCATCTAAGCAAAAAAAGTCCATATAATAAATTATTTCCTGGCAAGCTATTTAATGAGTATTTTTTTTCTCTCCATTTCTTAATCTAGCCTAATTCCCCCGCACCAGTAACCGTAAAATCACACATACACACGCTCTCTCTTACTCTCTCTCTCTCTCTCTCTCTCACACACACACACAGATAAGAAGACCGGGTGCTTTCATGACAATGGTCTCTCAGCAGAAGATGCATCTGTTCTTCTGTCGAGCAGGTTCCGGCACGGTTCATCCACCTCACCGGAGCCAAGGCTATAAAACACAGATGGAGAACAGGAGCTCACTTTCTTGCAGACACGCGTATTAAAATTCCAAGCCAAACACAACTTTGAGCAAAAACATTTCACATCACATATTAAAAACCAAATTTTAGGAGAGAATGGGAGGGATGTTGTTCTGTTAAAATATTGTGCTGGTTGCCAGAGAATTGCTAAGTAGTTAATTGCCTGAAGTCATGTGATTTGGAACAAATGGTGCAGGAAGAGTTTAAGTTTAACTCTACAGTTAAAGTCCCTGTGAACAGGAAGATGCGCTCGGTTTTACTTCCGTATTTTGACGCATTTCCAAGTGAAATGGCATTCTGAATGAGAAAATTAGTGGGCGTGGCTTTTGTCTTTCTCTTCGATTTGATTGGATGTATGAAAACAGCCGTTGCATTTTGTTGAAGAGGAGTTGCACAGTTAAAGGGGAGGAGTTAACGGATGCTCCGCCCAAGCCGCCTAACATACGTCATTACAGGACGGAAGCTCATGATTATGAGGGCACACGATTTTAAAAAGAGGACGAGCCACATCCATAAACTATTTACAACAAATGCTGCAATATTTCATGAAAGAATAGGCATTGTCACTTTTTACTTCACTGGGACTTTAGGGGGTTGAGCAACATTAATAGATAAATTCATAATGTGTTGCAATATATTTTATCCCATCCAACATCATGAAGTCTAAAGCAACAAGTAAACAAATATTTGAAATTAAACTCCTGAAATCTGACTCGTCTGTGTACTTTTATTCATGAGAGACAGAACAACAGCACATCTGGGATACTCTGTTTAAAGCAGTTTGTTGACACAGGGAGATTACAAGTCTTTGAAGATTCACCCTTGAAAACGCTTGCAGACAAACTGCCATCGCATACTAAACTACAACAGGCCCAGAGTAAGCAATCTGGAGATCAAGCCCTGCTCACCATCGCACGGGAATCCTCCCGCTCCATAACCGTCTGTGCCTGGTCAGGGGGAAACTTCAGCACGGATGTTATAACTTTCGCCATCGTCTGTGGGATAAAAAAGATCAAACTGATCAAACTCATTCTTACTAAGCAAAACCTGTTGACACGATGCAGTTGCTAAGGTGTTCTGGTAGCTTATCCTGATGCTTGGGTTTCTCAGAGCTTTGAAGGTGGCAGGATTTAATTTGGTTCTCTTGGCAAAATTGTTTTTATACATGAAAGTAAAAAGCTCAAGTGTTCGATTTAGCAAGAGAGATGTTTGCCTTAGAAAACACTACTTCTGGGGCCAGATTCACAAATTTTTTCTCAGAATTGATCTTATAAAAAAATTAAGAAGAATCCAAATTCTCGAAACAAAAGCTGTTGTACATATCTTTCGCAAAATGAAAACAGCCACACGGTTGTCTTAAATCTAAAAAGGTCAAATGTTTAATACGTGTATTTGATTGTCTCACATGTGACGTGTATTGTATTGAGCAATAATCATAATTTTGACGTTTACTTGCCATTAAGGATTATTTATTTAGATATAATAATAAGGTCAAGCTCACTTTAGCTTTCATTATTAAAGTGCTTTTTAAATTGTTCTGATACAAAGTGACTCGAAACGGAGAGGGTCACAAGTCTTATGTCGTAGTGAATACAAAACATTTTTAAATATATTTTATATATTATAATTTGTATATTTTTTAACGCTCGCTAACATAGGCTATTAGCTAACATGCGATCGTAAATGCCGTTTAACACATACCATGCTAATATATATAGGCTACATAAGAATGCTATGTGCTTGTAACACACATTTAATTTATTGTATAGATAAACATAAACAGTTACCACAAGAGTTAAATCATCTTAATTTTTGTCGTAAGAATAAAGTATATGTTCTTAAGAAAATATTTGAGAATGTTTTAAGAAATGTTTGAGAATTGCACTTACAACTATTCTTACGAACTTCCTACAATTTAGCTTACGAAAGTTCTTATATTTTGTCTATAGAACCTTTTCGTGAATCCAGCCCCAGATCCTTTAAAATATATTTTATTCTTAGCAAATCTTTGCTTATTCAAGTGAATCTTCCAAAGATCATTTCGTTTCGCTGAACATCATTAACGTCATTTATTCCAGAAACACACGAGACACCATGAAATCATTAGATATTCTCATCAGTCTCAGGATGTTACACATTTTTTCCAATGATGTCTTCATGCAACTAAATGGGTCTCATATTGTTGGGTGGGGAGTACATTTAATGAGCCACAAAGCCAAGCAACCACAGGACTAAAACTCATCCGTGCACAGAGATGTTTTTACGCTTCAATTGTGTATTGTACGCCATGTCAAAGTGAAAAATAATTTCACAGAATATAAACCCGACCAACTCGCCAAGACAGAACAGGCCTTCTGCTGTGTATTCAAGCCTGGATAGATCCTCCAGTGTTCATGAGCACATATAAATCCCGAGCTTAATCAGAACCAGCTCGGCCGTACCTCGAGCAGCTTTCTTAAAGTGACAGGCGCTAAGACTTCCTCTCTCACAGGGAAGCCTGCTGTGATGTCATAAGATGCTGACTGTTTATTAGAAACCAGGGGAATTCCTGCTGGTTTTAGGGCGGTGTCCGGCGGGCTGTTAATTAACCTCTGCTAAACGGACCAGAATTGTTCTTTACAGTCCTGTTGGGAGTTAGCATGGGAGTAAATATTTTTATACGTTTCCACCCGGACTCCCCATCACACTGCATCCTTCCTCTTAAAAAAGTCACGGTTATGTTGTGGAAAAACAAACAAGCATTGCGGGGAAAGAAACTGGTAGGCAATTCATAACATCTATTCAAATGGTTTACATTAGGGCTGTGACGGCCGTCACAAAAATAAAAATATTTTTTTTCTACAAAACTGTTTTGTCAAAATGAATCCGCCACAATACTTGAAGAGGTTGGTTCCAAAATGAGATTCCTAAATTTTTTATTTATTATGCTTTTCGATTATTATCAATCAAACTGCAGTTGGTTTGTTTTAATTTAAGCCATAATAACACAAAAATACAGCTAACTAACACAATAAAAACATGACTTTTGAAAAATTGTAAAATCGGAGTTCTCATTTTGGAACCATACTCTTCATTTGTTTATACAACGCGAGCTCGACACGGAAACTGTGCATCCTCTTTCTACACCGCGAGCTCCACAGTTATAAAGTCAGGTCAGTCTTAACTGTACAGTGCAAGGTTTTATGCCTATTAGCTTTGTTCATATTTGTTTACGACGTGATTTGCAGCATAGAGCAGCGAGAGTCACGTGACGAAAGTAAAACATTCGTTGGAATTAAAATGCTGGCTCAACATCGTCATGTGTCAGCCATCGGTGATGGATGATGGAATCGTCTATCAGCCCAACCTGAAATGTGTAATATCAACACAATACCTATATCAGACCTGCCAACCTTGGAATATTTTTTTGAGTACCATCACCCGAAGAGACAGACCACCGGCTTTTAAAATATAACATATTGGTTGTGAAAAAAGCATCACAGTCACATTGCAGCATTGTCAGCTGCAAAGCTGCCTCAATTTGACCATGGAATGTCTCTCTTCTGCAGTTCACCATCAAGTAATTCAAATATTGCTTTCCCAGTAAACTCTCTTGATTCACAAATCTTGAGCAACATTACAACTACCCTCCCAAGACTGGGACCAAAAATCCTATCATTTTTATGTCCTCCATATCTGTGCTCCATCTGTAGCAAGTCTGTATGGAGACCGCTTCATTGCTTCTGTAATGCGCACATCATCATTCCTGGCCAGGACTTTTACTATGGATGCTGTCTTGGTTATGGTACAGCAATCCTCAGGAAACATCTTCCTAAAAAGCGGTCCAGCATGGTCTGCAGCAGCTAACGACAAGTTGTGTTCTACAATGAATGTAGTGAAAAGGGTTTCTGCCCGAATTGGCCTCAAATCTTGTGATTTTAGGAAGAATGCTTTAATTTTAGGGGTTGAATCTGTAGCAGCCGCAATTTTTAAATGTTTTTCCCTCTATGTGACGCAGACAGTATGAAAGACACACACATTTATGGGAATCGATATTAATAGACTAGTAAACTATTATTTTCAATGTTGACTAGCATCAGCTGTACAATTTAGTAAACTAGTTTAGTAAACTAATTTACAACTTTTTCTGACATTCATAATAAGCATTCTTTCGTTTTTTAAAATTTTCTCCACTGTTATGCAGTTTGGGGCGCTGTTATACATATCATAAAAAGTACAGCTTTTACAGCGTCAAAACAAGTATTTTTGATCTATTTGTCTAATAAAGATAGAATAATACTGCTCGTTTTTTGTTTGTTTGCTTCGCTTTTAAGCAAAGGGAATATTTTCTCATTTTGCAGAGCTGATTCAATCCGCTCCGCTGTCAGGCGGATTCCATTTTCTGAAAGAGAACGGCGCGTCTTTTTATGTGACTAAAACTTGATACTCTCTCGCAAATATAAGTGCACGTTATTGAGTGTGAGAATCTACCAGCGCAATCGGTGCCTATGGTACTTGGTAAAATCATGGTAGCTTATCCTTTAATGCACAGCTAGGTGTGGATTATCCCACCACGGTTGTTTGCCAAGTTAAAGCATTTATTGATGTTTACCAAGTCACTTTAGATCAAACAGGTGAAAATTACGGTTATTTTGTCATTTTAAATGTAATAAAACTGACTGAAGCTACCCGTGCGTTAAAGGCTTTTAATGCACACCTTCCAGCCAATCGGAATCCAGTATTCGAACAGACAACAGTATAAAGTAGCAATAAACCCCCTAAAATATACCTTAGTCTCTCGTCCCATCATATATTCAAACATAACCTTCCGGAGGTACTCAAACTCGGTGGGCTCGGAGAAAGGGTCGGTGCTGTTGTGAGAAGCATCTGTAATACAAAAATGGAACAATTTTGCAGCAAGGTTATAATAGATTAACAAAACTAAAACTATTAAAACATTTCTGTTCATTTAAATCAAGTAAAAAATGTAGGCCTAAAAATAAACTAAATGATCTTAAACATTATATAAAAAATAAACAAATAAACAAAACGGTTTAAAAAACAAGATTGTTTTTAAAATCAAAACAAAAAAGAGGAAAACAACTCTTCTTTATATTACTCGATATTATAGTAGAAAAGATCATTTTAAAATATATTATAGTACACTGGGTCCTGTCTTTAATGTGAATCTATTAGAGTTCTTAAATACTTATTATCATCCATAAGGAAATAATGTCATGTCTGTAGTTGGACGTGGGCTTTGACACGTGTTTAACTGCTAGTATAAGTGCACTAGTTAAAAGATAAGAACACATTCAAACACTTGTTCATTCACTTCAACACACACCCATAAGCAGCACGTGGCAATAATCAGTCCGTAAATCAGACACGCTTCCAGTCGAGCAGTTACGGGTGCCGGCTCTCAGTAACACGGGACATAATGACGGCATTGTGACCAAATACAAGACGCTTTAGCTCGATCTAGGTGGGGGCTTTTCCGCTCTCCACCCTTTATTAAACGGATAAGCGGGTGTGAGGAGAAACGTCACAGGCGCTGCGACTGCACGAACAACAACTAGCTTGAGTTATTTTAAAACGCTGTGTAATGAAGTCATGGAAGGCTGGGTAGGGAAAACATGATCGAAAATTCCTGTGAAAAGAACATCAGAAAATTCAGCCTGTACACCTCATTCCACTTTGAGTTAGAAACTACATCTTCTGTTTATGTATTCATTGGGAGGAGATTTGTCTATTTCGAAGAGATTTACTTTGTATTTTATTGTATTGAAATAGTTGCATGTAATAGCAACATGTAAAGTCCAATGCATTACTTTTCATGACTGTTTTAAGTAGCTTATACTTAAGTTTCTCTTTTCTTGCTTATTTAAAGGAATGGTTGAAATTCTGAAAAGAATGAAGTAATTTTGCACACGACCTCTTGTCATTTCAATCCTGAATGTCTTTCTTTCTTCTGTAGAACACAACAGATATTTTGAAAAATGTTTGTAACAGAAAACTGCTGGTCCCTATTGCCTTGCATTGGTTTTTTTGTACATAAAACAGAAGTCATTGGGGACCAACAGTTTTTGATTAAAAACATTTTTAAAAATATTTTCTTTTGTGATTTGCAGAAGAAAGAAAAACACACCGGTTTAAAATGTCAACAGGTTGAGTAAATAATGTCAGATTTTTTTATTTTGAAGGTGAACTTTTCCTTTAAGAGCATTGAGGTCTTAAAAATATAAAGTTTCATTGAAATTTCAACAGTTATTGCAATGGCTGATTGTCTTTATTTCTAAATTTGTAAATCCTAGACAACAGAGTAACGAATTTGAAATCTGCTGGCTCACTCTTACATTTATATTCATCTAAACTTCAAATCATATTGGTTCTTGGGTGTCTCGTGACTCGATATCAAGAACCAAGAAAAGATAAAAGCGGATAAAAATGTTCAGCTGAAGAAGTCATACACACTACATCTGGATGGCATGAGAAAATATGTTCTCTACGGTTCTCCTTTAATAAATCATAATGCATTCTGGGATTGTTTTCCCCCATAACTTTAATTGCAAATGCTTCTTTAGAAATTCAAATCAAAACTGTTGCGCAAAACACATCATAATGTTGTCGTCTACATTTTGTAAAGGCAATGGCATCAGAAGATGTTTTAAAATACCGTGTGGGTAGATTTAGGACCAAGACATATTTGTCTGGCTTGAACAGACAGCACATGAGGGATGAACGAGATCTGTTTGTATTACGGCGTTCTTTCAGTCTCATTAAAGCTGTAAATGAATGGCAGTTAGCAGGAGTGGGTCCCTCTGGAAAGTCTATTTAACGTCTTCTGATGAGATCAGGGTGTGTGAAAGTCCAGAAACAGACGGCCTGATAGAGAGAGACAGAACTGAAGGTGCCGCTGACACCCAAACAAGCCTTTGATCAGGAAGCATGGAGAAATGAGGATCTAATAAATAAGCCGACCTGTCTGACTGACCCCAGGACAGCCCAAATGGTCCAACGGGGACGTAAGACGAGCCGTAAGGATCTCGTCTTCAAAACAACTATATTTCATCCACACTGAAATCTGGTGTTAGAATACTCATGGTAGAACATGTTAAAGCACATGTTTTAAAGCAATATACAGTTTTCCCCCATGCCAAAAAAATTAAAATTATGTAAAAATGTACTCACCATATGGTTGTTTCAAACCGGTATACATTTCTGTGTTCTACTGAACACAAAGGAAGATATTTGGAAGAATGTCAGCAACAATGTCATACCCCATACTGCCATAGTAGGAAAAATAAAAACTGAGATGAGATCTGTTTGGTTACTGACATTCTTCCAAATATCTTCCTCTGTGTTTATCAGAACGAAGACATTTATATCGGTTTGGAACAATATGAGGGTGAGTAAATGATGACAGAATTTGGGGTGAACTGTGCCTTTAAGAGACGTTGACGGCGATATCTTTGGGGTCACTCTCAGAGTAACTTTTTCCCAGCTGATGAATACTAAAACTTTGGAAGCACAAACAAAACCCATTCAAATTTTAAGGTTATTAGACTCTTTATCTTATATTGTGTTCAGTATGAACTGATATAACACAAGGAACATTCATTTCACTCTCTAACATATGTTCGGTAGCACAAGCGCAGGAAAATGTTTCGAATGTTTTTTCTGGGTTTTTGTAAATAAGTAATGATAAGCAAATGAAACCTTTTCATTACAAGATATAAAGCTTCATTCTAATGGTGCGTTCCCACCAGACGCGAATGAAGCATTAAGCGCGAGTGATTTACATTTTAAGTCAATGCAAAGACGCGATAGACATCATGCGGCGCAAATTGCGCGAATGAGGCGGCGAATAATGTGAATAATGCGATTTGCGCGAATTGAAAAATTTGGGCGTTTGATGTGCGAGAGATGAAAACTCGGAACTTTGCCGGATATTCACGCTGCGTTAACCAATCAGGTGCTTGCTTTAGCAGTAAAGTAATCACGACGTAGCGAGCGAAGGCAGAAATCCGAAACAACAATGATGACAAAATCATCGCGGCTGTATGTGGATACCGAGAGCTGTACAATATATATTCTTACTTTTATCGTAACAGGAACTTTTGAAAGAAAGTGAATGTCGGGTAAGTGGTAAAAAACGCTCTTTATTCAATTTGAGCTACATATATATATATACGACACTGGAGCCGCCTGGCAGAAGCTCCTCCCATGACAGGATTTATTGCCGCAAGACGCGTCTGATTTGAGAGCTCAGTCAGACCGTACAATACAGCTTTGAGGTTTCTGAATCTTGTGTCATCGGTGGGAACTGACGAGACACACAGCCGGTGAGAAGCATTAAATTTATGGATGAGCTCTTTATTACAGCAGCAGGGAAAAGCTGTGGAGGGGTCCGGAGCGCTCTGTAAAACAGCCTGTATGACTGATCGCTCTGAGAAAATAAAGATGAGGTTTGTCTCCCATCATTTGTTAAACTTACAGATGTAAAGAACAGGCAAAGAGATATCTGACACACATTTTGCACTCACTAGGACTCCGAAGTGCCCAACTTTACATTACATTTGAGCAAATAAAGACACTAAATGGCATGTGGAAAACAGATGGGCAAACTGTTCTCCCACCACACCCCCCGCCACATGATATACGATTCTACATCAATCATTACACAACACGTTTATTATTTACCTTTATAAGTGCTTCCCAGGTGAGTCACCACTGTGTGTTTCTGGGTCCGTCTTATCTTGTCCTCCAGTGCGTGAATCTGAAAATCACACATTCATTTAATCATTTATATTTGTTTGAAGGAGAATTTTATGTAGACGTTGCATTTCACCACCTGATCAAATTTGAAAAAATACGTTTTTAGGAGCGCTTTAGGATTTTGTGACATTATATCTAATCAATAAAACGAGAAAACAATAAGAAGCCTGATGCCATTTCTTTTTGCATTTTGAGAAATATAACGTCTCAAAATATTAAGGTCAATGTACCGATACCCTCAAGTTTATATTAATTATGGATATTAAATCATATGAACTTGGATTTGCATCATTTGTTGTTGTTACATTAAAAAGTAATCTGGTTAAGAGTCTAGAGAATGGTTATTGGTAAATGACTGTAAAAGTTATTTCCAGAATGCTGATTCTCAGCGTTTTAACAACTAAAACATGGTACATGTCCACTGTGTGCACGTCCCCGTGTGAGTTCACATTCGTGTGGGGTGAGAGAACCAGCGTGAGCGCTCCTGTAACTATTTGTGAGGTTTAAGTAAGAGTAAACAGATGTGTGGTGTAATGAACGCATCACCTCCAGCGGTATAAGAGCTCTGAGAATCACAACTTCACTTCATGTGATAGTACCATAGCACTGTTACTATCAAGTGTCTGGGTCATTCATCTGACAGTTTTTTAAGAATTGGCCTGGGCTGATGAATGCAAACTTATGAGAAGAGCCTCTTCATTTACCCTGTCATGGTATTCCTGCTCCTTCAGCCTGGCTTCGCTCAGCAGGGTCGTCTTTTCTGCAAGCTGAAGCTGATTGGTCAAAGAGAAAAACAAACAAACAGACAATGAGCACAACACACGTCGACTAACACAGTGTTTTAGTTTAAGAAAAATATTTATTGATGTTAAAGGTTCAAAACTTACATTTAGCTCATCGATTCCCTGAAAGACAACAGATTAAACCAATTAGACACTTGCATCATTATGCATAAACATAAAACTTTATACCAACTAGATTTGATTTATTTTGAAATGTGTGGCATTTACATTCGAAGGTCGCATCATGATCATACATGAAAACTAAAGGCGACATGAGAGACAAAAATAGAAATCTAATTTTAACTAGAAATGTGACGATTATAGAAAATGAGTTGTGTTGGTTTCGATCTCAACGTGTCAGTTTAACAATGGAAAAAACTCGGTGTGACATCAGGCAGTAAACATGCAGCTCGAGATTCAGAGGTTCACGTCTGTGAGAGAAACGTTTGTAATGGCACACTTTCATTGCGTACAACGCTCAACTTTTTGCCTCCAAAGCCTGCGGTGCTCGTCTGAGAGCCGCACGACAGCACACGGTAAATCCAGCGGCTCGGGACGCTCTCAGAGGGGCTCATTCAGAACAGTCAGACTGTCTGTTGAAGGCCTTTTTCTCAGGGGGGACATTCCAAAGTTTTCAGGAGATTCGTTCTGACAGACTATTCTGAAGTGTGGAATATTATACACCAACTGAAAATGTGCTCATTACATTTCTTTAAAATCTTTTCAGTGACTAGAAGGAAATACTAAAGCTTAAACAAAAACTAGGGCTTCTATGGGAGGAAGTGAGTGAAATGCGACCTGGGATCCTGCTTTTTTTTTACACTTGGCATGTATGGATATCCTTGTTTCCAAGATTTTAAGGCATAATTTTAGAATTGTGCCGATGAATTGAAATGATCCTGATCCTATGGACAATTATTTTAATGGTTCATGTAGGTCATGAACATCTTCTGGCATTTTTTCAATACAAATTTAATAAGTTTCCATTTGTTTTCAATTCCTTTTGATTTCTATACTGTTGATGTCTCTATTGCTATGGATTTCTTGTTAAAGAAAACTTTGCAACCAAGACCATTGCAACATCAGATTTTCACTCTGCTTTATAGTGACCGAAAAAATTACAATAATAATAATAATAATAATATTGCAAACAATAATGAAATTGAAAAAATTATGCTATAAGTAAAATTTATTTTTTAATTTTCGTTTTAATCTTTCATCTCTTTGGCCAGAGTTGTGTGGAAAAATAGGTGCAAAACCACCACTGGTTTTATCCAATATTATCATGTGAAGTTATAACAAAAGATCAATAAAATCACAATTTTTGTCACTATCATTAAAAATATATAGACATCACCCAAATCCAACAATGCAAAATTGTGAAATGTGGATTCGGACAACCTGATCTCACAAGAATTCGTTACGACAAAGTGGCTAATTCGTCTGAATTTGCGTGATGTGAATTGTAAAAAAATGTACAATTGTTAAGAAAGGCAATAATGAAGCTCCTCCTCTTACCCCACAGACCTAACGTCATTGAATGCGTTTACATGCACATTCTGACTGCGATTATGCTGATAACAAGGTCATGTTAACATGTAAAACGGTTTATTTTTATCAAGGAAAGGTCATAAACGGGGAAAGAAATACTGGCTCGGCAGAGGAAGATTTTGCGTTGCACGTAAACGTCTTTATAGGTTTTCTGCCAGTTTTGTTAATGCGCTATAGAAAAAGTCTCACAACAGTCAAATAATGCATAAAAGTCCACTCTCGAATCATGCAGTTGATGTGGAAACGGCAAAACTAAAGCTTTGGGCATGTTAACGTACTCACTGTTGTAAAAGCGAATTGTGTTAAAACTAGGGTTGTCAAATGATTAATCGCATCCAGAATAAAAGTCTGTCATTACATAATGTTTGTCTGTGTACCGTGTATATTAATTTAGTATTTATAAACGGATACATGTACACAACATGTATAAATTTAGAAAATGTTTAAATGTATTTATTTATATTTGCCAATAATTTAAATAATATGTTAAGTTTCATTAATATTAAAATAATATATTTTTCTTGAATAAACGTGTATGTTTTCAAAAATACAAAATTAAAATGCACAGTACACACACATACATTATGTGAACCCAAACTTTAATCGTGATTAATCGTTTGACAGTCCTAATTAAAACGTATGAATAAAGGAATGAACGGATACATTCGAATTAGGCTCCTCGTAAACCAGTTATGAATACCTGTGAGTTTGTGTTAGTTTGGAAAAACGTGAGGGTGAGGAAATGGCAAATTGTTCTCATTTTACAAAATAAACATACAACATTCACAAATAACACGAGTTCCAAAAGACCTCAAATGGGCCTTTGTGTTATTGTCTGAAGACATAAATAAAAATCTGCATGTAGGAAATGATGTAAAAACTCTGGTCGTACCTGAGGGCCACTGAGACTTCTCTGCTGTAACTCTTCTAACTCCTTCTGCACCTCCCACACGCGGCCGCCCATCTCCTCCTCACGGTTCTACAGGAAAAAAACAAAACCCTTGAGCCATTTCTGACAATACAGCCAGACTGTATTCATTTTCTTCTAATAAACTGAGGTCTTAAAACACGCGGACAAACAATTACATCTATTAGCTGTGAAAATAATCCTTTAACAAATATTTAACATACTTCACTGTCAGGATAGTGAAACTAAAATTAGGAAACATAAGGTCTCCATCATTCTCTACACCTCCAGTGAGGTGGTAGTCTGAGGTAATCGTTTCCTGATGATACACAAACTATTAACTGAAACCTGAATGTTGTAGGTTCATATGTTGGAATTTAGCGGTAAACTCTTCACAAAACTCCTCCTACGCCAATGTTTTGGAAATTAAAAGATGGTGTTTCCAGGCGATGAAAGAAAACAAGAGTCTTTCAATACAGCCATATTATCTGCTATTCATTTGTTGACCATTGCAACACACATAATTGACAAAATTACTTCATTTGACTGTATTTTGCTGTACCTGAAGGACCAGCTCGTAGCGCTGAACCATTCTGTTCAGGTCCTCCTCCTTCTGAGCGATTAATTTTTGAAGCTGGTTCACTTCTTCTCGATTGCTGTTTATGAGTTGGGTTTCAACACCCTGAGCTTTCTCTGTGTGGACATGGACACGAAAATACAATAAGATCACAAGAGGGTCACCATAGGGTCTACATCACTTCCACCCTGGATGAATTACACGGCAGGATTGAAAACACATGGTATATCAATAACCCATTTCATATCTTACATTTAGTGAGACCAGTAAATCAGCAAATGTGACCGACTATGAAACTGGAAAAATGTGTCTTCCATGGTTATTTTTGATAGTTTTCAATCAAATGTTCTGTTTTATTCAAGACAAAATTGAAATAACTCTCGTAATTACTGGAGCGGTATCATGATATGACATTCATTTTTATGCACACCATATGAGTTACTTTTACTACACTGTTTTAGTATTTAAACAATAGTTCAAAGTATTCTAAAGAACATTTATTCCGGGTATATTCCAAAAAAAACATGGTAAACCATGGTACTAACTACATTTACATTTACATTTAGTCATTTGGCAGACGCTTTTATCCAAAGCGACTTACAGTGCACTTATTACAGGGACAATCCCCCTGGAGCAACATGGAGTAAACTGTCTTGCTCAAGGACACACTGGTGGTGGCTGCTGGAATCGATCCAGCAACCTTTTGATTAACCAGTTCACTGGTTTAACCCACTAGACCACCATCTCCACATCTAACTACTAGGTATTCATTTTTCATATCACGGTAATTGCCCGGGACTTTTAACACGGTATGTTTACTTATTCGTGGTATTGCATAACATTTGAGTGGCAGATATAGCAAAACTGTTTATACTGTGATTTCACGGAAATTTTAACAATGCTACTCATAATAATAATATAGCACAAATCTATAACCGTGACAAACCTCGGTTACCGTGTTTAAACACTCTGTTATCGCGATAAAACATGTTGCTTCTCACCAATGGTCTCCTTTATTGAGCCGTCTAGTTCCTTCTCCTTCAAGGCCATCTGAGTGTTAAACTCCCTCATTAACTGCTTGATAGCAGAATTCTGTTTTATCTCCATATCTTCCAGTTCAAGCCTGTTAAAAAAGATCACCATTACTATGAACCCACAGAAGAAAATGTTTAATCAGAAGATATGCATCCATAAGTCAGGGAGCGACATGAATGACCCCGCACCTGCTTCTACGAGTAAAACATAAATCTTACTTCAGCATCTTCTCATTTTCCTCAGCCATCTCCTTTTTCAGGTAATCCAGCTCCTTCTCGTGCTCTTTCCTCAGGGAGCGGAGGTCTTTCTGAAGCCGGGTGTAATCTTTGTGAAGCTTCTGTTTTTCGCTCTCAGCCTCCGTCAGCTTTCGCTGAAGATCCTTCTCTGAGGTGGAATCCTCGATCAGGCACTCGCTGTTCATCTCCCCGTTGCCTTGAGGTAAACTTTGTTGTGCTTTTAGTTGGTTTTCTTTCTCTTCAAGTTTTTGCTGAAACTCTTGGAGCTTCTCCTCATACTCCGTCACCAGCAAGTCCTTCTGGCTTTTCCAGTCCTCTTGCTCCTTAACCGTCTCGGGCTCCATTCCTAAAGCACTGCTGGTAGTTTGAGCTTCAATAACTTTCTCAACTACCTCATTCTGTTTCTGTTCGATCTGGAATTGAAGCTCATGGACAATTGCTGTGTGCTCGAGCAGGGACGCTGTAAGACGACTTATCTCAAATTGATAGTTTGTAATCTGTTCAACAGAATCTGAGAGTTTAGTCTCAAGCTCTCCAACTTTTAAAAGCGTCTCAACTTTTTCTCTAGCAGCAACAGCACGATCCTCCTCTTTCGCAGACACTTCTTTACGAAGATCTGAAAGTTTCTCTTCATACATGCCCTTGAGGCTCTGAAGCGAGGTCTCTTTTTCCTTGCCCACTTCTCGTAGATATCGTTCATGTTCTTCTTTTAATTTAGCAACGGTCTCCTCTATCATCTTCTCATTATCCTCAAGAGTCTTTACACGCTCCTCCTTTTCAAGCAAAGTCTGCTGGACTTCTTCTAGTTGTCTTTGCAGATCTCTGATGGCCTGCTCCTTCTCCTCGATTTGTGATGTCAACTGTTTACGAACCATACCAATTTTCTGCTCGGCTTTCTTCTTCAACTCTGCAAATTTACCAGTCGTCTCGGAGGATGCCGCTCTCACGGCCTCCTCTTTTGCTCTGAGAATCTCTGCCTTCTCCGTCTCAAACTCCTTCCGCTGGGATTCCAGTTCCAATCTGGCAGCTTGGAGATCTGTCTGCGAGGACTGCAGACTTTCCTCGGTTTTCTGGACTAGGGCGCCACTGTGAGAGCTAAGGTCCTGAGCTTCCTGCAGTCGTTTCACCAGCTCAATCTTTTCGTTTTCACGAATGCTTTGGTGTTGCTTCAAATCCGCCGAGAGTTGCTCCAGTTCTTTTGTTCGAAGATCTATTTGCTCTTCAAGCTCGCAGATTTTCTTTGAGCAGCTTTCAAGCTCTGATGTCAGGGACTGAATCCTCTGCTCTTTTTCACTAAGTGCCTGGTCCATCTCGGACTTACTCATGGAGTGATTGTCAATGCTGGCAGTGAGCGTCTGAAGGTGCACATCCTTTTCAGCCATCTGCTTCTCTAGGTCCGTGATTTTTTCCTGAAGGGATTTAACAGTGCTGTGGCTCTGTTTGAACTTGGGTTTGAGTTCAGAGAGTTTGTTCCTGAGTGAGTCTGCCTGCTCTTGAAGAGAGCTCTTCTCTTTTTCCAATCCTATCACGGTCTCATTCAGTTGGTGTGCAAGCCTTTCCTTTTCCTCACCGTGCTGCTGATACAGCAGAGATATGGCTTCTTCTTTCTCAGTTATGCTACTTGCTAACTGGGTCTTCAGGTCATTAATGACCGATTCTAGATTGCTTATTTGCATAATGTGAGAATTGAGATTTTCTGATATGCTTTTGTTTTCTTTACAAAGCTTCTCAATGCGAAGGTCCTTCTCGGAAAGTCCAAGAGAGCTACTTTGTGCAACAGTTTGCAGAGTCTCCCTTTCGGCTTGTAAGGCTTTGAGATTTTCAGAATTCGCATTGAACTGAAGAGTCAACTCATCAAAAGCGCTCTTTAGATTCTGGTTCTCTTCAACAGTCTGTTGAAGTTCTTTCTCTAAACTATGAATTCTGTTGTCCTTTGTCAAGGAAGCATTTCTAAGATATGCCACTTTTTTCTGATGATGCATAATTCTGTGTTGCAACTCTCCAACCCTTCCCCCAACTTTCGTAAGCAGCTCTTCGGAGAAACCCTCCAACTTAACCTGAGCGTCTTGACAACACTTCTCCAGCTCCTTTGTGACAGCACATAGGTGTTCATGGAAGTCTTTTTCTTTATTTTGCAGTTCAGCGGTTTTCTCTGCAAGCATCTTCTGGAGATCCTCACCCTCTTTACATTTGGAAGCGTCTAGCACGTTTAACTTTTGTTGGGTGTTGTTCAACTCTTCGGATAAGCTCTGTATTCTCTCTTTGTTGGCATCCTCTGCTTTTCTGAGCTCGTCCTGCAAGATATTTCTTTCATTCAAGGCCTGGTTAAGATTCTTCTCCATTGTTTCCACTTGTCCTTTGAGTAAATCCTCTCCTGTGGATACACTCTCCAGCTTGCTTGCGGTCTCCCTGAGCTCGGTTTGTAGTTTCTGCACAGTGGTTTCTCTCATGGCAAGCTCTTCTTTGAGATTCTGGACCTCTTTAATCACCTGTTCCTTCTCTTCCTTGATTGATGAAAGCTGGCGAGATATCTCCTCCAACTCCTGAGCTTTCTCTTGTAATGAAAGCGTGTGTTTTTCCTGCATTTCCTCCTCGTGCTGGTTGAGTTTATCTTGCCAATGATGAACAAGATCTTCTTTCTCTCGCTTTTGGGTTAAGTGAAGCTTCTCCAGCTTTTCTTTGTGATTTACCTCTAAATCCAAGACGGCGGTGCTGAGGCCTTCAGTGCTTGCTTGTGCCATCTCGAAGATCTTCTCCTTCAGTTGCTGCTCTTTTTGTTGCAATTCTTGATCTTTCTTGGATAACTCCGTCTTGGCATTCTCCTCATGTTCGAGTAGCTTTTTCTTTAACTTTTCTTGAGCTTCTATGGCTTTCTGCTTGAATTTCTCCATCCTGTTTTCCTGGGATTTAAGCTTGCAATCCAAGTCTTTCCTGATGTTCTCAAGTTTCTTCTCGTGGGAATTCTTTTGGTCTTCCAGCTGTTTCCTCAACTTGTTCTGCTCCTCCTTCATCGATTTACATGTCTCCGCATGCAAGTTCTCTCTTTCGGATAGGTCCTTTTGGACCTGCTCAAACTTTCGATCTAGTTCTTGAAGTTCGTTCGTCTTTCGTTCGAGGCACACCTGTTTCTCTAGACAATCATTACGCATAGTCTCAAGAGCCTTCTCCAGACCTTCCACTTGGTTCCTGGTTTGTTGGAGATCTTCTGAAAGCGCACTAATCTGAGACGTGGCTTCATCGAGGGCTTCTTTGTCGGACTGTGACCTCTGTCTGAGCTCCTCTAACTGGACACTTCCAACTTCCACCGACTGCTTGACATTGTCCTGTAAAAACTGTTCTTTGATCACATGTTCCTCCAGGGCCTTCTCCTTCTCCTCCAACAGCATCTTCAGCTGATTAAGCTCTTCTTTAAGCGTTTTCTCCACCCCTGCAAAAGTTTGTTCATTCTGATGTTGCGCAGCCTCGAACTCAGTCTGAAATTTCACCTGTTCTTCCTTGAGCTTCTCTTCAAACTCTAGTTGCATGGATTGACTGTACGTTTCCATCGAAGAAATCCTTTCTTCCAGCTGTTGTTTACTCTTCAGTACATCAGAAAACTCGGAGGAAAGTGTATCCAGCTCTGTTTGCTTGTCACTTAACTTATCCAGCATCTTTTGGTTAATTTCTTCTACATGAGAATGAAACTCTTCCTCTTTGTCTTTCAAAACCGTTTCTACGCCCGCTTTGTGTTTTTGCACAAGCTCTTCCATGGCGACATTATGCTGCTGATCAAGGGTTGTTATCTGCTCCATCCTTATCTTTTCAAGCTCTGCCTGGTGATTTTCCTTTAGAGCTGCTATTTCAGCATCGTGTTTCTTTCTCAGTTCTTCGATCTGTGCTGAGACATCAACCGACTCAGCAACGTTCTTTTCGGAGTCACCCGTGCAACTTTCAAGCTCTTGAATTCTCTGCAAATACACAAAAATGACCATTACCTCAAGAATTGAGATATGCTGATATACTGTATAACCCTACATCCTACAAAGCACAGCACTGGCAGTTCTTCAAATCTACGGCTTAATTTGGCACTGTAAAGACAATAAGGATATCCTGTTGATCTATTCTCAGATAAGTCAGCGGATAAACTCACGGTTTTGACAGATTCCAGCTCCAGCTGTAGTTCCTTGACCTTGTTGTCGCCCTCGGCCTGTATTGCAGCTTTCTGCAGCTCAGCGTCCTCCAGCGCGAGAGATGCCTGCTGCTCTCTCTCTTGTGCCAAGCACAGCAGCTCTTCTCGACACTGCTCCTACGGTAAATAAAAAGAGCATTAGCAATAATAGCTTAGCGCACGCCTATATTCAAATAGATCATATTTGCACAGCTAACAAGGAGAATTCAAAATGATGTCACTGGTTAGCCAAGAAAATGAAGGACATACCACTGCTTGTTTGATCTGGGTGCTCAGTTCCTGTTCTTTGTTTGCGAGAGCCTGCGAGTGTAACACCTCCAATTCTGCTATCCTATCCTCGGAAGACTTCTGAAACAGACATTATAACATTTGATTTATCATAACATCACAAACATCATGAGCAGTCAAGCATTTATAATGAAAAACTCTCTTCCCAGTTGTTCAAACATTTTGTGAGTTTAAAAAAAAATTTAGTGTACTAAAAAGCCAAATTAACATTTGAAAAAAAAAATACGACTCATTCTTGTCTATTGTCTAATTTCGGTAAATATGTAAAAAGTTTTAATTTAATCAAAAATTCAAGTGAACTTTTCCTGTTTTATTAACAGTTAACAGAAGAAGGCCTATTACATGAAACGTTTGTGGTTACCTCCATGTCTTAACCAATCTAAAAATATATATTTTTTTAGGAAATCTTGTCGAAAGAATTGCCACTTGATGATTCACATTCCAACTACATAGACACACACTTAATCAAGAATAAAATAATTTGATTTTAGCAACTTGAAATATCTCAGTTGACCAGTCCAGCAGCTTCTTGACTTGCTTAAATCAACAACAGACTCAAAATGTTGCTCTTCCATAAAATACTGGCAAGTGAACACCTGGCTTATGCAAACTAAGACATAAGCATCTTTCTCATGGCACACATTACGGGTCTGATGAAGGAAACAGAACCAATTTTCTTTGTCCCACCAAATCTCTGCCTCAGACACATGTGGACCGAATGCGGTTATAAATGTGGCATCAATTTGGTCAATTTTGATTTACAATTGCTATTCAGTTAATTTATCATACAGCAAAGCAGAGAGGTAGAACTCATACGTATGGCGATCTACAAAAACACACAACCTTCATGAGAACTGTGCGGTCACAGAGGTTCAAACTCTCATGCGCTCACTTCTCTGGATGAATGTGACACTGTAAGTGGATGATGGCTTTTCCAGGCACAACATTTTTAAGCTAAACACTCCAAGCAAATGGAGACCGAGCATAGGCAACATATCAAAACGCGAAGACAAATGGTAAACTCTCCACAACTCCATTCCTGATCCAAGCGTCTTAAATCATTGAATCTCCTCAAAGCCGTTGAGAAGGCACATCTGTGAACACAGCTGACAAATGTCAGTTTTTATCAGTAACAAGTGTCCTCCAAAACATCTTATAATTTGAAAGGAAAATGTTAGTAAAGCTGTTTATTTCAAAATTATATTTTTTTTATCCATGACCATTTTCCACCCTCTCCCCGCCCTTCGGAAGTAAACAAAACTTTTTCATGATGACTTGTACACACACACCCATTGCATGTGAAATAAGTACTTGAGCTTTGCTCGCCTGCAAGATTTTAATAACAGTCTCTTAGCAAAGTCTTCTTGTGACGGATTCACAAAACAATCCATCCTAAAATGTGCCGGACAAACTGTCTGATCAGACTGAAAAAATTAGGAATTCTGCTAAAACTAAATGCCTAGCGCTCATATTCGATATTGTATTCTTTCAGGAGAATATGCAGGTGCTAATCATAGCCGGTGTAGCAATTTTTTTTTTTAACCTTTTGATGTTTACAGATGAACAGACGAATAAACATGAAGATACCGACATTTATTATAAGACCATTATTCGGTTCGTAGAATGTACATTTAATTTATAGTTTACACAACAATGGCCTTGTTTTCAAAAGTCGCCATTTTCAGGCCCATAAAACGTATTGTTGTGGTTAAATGAATGCATTAAAAGCTTTTCTTTGAACTGGTGTCAAGTAAATATTAAAGCATAAAAATGCCTCAAATAAAAAAAGTGAATCATTTTCCCAAATTTATATTTTAGTTTCTGATAAAATAGTGGCAAGCACACCTTCATGATGGTGACCACTTCTTGTTTGACTCGGGTGAGCTCCTGCTGAAGATTCTTTCTCTCCTCCTCACTGGTTTTCTCCACCTGCTTCATCTGCTCTTCCATGCTGACCTGTAGCTGACGACGGGCCTCCTCGGCCCGATGAGCCACACCCAGAGCTCGCTCCAGCTCCTCAAACGCTGGACAAACAGCACAGTTAGCACATCCGGATCCCGTAAACAGAGATCACAAGAGACAGACTCTCACTCACCGGCTTTCTCCGATTTCTCCTTATGTTCCTGTAGTTCGTCTTTCTGTGCGAGAGTCTGCTGGAGTCTGGAACGCAGCCGAGCGATTTCCTCTTCCTTCATCTCCAGGGTCTCATGCATCTGACGCTTGGTTTCAGCGATGACCATGCCCTTCGAAAGAATCACATCAGTTTTTAAAAAAAAAAAATCTTTACTCTTTATAGCTTTATTAGAAAGGTGAAAAAGAGAGGGAAACTAAAGTTGGGACACAGACTTAGTGTTGCCCGAAATGCTTCTGTGCATTCCCACTTGGCTCTCTGAACCTCGACAGACATCACAATTTTGAAAGCCAACCAAAAAATATTGGGATTGATATCTTCTACTGCCACTGATGATAAACGTTGAAATATCCTAATGCATGTGCATTCATTATATGCACTGTACCGATTCCTTAGCTCTCCAAAGTTCAAAGATTCTCCAAAGATTCCTGCGGTAAGCAATTTGTTTGTCGATACCGGACACGAAAAAGAGGCGGGACGAGACTATCAATCACAAAAGAAGTTTTTCTCCGTCCACGCAGCCTCGCATGCTGCAACAGAAGACTGCACAAACAGAGATGCGTCCTGGTCTCATTATATCTAAACACATGTAATCAAACTTATAGCCTGTCCTTGACCATGTTTGCCGATTAATATTCATGAGGTACAGAACTTACATCGAATGAGATCGTTGTGTGGGCGGAGCTGTCAGCCGCGACGTCGCGAAAATAAAAAACTTTCTAAATTAGAAACGGCCGTTGCTCGTCACGCAGCGCTGTTACGGCTGGTTTGGACAAAACCTTTGGTCAACATGGAGGAGACACCTTTTAACGCATGTCGGGCGTCACATCGGGTTGGTTAGGACACATGTAAGGAAGCAGCTCAAATCATATCTGATGTATGTTTGCGCACCTTTTACATTCCATACAGGCGTTCAGCTCTATCCGGCAGAATAAAGGTCAAATGCTAATGCAGGATTTGATCAGAATTCAGTAGCAGTGAGTCTGCTCTTTATATTTCACTTGAAACCTTCCTAAATGAGACCTTAAAGACCTGAAAACCATGACTTAATCATCTCATCAAACATAAAAATTTGACGGAGCAGAACTGAAAATATGAAACTTGTGGGGTTCAATCACAGGTCGGCCAAACTTTTAGGCTTAATATATTGCTTCTGTAAAATAATTTTTACTGAGACAATGAAAAATCTGTCAACCGATATTTATCCAAGATGTCTGAATATGTTTGTATAATGTAAAATTCAATTTTGCGTTTATTCAAAATAACATCCAATAACATCAATTTACTGGCCCAGAAAAACTAAATTCCAACGCTTCTATATTACCTCACCAAATAATAACACAAAACAAAGCAATGCTTTCCGACATTTTAGTTTCAGACGTGTCAAAGTGAGCGGCCAAAAGGAAATGCACACTTCAATTCTATTTTAAAAGGCTTTCCGGGATTAATAGGTCCAGCAGTGGAATAAGAATTCTTCCGTTCATGCTGGCCTATAAACACAAGACCGGTGGCAGACGCTCAGCATAGCTGAACCCTTACGGGGAGTCAAATGTGTCCTGTTACAGTCTCTCACCTTGTCCTGCTCCAACTGCTCGATGAGGTTCCTGGCGTCTCCCAGCTGTCTGATCAGCTTGGTCTTCTCTTTAGTGTAGAGTTCCTTAAGACAGATGATGGAAGTTTTAGTACATCAGGATCAACACTTTGCAACAATCTATCCAACAGGTCTAGACAACCTGTGTATTAGCAGCTCAGCATCTTGGAAATGTCCAGACCAGCTGGAAACCAACCTGAAATTCTGACTTCCAGAATGTGGAAAAAAGGTCAAACTGAGTATTAAGAGAAAAGCTTTTTCTGAGGCTGCCACAACACATTTTATCAGCCGATTTGACTGAATGAATCAGTAATAAAATACTGAACTATCAAGCCCCAAATGTCCTCCAATTGGACAGCCACAAAGTTTTTACAATCAGTGAGCTTTTAAACACACATCTGTGACACGTTGATTCAATACTATTTAACGTTGCAACAAACCTCTGGCAATTGTAAGCGCTTACAAAACAGTTCTCAGTGTTTCCCCTACCATTATATAAGGGGGGCGCCCATTTTAAAATTAATTTTATTAATATAAAATGTATATTAATGAATTACATACCGCTTACTATTTACATATGTGTGTTTAAAATGTTTTTAGTCAGGACATTGTTAATCTGCTGATTAAATAAGACAAGAGATATTTAATACGCTATGCAGGCCGCTCTGTGTTGTATGGGAATGTCCTGCGCACGTGATGACGTTCAGAACAGCGCGCGTTCACAGCAGTTCTATGTCCGATTATTCTCCAATAAATGCATCATATAAAAACAATGTCTCACAAATTTTTTTTAAATTTGTTTATCATATAAATGTATTAACTAACATTAACAAACAATGAATGAACAATGTATTTGTTAGTATTTATAAATCCTTTTTAGTTGTTAGTTAAAAAATAAAACTATTTAAGCTCTGGTCCATTAATATTAACAAATACTTCTATAAATTTAACAAAGGTTATTTGCAAAATATGCAATCAATTTTAAAAAGATTTAAATACGTTTATTTCATTTTTTTAAATGGATATCTTATGTTAACATTTTTTTACTTTTACAAAGCATTACCCTCCCAGACAACCAATTTATGTGACATAGATAGATAGATAGATAGATAGATAGATAGATAGCCAACCAACCCCCCCCCCCCCAAAGCTGTAAACCTAGGGGAAACACTGCGATATATAACAAAAAATTCAATAACAGGCGATTTCTTTAAACCACAGGGACGTGTGAGCCAAAACATATCCACAGAACTTCTGTCGCTGATAAACACAGACGTACAAACCAAGCCACATCCACATCACAGAAGCCAGTGGAGTCTTCACACCAAACCAAGAGAACCAACATTTATCCCTCAATTACAGCCCATCGACATCAGCCACACGGGTCCATGCCACAGGGTACGGCGGTTACTCCACTTCCAGTTTCTCAGTCTGACACTCAAAACCACAAGAAAAAAACTGAATAGAACTGCAACGGTATACAGTATGAAATTCATGTTTTGCTAAGGCAAGCATCGCAATAACTATCAAACAGTTGAACACATTTTAACCCTACAATGAAATCTAAAGTTTTACCTGAGCTGCAAACATGAATGAGTAAAGGTGTGTTTACTTTCTACACGATGATCAACATGATTTCCAACATACCACGTGGCAAAATGGTAAACAAATCAGAACAGCCTTGCAAACGAATAGTAGCGTGCAGACACCTTGGCAAAACGCTAGCGGCAAGGTTGCTTTTTAATATTGGCCGCAAAGAAGGTAAATATGGGTATTTCTCTGATGCACAGCGTTGAACATAAATCTGAAATGATTTAATGGTCCTGCAAAACAAAAACTACTACAAGGGTCAATCACAGAGGAGTCTCAGCTGGTCCTTTTTAGCGAGAGTGAGTGTGACGGTAGTTACGGACGGGCCGTAATATGTCTGTGTGAGACGGGGAGGGGTGAGCTGTTAACCTCTGCTCTTTCTCTCCCTGCTGTGAGCCGTTCCCACACAAAGCACACGTGCATCATATCCACAGGAAATACGGTCACAGCGTTCCACCCTGAACCCATTCAACACATCTCCATCCTTAGTACCGCACGGGCACACACACACACATAATGACTTTTATACTGTATAAACTGTGTTTTTATCCCCTAGCCATCACAGAAAACTAGATTCAAAAAAAGATTCTGTACGATTTATAAGCTTGTTTACCCGTGGGGACCTCAGTTTTGGGTCCCCAGGATGACACCCGTCCCATGAGTTGGTGTGCATTCAGGATATAAAAACAAGGAAACACCACCAGATATAAATAGCAGGGGTGTAACGGTATACTTGGCTCACGATTCGATACAATAAACGATTCTGGGTTCAAATAACAGATTTGTTTCCAAAAACTACTTCTGTAACATTTTTATGGATCACACAACAATCAAGGTTTCAACGTATTTAAGTAGTCAAGAACGATAAAGAGAACGTCTTAAAACTAAAATAAATCATCGTATATTTTGACGCATGTGACGCACAAATCAAATCTAAATTCTTTCCATTCTCAGGCTAGACCAAATAATAAACACCAGACCAAAACACACATAAACAAATCGCTGTTTCAAGACTGATCACATTTCACAGAATCTGCAAAGTGTTGTGATTTATCACAATGTGCAAAGCATCACCACAAATGACCAAAATGGGTATATCTCAAGTCATGACAGTCCAATCCAAACATTGGCACACAGATCTTTTGGTTTCGTGTCATGTGTTCAGTGTTTGTGCACCTTTATTTTTTCAAGTTCCTGCAGTCTCTCCTGTAGCTGCTGTTGTAAAACTTCGTTCTCGCTGCCCAGCTGCGCCGTGCGCTCTTTACTGGAGCGAATCATCTCTTTGCATCTCTGCAGGAGACTTTCCTGTCTCTTCACTCGCGTCTGAAGTGCCTCAACATCCACCTCACTGCTGCCCTCTGCTGGACACACATGCAAACACATGTGTAAACAAACACATAAATATGATAAAAACTCTTTGACTGACTGACTGTTCGACTGGGTACCAGCGCACATACCGTCGTTAAGTGTCGAGCTGTCATCTTTCCTGGGGCTCTGAAGGTCAGCGCTCGCGTCAACCGCATCAGGTGACGAGGATGTGTCAACCTCTGAGACCACACCTCCAGATGCATGGAGCTGTTTTTTCAGAAGAGACACCTGAAACAGAAAAGCTCAAATATCACTGCAAGACAACAAGGACAAGTACAATCCACACAAACAATCACGGCACACATACTTGTGTTTGAAGCACAGTGATCATCTGATCTTTCTCCTCTAGAGTAGCATCGAACTCCTCCTGCAGGTGTTTCTTAGCCTGCTGGTCCATCTGAAGCTCCTGATCAGATAAAGAATCATAATCAGACATGACAGTAATTTCACTTTAAGACACTTGATTTCATTGTGCTTTGTTTTTTAAAAAATAATTGTTTGGCTTCATAAGTTTTTTATTTGATATAATTTGATAGAATACATGACACTGGGTTCACAATATGACACCGTTGTGTGTCGAAAATATTTTTTTTAACTGAAATTCAAATAAAACAAAAAAATTATACTAAATGGACCGACCCAAGGTTTAATTGATCTTTCTGTTTGTAACTTGAATGGGTCTGTCACCGAGAGATAAAACTTAACATAAATTAAAATTAGGAAAGGAATTCATAAAGCTTAACCCTAGGAGAGAACTTCTAAAAGCATTAAACAAAAAAATTATGAAAAAATTATAATAAAACACATCTACTCAGATAAGCTCTACAATAAATATTGTGATTTTTTGGTATTGCAATCTCACATAACCATCTTGTTTCTCCCCTAATAATCTTACATAAAATGTAGTGAACATGATTCTATAATCTGTAACATAAATATTTTGGTTTTAAACTATAGTTGAAATTCATAACCTTACCCATCAGTTATAATAATAGTGACGCTTGCCTTAGTAAGAACCACTAACGAATTATGTTTGCTGATTTTTTTCCTGAATATTCATTTAAACTCAAAGTCAAACTTATAGCCAATGCTGTTTTTATGTTGTCATCAACACTGGGTAAAGTAAACCATAATAGAGACATCAGAGGTAGAGAAACACTGACAGTTCAGTGTGTGATGAAGAATTAACAAGAATGTGCGAGAAGACACGATACCTCGCGGAGTTCTCCTATTCTTCTCAGAGATTTATCTTGACTTTGACTCAGGATGGCCTGAAAGATGTAAATCAACGAGACAGACATAGATGCATGACCCACTTTTATCATTTTCATACTCGTAACAGAAATGCAGCAACTCATTAGTTAAGATTTGGAAAACTGCCCTGGAGATGCATGGAAACTAAAGTCATGTACTCAGTCACAGAAAGTCAAATTACCTGAGTTTTCTCTTTATCACGCTGTACTGTCCTGTATGCTGTGACCAACTGAGAAAGAAAAACAAGAAAGCCAGTTATAGATCTATAATTGTGAAGTCTGTGTCATGCAATCATTTCTTGTTTTTTGGTGTTTTGAAAGATCACATCAGATTGAATCTCCAAAGTGCCGCGAGTTCTCTTCTTTTACAAAACCGATTTGTTCAAAAGATCTCCTCCTTCATTCTATTAGCTTTCCTGTAGCTTAGTGGTAACTTAGCGCTAACATTGTCAAGGTCTTGGGTTCGATCCCAGGGGGTTGCACATACTTAGAAATGCATAGGATAATGCAATGTAAATCACTTCGGATAAAAGCGTCTGAATGAAAGTAATCAAGTACCTAATCTGTCACATTAGCACGTCACCCTTTTGTTTTTAGTTTTGTGTGCCAAGACGTTGAGTAATGGGCTGATGTAGTGTTGAAGTATGTAATTGGCATTATAGATCATACGACTGCCAAGATAAAAGCCGACTGTTCTGAAAACACATCGCCAGACACTAAATGTTGACGCACCGTTTTTCTTTCCATTGCTCTACTGCTCAACGATTGATCCACACCTTCCAATCCTTACTAGGTTTGCCTTTGAATCTGTCTACAGGATCACTAGATGTTGATTCCAGGTGTAAACAGGACAAGAGAAGCTCACCTCAGAGTATTTTCCTCTATAGTTGCCCAGGCTCCTCTCCAACCTGTGGAGACGGTTTAACAGCTGCTCTTTGGACAGAGTCTCCACACTGCCGGGCATCTCTTCGGCTTCGCTCTCGATGTCTGAAGGAGGGTCGAAAGCCGGGGGCTGGGCTTCATTCTCCCCGACGAAAGTCAGGGATTCCCGAGAGGAGCTTCTGACCAGACTGTCCCGCGAGGGGGAGCGGAAGAGGCCTTCACCGCGGCCAGACCCCCGGAGCAAAGACTCAACTGATGACACCTTCTGCTGAAGCTTCTGAGCAAGAGACTGACCTTCTTCTTTCTGGAAAATATAACGGACAACGAGCATTTTACATCAAGTAATGATAGAACAACAACTGGAATGTGTTTGTTTTCCACTAAGTTTATGTTGCAATGCATCAGAAGTATCTCAGGTGTGTTGGAGTGCTTTGGTGCAAAAAATGATTTGTAATTTTACTTTGCAATTTCATTAAGTAACAACCTCAGGTTACAAATTTGAAAATGACACCATTACAGGAACCATGACGTGTTAAGTTACCTGAGGAGAGGTGATTCCATCCCCATTAACGCTTCCTCTAGGAGAACTGCCCGCTGCCCGAGAAATGCTCTGCGTGAGAACACAACCAATGAGAAGTGTTAAAACAGTGCTTTAGGGTTCGACCATCGGCCTGGTTAGTTTTCCTCCAGCCCATCGTGCTGCACCCCGATTACTCTGGGAGAAATGCAGGGGCTTCTGGTTAAACTCATCCTCATGCAACTTAGAGAGAAACACAGCAGTTAAATACAACGTAGACAGCTGATCTACTGCGGTTCACAAACAGGAGTTAAACACAGCAGCGCTACGCTTAGCGGTTTTGTCAGTTGGACATGTGGACAAACACAACATTTGTGCATCTGGCAGACGCTTTTATCCAAAGCTATTCTCAAGCTGGTAAATGTAATAAGTCAAGGGTATTCAGTATTTATTCACAGCCTTGAAAATGCACATTGACAGCAATCTCATTACACCTTTACAAATTAAAAGTGAATACAAGATAGGACCAGCAATAAAAATTGATCCATGACTTTATAGCCCTGAAATAGTGCGAGACTGCCAAAAATAAAAAAGATAACATAAACATCATCTTCCAGCAATTGTTTATGAATTTATTTAGAGCTAAAGTTATTGTTCTGTGCTGGATCATATACAAATCTGGACTAACACTGGGTTCACACTAAATGCGAATTAAGCGAGTAAATTACATACAATGTCAATGCAAAGATGCGTATAGACGCAAACTGGCAGCAAAACGATAAAAATCCTTGTCTGAAGATGGTCAAATGGTTTTGTTTTTGGATGCAAATTCATTGTCTGAATATCAAAAAACATAACTAACACAAGTTTCAATTACCCTTGTTTACATGTAATCTCTTTCTATTAGAGCTTTAACTTATTCATCATGACAACTTACTTTTTATTACAAACATTAAATGACATTTCAGGTCAAAATTAAAGAGTGAGGTGTTTTTAAAACATTACATTTAACGTAATAGATTTGTTGTTATGCACACAATCGATCCCATTCAGGAAACACCAGCAGAATATATTTTTGAGTAAATCGTTCGTAAATTCATTCTCACATATATTCTAGGATTCATGAAAATGTTAGTTGGTTGGAAAGAAATTTACACCTGCTCCGTACCATATGTAAATGATCCGTAAAATCGCGCACAATCAAGATTTATGACTTCGTGCTTACTGAAGGAAAAAACCTTTGAATATAAACTAGTAAACCACAAAAACAAGTGTAGATGATAATCTTACTTATACTGTAAATGTACAGTTCAAGACGCCTGGTTTATATATAAATATCCCGCATGAACACTTGATTGGTGCCTTAAACACGGCATGATCCGAGGAAAGACTTAAATTAACTTTAATAACGATTAATAAATCGGTTCTGAACTGTCGTTTTTAAGTTCGCTTCACCATGTTTATTAGGCCTATATTTTACAGACGATGAATATGTTATAATCTGCTGACATTGAACTTCTTCAATGCCGTATTTCAAAGCACGCAAACAATCATCTAAACATTTTGTGACCTCTGGAATAAAACCTTGGTAGTCCTTTTATTTCTCATAAATCATAACTATTGGTCACCCTTCATGTTTGTCTGTGGGTTTTGCAAAAAAAAATTAAAATATTAGAAATGCAGTGAAACTTTTTTGTGTTTTTTATTTATTTTTATTAGAAGCTTTGAAATTATTTTCTGACCTTAGCGGGGTTTTGAGCTTTTAAAACATTATCATCACAACGATTATGCTCAGTTAATTGTGGGAATCATAAATTGTGGGAAGCATAAAATACGATTAATTGTGCAGCCCTATACCGTATGATGTCGGAATAAAGCGACCGTGTCCACACTTACAGTCCTTAATGTAAAACTGTGTTCGTAAGCAAACAGACGACTAGGAAACACCTAACACACAAAATCAGACACACTGATGATGCATCATTGCTCATCCGTAAGTATTCTACAAAAATATATTTTTTTTTTAAAGCTTCCCTAAAATGCCTAACAATAAACAAATGTATCTGTTTGCAACGGCATAATATTTCTGTATAAAGCATCAATATTGTGCAGAGCATGTACATTTTGCATTGAATACCCAGCTGACCTGCTAGATTTGTCAAAATGAATAGCACTACATGTAATACTGTTTCCCTCGAAGCAATGTGTTTAACCGGACCCTTCATTGCCAATGTGATGAATGAGCTACAATATTAAAGCAACAGTTCGCACTAAAATGACATTCACTCTCATGTCATAACAAACACATATGATTAAATTAATTTAATGAATAACCAGTTTGGAATATTAAATGAAATGGCTGCATATTATGCATCATTTTAAAACCTCATAACAGATTAAAGAGTGTCAGCAAAAAAGGAATGTATAACTCATGAATTAACCACAATTTTAAACATCTTGTTCTTGACTTCAAGATATGTTTATTTCCAAGATACACTTGGAAACACTTGACTGAAATGTTTTGAATAATGTTAAAAATATTATGATCTCAATGTATAAGCTTAAATGTTTGAAATTACTTTCACAGACAAAAATATACTTGTGCCAACAAATTCATTTCTTCCTTTAGAAAATGAAAAAAAATCTTGTTGAAACGGATGACTTAGGGGCGATTCACATTTTGTGTCTTTTGCGTGCTCAACTTTGTTATTTTAAATGTAGACACATAGCAGGCGAGCACAAATAGGGAGCGACGCGGATGTGACACACATATGGTGCGGCACACACATTTTTCTAGGCGCGTCGGCGCTGCAACGAGATGGAAATAGTTAAACTTTGAAGAATGCGGCACGCGCAACGTGGGTCAGTTTGACTAAAGGGTCGTTTCCCATGTTTTTAGACGCGAAATGTAAATTGCCCCTTAGAAGAAAAAGCAGCCAATAAGAGCACTGAATAGATTGGGAACTCCTTCAATACTCTTTAAAATGTTCCTCAGGGTGAGACCTCAAGAAGCTAAATGAGAGAATAACAAGAAAACGATGGGTGGCAATTTTATATAACAGTTTTGATTTCTTTTAGATGCTTATTTAGTTACAATTGGGCTACTCTATAGTTTTGATGGACTTTCTATTATTCTAAATAATAATAAAGAAATGTTTCACTGGTGGTATACATTTATGCTACTTGCCAAATTAAACATTTGGATCATGTGATGAAGTCATGTGATGTAAATGGACCAAATTACAAGTACATATTATATTCAAATACTTTTCTTAATAAATAATATCTTATGAAATACTAGGCAGACTACAGTTTATGATGTGCACTATTCAGCGAGTACCAAGTCTGTATTTAATTTCAATCATTGCCAGCATTGGTGTGTATTAACAGCATATAGCTAATGAACTATATTGTGGCATTTAGGAACAGAAAACTTATTATGGTTATCAAGTTTTTGCCAAACAAATCTCAAAGGAAAATCACAAGAACTCTCAGAACATTAAACATTTTATAACAGGGAAATCTATGAGGATTCAAAAGGGGAGAGGTTCATCTAAACTAATGACATTCATTCCTGGAGATGTCAAATAAGAAAGAGGGCATCCAAGGGTAAAACTGCAGAGGAGAAAAAAGCAACTGCCATCTCACAATCAAGAAACGCAAGAGATTAGATGCAGGGGTTAGGAGCTCGATGCCTTTGAGTTATGCATGAAAGAGAGCGGCTAGTGAACGTGTGCGAATCAAAAGCTGCAAGCAGAACTCTTCTAGCCCATAACCCACAAAGGCATCAGGACGGGAGGATGGGGCGGCAGGTTTGTCGGGTTTGTTTTACTCGAGGGGTGAGGAGGAAAAGGCGACGTGTGAGGACAGACTCACCACACTGGGCACCTGGGCCGCTCTGGGTCGATTTGAGCTGTCCAGAGCAAAGATAGTATACTCGGACAGTAAAGCAGGTTCTGCTATCATCTCGGCCAGCAGCTGACCGACCCCCCAACACAAGTGACGAGTCAACGTGATAATGACGGGGAGCAGGAGGTGAAGACGGAGAGCAATGAGAAAACAACACAGTGAATGAGACGAGAGAAACAGAAGCAGTGAATGAGACAGAAAGAGAATTCAGACCTGAAAGATACCGAGACTGATGGTACACACGTTGATGTCTCTAACAAACCATACTGATCTGCTTTCTCTCTTTAATGTGTTTATTTACATCATCAAATAATGATAATAAGCCATTAGTGTAGGTTTGAGTAAAGACATCAAAGAGGTAAAGCTGGCACAGAAGAAAAAGGCTAAGATGATGTTGATTCATTCAAATGGAAACTTCAAAAAGAAAAACTGAGGATGTGAGAAAGGCAAAGGTACAAACCTCATTTTCCTTTAATGAAAGGGCCTGGATCAATTAATTTATTACAAAATATATTACAAATAGAACTCATACAGACAACGACCATAATGCAATTCTGTTGTCAAGATGTTTATCATTATTTATTTACATGTATTCGTCACAATTGTGGGGAATGATATAAAATTGAATTCAAAGATAAAGCAAACAGTCTCAAAACACATTTTTGGCTGAAAATGGTGTGACGTTAAAGTTCTAACATAAACAAACAAGATCAAAATTATATAAAAAATGCTTGATTTGTAAAAGACGTCCATGAATTCACACTTCATTATTTGTTCAGGTTCAAGGTTCAAAAGTCAATTGAAAGGGGTTTAGCGTCACAGAACAGAAATAATTCAACTGTGACATCTTCACTATTATTAGCCTACATTACACCAGCATGTACCAGCTGGAATTTATCAAGACTTATTTATGTATCACAGAATTAACTGAGACACTTCTAAAACGACCCTTTTACCCAAGTTGTGGCAATGCAGTTTATGCCCAAATTGAACAAAATGACACGATACAGCTGAATATTACAAAAGAATAAACCACATTTTTATGAAGTGTTGCATGCAAAAACAAACATGCAGCATAAGCAGCATTTTTTTTTATTTAGAATGCGCTCAAGACCACTTTAGCAAAAGCACAATTATATAGGAAATTCTGCACTGACTATCTAAGATGTGTCCAGATCTAGATTAAAGGGACGGTTCATTTTTCAAAAAATGAAAAATCTGTTATTATTTACTCACTCTTGGGTTGTTTCAAACCTGTATAAATGTATTTGTTCCAAATTAACACCGAGAAAGATATTTGGAAGAATGTTAGCAATTTTCAGGTCTGGGACATCATGCACTACCATCGTAGGGGTAAAAACATTGTATTTTTTTGTTCTGTTGAACACATAATGGGACATTTTGAAGAATTTAGGTAAACAAAGAGTTCTCAAGCACCATTTAATTCTTACTATTATGGTAGTCAAAGATTTCCCGGATCTGAAAATTATTAACATTAATCAAATATCTTTCTGTGTGTTCATCGAAACCAAGTCATTTATACATGAGCGTGAGTAAATGATGACAGACTTTTCAATTTTGGATGAACCGTCCCTTTAAGACACTCATTTAAATCCTCCTCCTCTGTGCTAATATGTATACTATAACAATAACATGTTTGGCTTTCCAGTTTAACAAACCTCAAAGGATGTCATGTAGAACACATCAGGAGTCTCTGAATGAATTCTTCTGTACATTACTTTAACACAACCGAGTAGAATGACATGTGATGCTTTTTTACCTCTCTGTCCGTAGGAGAGTACGGGGCATCTTGATGCACGAATGAAGGGTTACTGCGCCTCTCTGCAGAGCTCCCCTGACGGAGGCAGATATTTGTATTATACATCAAAGAATGCAAATCACAGATAATAATACATACATCAAAGCCTTTAACTGAGCCTAATTCGTGTCGAGCTTGACTCAGTCTGAGAAGAATTAAACTTCTATATTTATTAACTAACATAAATTTAGCTTACATTTCCAGTAAAGTAACAGAATGTGTTTTACTACCACGTATAGTCCCATTATTTGGAGCTTTCGGTGTCTGTACTGCCCGTTTAGGGAAACCTGTATAAGGTCTGATAAACTGGTCAAGCTGGTTTGTGGTTCGTTATATTATGTATCTGCCGATGTTAAAGTTCATAAACATCTTACACATTCTGTCTATATTTACATTTGTGTACATTTACACAAAGCCTTTAACAATTGTAAGGAATAAATAAAACCAGACACTGAGGGAGTCAAGCAATAACATCATCATGACTCTAATTCTCACAAAATAGCATTATGGTACTATCACAATTCGTCTGTAGCACAATACTACAATGGTTAATTAACACAATAGTATAGATTTAAATTGAATCATGTACATTTTGATCCCCTAGACACGATACTATGACACTGCAATGTAACTAAGATATAAAAACTACCATTGTATTACAATCTGACACTAGCACTGTGTTACAGTACAACTATGGCAAACAAATTAAAAATCACCACAACACATTTAGCTAACTTTTTTCTTATTTTAAATCTCTAAGAGTTTAATACGGAGTGTCAGAAGCAAAAATAAAGAATACACCTGCTGTTTTGTTTTGTTAGCATAAATGCTACATGATAAATTACATACATACCTGCGAGATGTTCCTCGGCGACAACTGCTCATCTATTACCTTTTGCTTCAGCTTCTTAAACATGATGCCATACGGTAAATGTCACCTCACTCGGGGATTTTAATGTCTTATTATTTAAAGTATGAAACTTGATGTGTATATGTGTGTGAGAGAGAGAGAGAGAGAGAGAGAGCAGTGCGCAGATGCAGCCGACGTGGAGAAAAACTGAGGCGTTACGGAGCGGCGAGAGGTTCAAAACTCACAACACGTTCTAGAATCGCGTTCATCAAGAAAATTATGATCTACAGAGAGAACAAAAGTAAAGTTAGAATAATGCTTTCAAGAGAAGTTTGGTTCCATTTTTTCTTTTTTTAAAGGAAAAGCTATATTTACAAAGATGTTTTTCAGCTATATTTATAAAGAAAAAAGTTAAAATCAAAGTGTCAAATCAAGCAAATTTAGGAAACTTACTTTTGGTATATCCTTCATATTCTTCATATTTTCCCCGAATAAATACAAACGTATGTAGTCATGATGAACACACAGTTAAAATTTACTAAGAAATCCATCGTATTATTTTTATTAGGTTATTTATCATATTATTTACACAGGGTCTTTAAGAAGTATCTGCTTACTTACTTTTTGTTAGAATATATAATAACAGTGACCGTTAAAAAATAAAACATGTTTTTTTCGTGTACATTTACCAAAGTTTGTGTGCCTGTGTAACTCAAATATATTAATTTTTTATGTTGTGGTTCCTAATAAACTTGTCTATCTAGTATAAGGCACCAAAGGTACAATCCCGGAGATGTGTCTCTTTCAAAGTGGCTTTTTTTATTTTTTCAATAGATAAATTAAGTATATTGCATTTGTTATTTTGTTACAGTCGATAAAGTCCTCAGTAGGCTAATTGTAAGAATTGCAGAGGTCATCACTACTTTTCTAAATGAAATTTGTACTATTGCTCAGCTCCAGGGGGCGCTAATAGTGACTTTATAATATTTGCTTCAACCCTCTCTGCAAGAGTCTGTTTAAGTCTATGGGAACACAAAAACATTACATCTCATCTCATCACATCACATCTAATACTGATGCATTAAAAATGATAATATTTCGACTTTAAATGTATTCAAACTTTTCATATCAACTTCTTTGTCTTGCTATGTGTTTGTGTTTGTATAATTTTTACAATATCATGCAATGTGATATTAATGCACATGTTACAATAATCTCTATTCCGCTATCACGCAGCTTTAGCAAAAATAATTCACTCTTATGTCATCACAAACAGTCAGTGTGGAGATCTCCACTGGTTTCATGAGCGATCAATGATAAGCAGCCGCTTGTTGCCAGGTCTCAGGTCTGCGTCCATCCCTCATTGCTTTAATTTCACGACTGCCTGGATGCTGGGAAGCCATCAGTCACGTTGATGGCACCATGTTCAGTAGGCTGTGTCTCAACAACAACACAAATGTGGAAATCCTATATCCTGTACCTGTTTAGAAAAGTGTCATATTTTCATTTCGCAAAGAAGTGTGAATGTTGTTTCTTACTAACAGAAGACAAAACATTGAGTCTTATGAGGAGAAAGTGCAACATTTGTGTCAAACTCTCAATAGCAGTTTTCACGGACCATTTTATTTGAAGTATTTTATTGACATGAAGCGTTGGGTAACTGCAGTAATGTTTACATGTGAATTGCACAAGATTCTCTTCAGTTTGGTCTGATCCTTCTGTTCCTGCAAGCAACAGCGCTGAACTTTATCTATAGCAAAAAATATAAAAACTCATTCAGGGTTAACATTTTTGCATTGCATTGTCTTTTAATTTAATCACCTTAGAAAATAAAAGCGTTTTATCTGCATTCTAAGTAGTTTTAATACAGCAAGCGTAACATTTTTGCATTCTATAAGACCTTGTCAATAAATCCCTTTTATTTTCTGAAGGAAAAATCCCCAAATGTACAAAATGTAAAGACAAAAAATCACATAATGTATATAAATAGTCACAGATTAAGAATATGTGAATAACTCAATTTTTTGTGTGTATGAGTTACCCATGCATGTATTAGACATGTAAAATTGCAAAAATGAAAGTGTGGGAACAAAAGATGCTTTCTATTTAAAAGCGAATGCTCACCCAGACCTGCCTGAAACGCCTCGTGTAACCACACGCCCACAAATCTACGTCAGTTGGTGGTATGAATTGACTGAGACCGCCCAAATGTATACGCAAAAGTGAGGTGGGCGTACCTGTAAGTACAATTGAAGAGGAACCTGATCTTCCAAATATGGTAAGAGGTGTTACATTTCTGTCACAGGCTTGCACTATTCGACCAATCACTACGCACAGGTTAACTGGCCAATCATTGCATACCTCGCTTTTCAGAGCCATGAGCTTTTTTAAAAAACCTGTGCATTTCAGAGAGGCGGAGCAAAGAGGAGATACAAACATGCACGGTATGTGGAAAATGAATGTGAACCTTAAACCGTGTATACACATTGCATTACATCTAAAATAAACGATAATCTGACCCCTTTAACATCTTTTTGTTCATGACATCATAAATTCAGCATGGCTAATGAAAACAGAGATGAACCTTCACCATCACCTTCTATTAAAGTTAACTTCTCAAAATACATCAGAAGAATAAATTAAGCATAAAAAGAGACTGTTTGAAATTGAAAATTACATTGAAATTGTGGAATGCATTGTAGGATTAATAAAAAATAATGTTCAACAATGTTTAAAACAAAACCGAAGGACTCTGAAATGGACTTTTTCCTTTTATCACACAAGAACCTGAAGGGGGAGAGAGATGAAATGGGAATGACACATTTCAGCCTCAAACCTGCGTCTCCAGGGGCTGAGCAGCCTATGTACTGTATGTGTCATACGCATGAGCAATAGTTTAGCTTCAAAGACAAACCGTGCTTCATCAACACGTCAACTTCTTTTAAAATCTCGTCTGTTTAAATAAAGAAAAATCGTCATGTCAATTAAGTTCAACGCTAAAGTGACCCCGGGTCATTTGCACTCATCACTGCTGTCTAAATAATGTGAACTTGTTTGCTCTTAAAAAACCTTCTTGAGCTTCTTTAAGATAGCACAGTTATGTAACTGGTCCTTCCAAAACCATAAGGTTTAACAGAAATTGTCAGACTTGCATTATACGGCTAACACAAATGAAATATATCTGCTGAACTTGGCCAATTTTCATTTCTAAATGTCATTCATTTTGCAGAATGTTGGTACTAAAAGCATGTTAATGGTTAAGCAAGTTAACAAAATGTAAATGCACAGTTCAGTCTTTGATATTGTTTATGTTCTGGGTTGACTGGTTGACAGATGTCCAATGTGAAATCTTGTTTCCAGTTAAAACCAGTTAAGATACCACACTCGGTGCCTCTAAAAGATGGTCTGATTTCAGTTTGCTTAAAATAACCTACACTGCTTGTGAAACCATTGACTGACCGAGCAGTGAGACAGTTGCTCTCATGGGCCTTAGTCTTTATTTAGCTAAAAGCAAACCTCCGTTCGCATGTATCATTTCAGAATAAAAACAGTTATTTATTGTTTTCATCACCTTGTCCTCTGTACCTATGAAATATTCATCCAATAGTAAGTGTCAGTTTCAGAAGAGAAGATCTCTGAATGGGATTGATTGTGTCTCTGTCAGGCGGATGTTCCCGTGGTGAACCTCAGCAGCGCTCTTCTTTTTTATCATTAGTGCCACTGGCTGACGTAACCTTCGCTGTTGTTATAGCTCATGTGTAGTTTGCTCTAAAAGATTTACGGTTAAACCTCACGGTGACACACACAGCAAACTGTAGAACCGTGCCGTAAAAGAATACCCTGGCAACCACCTGTACAGCCGTAGCGTTGAGGTTGTGAGTTTTGCACGGCATGCCCAATTTCTTTTGAGAAGAAGAAACAAGACTTAGATGTAAGAATCACAGTTGCAAGTTGTTTCGTATAAATTATTTTAGTTTCCTTGGCAAGCGTTAATGGATCCTTTGGACTTTGAAGAATTTTCTAGTCTTGGTAAAAGCAGTAAGCCAGATACAGTTAAATAGCAGATAAATACAGTTCTTCATGTTTGATGTGTTACTGCTCTTCCTTTTTTCCCCTTTTTTTTAGCCGAAGTGCAGAATAATATCATAAAAATCGTTGATCGCTAAGTAAGAGAATGCTTTTATCTTCTAAATTCAAATTTTGTCAATGTGTTGGGACTAAAAAGCTCAATCTGCTTTGCATTGTGGTCATGGAAATCAACTAAAATTACCGTAACACACAGCGACTCATTGCTTTAGTAAATCGAAACTATAACTGAGAGAATGTTTCCTTTCATAATATTGAATAGATGGACTTAAACGAGTGAAGTGAAATAGTGAAGTGAAACTGAAAGCCAGATGACTTCTCAACCTCCAAATTTACACAAAATGCCTTTAAACACCTACACACACACTCTTCAGCCCTTGAGCGCAATCTCGTATCTAACATTAGCATTTTTCCTCCATTGAGTCTGAGATGTGAAGCTCTGTGGAGGGACTCTAGAGAAATGAAATCTATGAGCGATGGTGTGCAGCGGGAGAAACAGATGCACCATGAAGTTCAGTCTTCAGAAGCTCGTCCTGCTCTCATGACACTGAATTCAGTGAGACGTGTTGAAGAAAAACTCGACCTCTACGTCTGCAAAGCTGTTTGCATTTGAACATATGTTTGTCTGGGATTTCAGCACTGGGCTTGTGGATAAAAATAAATATACAACATTCACAGTCAAAATATCACATCGATTACAATAAGACGGAGTATGTGGTGAACTTTTATGTACAGCGTAAGAATTGTTGACTTCCTAAATTTGGTCACATTTACCTTTACTCACTGCTCCAGGTTTAGATCTCCTCCTGTCATCTTCGGTCTGAAAATGAGCGACGCCTGGTTGTTCCATCACAGTGAGGCACCAAATCGTTTCCAAAATTGGGGTTCCCCTGTGGTGGAATGAACTGGAAGCCTCCACCCGGTCTGCAGCATCCTTCACAACTTTGAAAAACAGCTCAAAACACTTGCATTTATTTGACTAACCAAAAACTGTCTGTCTGTCCAAAAAAAAGAATACTCCAGCTTTGCTTACTCCAGCTTGAATCCTCATAGTAGCATGGCCTTGTAAACTAATTGTACTGTTTAGCGTGTTGACAAAATGTTCATATGCTCTCCTACTGTACTTGTAAGTCGCTTTGGATAAAAGCGTCTGCCAAATGACTAAATGTAAATGTAAATTCGGTTCGTTGCAAAAATGTTAACTGCATGATACTGAATTAAATATGCAATCATGTGTGATCGTGTGACTATAATGTAACATGTTTATCAGATTCTTTAAGTGTCATTGTGTGTTTAAAATCAATGACAGTACACCCATTGCTGTATTTACTGTACTGTATACAGTGTGGGGTGTAAAGAGTTACTAAATAATTACTTACTAATTCCCTTGAAAAAGTAAAGTAAGGGATTACTAAAAAAAAATCTTTAATAAACTTAATACTTTGTGAATTTATGTTATGCAAAAGTGGAATTGACATCAAAACTCAAAGTCTAACTTTAAAATGCGAGCTTTAATGTATAATTCTCATGTTTGTAATACTTTGGTAAGTTAATAATAATACTTTATGTAGTTTTAAATATTTTTTTTATAAATTAAAAGAGTCGTTCCATGTCTATCCTTGAAACACTTAAATAAACAAGGTTCACACTTTATTTTAAGGTCTGATTCTCTGTATTAATAAACCTTTAACTATGAGTAATTTGTTGCTTATTAATAGTTAGTAAAGTAGATGTTAGGTAACAGGTAGGATTAAGGAAGTAGAATATGGTCATGTAGAATATGTGCTTTATAAGTACTAATAAACCGCCGTATGCTAAAAATAGCATCTAACAAGCATCTAGTTAATAGTGAGAATTAGTCCCTATACTAAAGTGTTACCAAAAGTAAATAGTAATAAGCAATTAAATACTTTTTGAAGAGAGCAACTTGACCAGCAATATAATCACACTAATGAATCTGTAATTAGTAACTAGTATGTCATTCAACACTCCATGGTTTTAATTTTATGAAAACTGTGGTGTGTAAACCTACAGTTTTGCAAATAATCATGATTATAGTAACAAACGTAGTTTCTGGTTACCATGGTTGAGCTGCAAAACCGTTATTTATTTATTTATTTCCTTTCTTATTTCTATTTTTTTGTAGTAGGACCACAGTATTTTTGGGAGCCAGAGATGTGCAGTACTATACATTGATATCTGTTAAACAGTATTTGGGTTTATTGAAATTAACTTGCATTCCTCGAAAGGGAAAGTTCCTGAAAATTATTATTTGATCAAATATAAAAGCAAATCAAAATGTGACAAAAATGCAATGTATGACTATACAAATCATAATACATTATAATTCCCCAAAAACCATTGTAAAAGAAAATAGCAAAATTAAAAGTATAACCAAATGTTTTTAACTTTGCATGACTGATCATCTGTGAATCATGGATTTTTGTGGTCACAGCTGCTTAAAACAGATTTTTCAGCAGTTGATGCCCTTTATCTGAATTCAGATGAGTTGCATGGCAACACTACATCTACACCATAAATAAACTGCTCTGTATCAAACATTTTCCTCTGAGAGATGCATGAGGGGTCATGAGCTGACCGCTGCCCTGTTCAAATCACACGCTAGATTCAGCGTCGCAATACTTCACCCTGTCCTACACACACACATACACACACACACACACACACACACACACACACATACAACAAGCATTATCATAATAAAAAGCCTCTCAGTGCTGACCCATGGCAAACTCTCATGCATATTAAAGTTTTCAGGAAGTACAGACCGGGGGAGGACATATGAATTGTTTCAAATGCTATTTGCATTATTAGAGGAATAAAAACTCAACCACGCACTCTTCCAAAAGCCATTGTTATAAGACCTTTAAAAAGCGTCTCTGCAGAGGTATCATTAGATTATAAGAGTTATCTACAGTAGCTTATTATTTCTTCCAGAACTGATTTAGTCTCTGATGAACAAGCTCTCTTTCTTTCTTTATGGAAAAAACTTATAGCCTTAATCAACTAAATATCTTAAACCAAATGGAACTATTGAAGAAAACCATTATAGGATCTAATAAATCAATTCTGATAGGCTTAGTTTGTACTTTTTTTATTACACGGCTCGTGGAATGCTTGATTCTGATTGGCTGTCGTGACATTTGCAGGTTCATTATTCCCAGATAACAACCTCTCAAAACTAATAACACACAGTAACCCGGATACAGCAAATCATTTTGAGAGTTTTTTTGACAAATTGAATATAAATAAGTCTTTTAATAATATATATGACATAATATACAAATGATTAGACCAAACCGCCCGTTTGTGATATTTCTTATCATTTCATGTCCAGTTTTTTCTCATGTGGCAAGTAGTCGTGTATAAGCAGGATAATGTACAAGCAGCTGGCTGTTATCGCAAAATAAGCCCCTTAAGTGTCCGCTTCGCTTGGGGTCCTGATCACACTGTCGGGCTTATTTCTGCGATAACAACCAGCTACCTGTACATTATCCCATACATATTTATCATACTGTAAAGATAAATGTATATTTGTGAAAATACAAATCTATATTCTGTGTCTATTGCAGAGTGGATATCCTGGACACATACCAGTTTCATGTGCTTAAGAAAAACATTTGTAAACACTGAATCTGTGGTGTGATTTATTTCTGAGATGATAACTAGGCACTTTTGAATTAAATATGAGATGTAATGAGGGCATGCGAAAACACAGCAGCAAAGTACAGATTTAAAAATATGTAAATCTTTTTACATGGTATTTTTAAAAACAACAGAAAGTATTATGTAAAGCATCTTTCCTTTAACATAGCCAAAAGTTTTGGTTAGGTTAATAAAAATCCGAAGGTCTCCATCATTTGTCTGTCACACTCAGTCAGTGATGCTTCAGAGATGCAGGACGCAAATCTGACTAAACAACACATCCTGGTAGTTTTTCAGCTGTGAGGAGGAAAATGTGTGTGCAAGCATCTTTATTGCTTAAAAACCAATAAATGGTTCCCGAGGCCCCAAAAGGAGTTTTTATTGTACTTTGAAATAATTGAAAAACTCACAAGAGAAGCAAAATACAAGATGAGGAAATAAATCTCACGAATGTGTGGTGCATTTGACAGCAGCCATCTCTTTAGCCCCGGCTGTGTGAATAGGCTGCTGCATTTACAAATGAATTTACACTAAGAGAAAGATCCGTGTCAATGATATGGAAATGAAAAGTCATCTTATATGCCGTCAGAAATAAACATGTGGAGATTAAAGAGGAAAAGTGCTCCAAAGAGAAGAAGAATGTCTGAAAACACAGATCAGTTAATTTTACGCTACGCTGAAATTAAAAACATTTTTACTGTACATGTGTACATACAGCTGCCTCTATTTGAATACTTCATATGTCAATATCATTGCATTAGATATACAGTACGTTAGATATCATAATATACATTTAAAATAATAAAATTATGATGTTGGAGCTGAGACACAAACATCTCATTCTAGCTGTTAACACAGACTTGCTTTTTATGAACAGTATTTCCGTGGCAGCCGAATGGGTTTTATCAGAAGAACTAACGCCGGAGAACTCGTACCAGGTTAACAGTGTGGTTTGGTACAGGTTGTTACAATGAAAATCTGTGTCTTGAAGCAAAATGTTGAGAGCCGCAAGTCATTTTGTATTATTCATCTTCCTGCAGAAAATAATTTGAGAACAGTGAGAACAGTGAGAACAGTGAGAACAGAGAGAACAGTGAGAACAGTGAGAACAGAGGGAACAGTGAGAACAGGGAGAACAGTGAGAACAGTGAGAACAGTGAGAACAGAGAGAACAGTGAGAACAGTGAGAACAGTGAGAACAGAGAGAACAGTGAGAACAGAGAGAACAGTGAGAACAGAGGGAACAGTGAGAACAGAGAGAACAGTGAGAACAGAGGGAACAGTGAGAACAGAGAGAACAGTGAGAACAGAGGGAACAGTGAGAACAGTGAGAACAGTGAGAACAGAGAGAACAGTGAGAACAGTGAGAACAGTGAGAAAAGTGAGAACAGAGGGAACAGTGAGAACAGTGAGAACAGTGTGAACAGAGAGAACAGTGAGAACAGTGAGAACAGAAAGAACAGTGAGAACAGAGGGAACAGTGAGAACAGTGAGAACAGAGAGAACAGTGAGAACAGAGAGAACAGTGAGAACAGTGAGAACATAGAGAACAGTGAGAACAGAGAGAACAGTGAGAACAGTGAGAACAGAGAGAACAGTGAGAACAGAGGGAACAGTGAGAACAGAGAGAACAGTGAGAACAGTGAGAACAGAGAGAACAGTGAGAACAGAGGGAACAGTGAGAACAGAGAGAACAGTGAGAACAGTGAGAACAGTGAGAACAGAGGGAACAGTGAGAACAGTGAGAACAGAGGGAACAGTGAGAACAGAGAGAACAGAGGGAACAGTGAGAACAGAGAGAACAGTGAGAACAGAGAGAACAGTGAGAACAGAGGGAACAGTGAGAACAGAGAGAACAGTAAGAACAGAGGGAACAGTGAGAACAGAGAGAACAGTGAGAACAGAGAGAACAGTGAGAATTGAGGGAACAGTGAGAACAGTGAGAACAGTGAGAACAGAGAGAACAGTGAGAACAGTGAGAACAGTGAGAAAAGTGAGAACAGAGGGAACAGTGAGAACAGAGGGAACAGTGAGAACAGTGAGAACAGTGAGAACAGAGAGAACAGTGAGAACAGAGAGAACAGTGAGAACAGTGAGAACAGAGAGAACAGTGAGAACAGAGGGAACAGTGAGAACAGTGAGAACAGAGAGAACAGTGAGAACAGAGAGAACAGTGAGAACAGAGAGAACAGTGAGAACAGTGAGAACAGTGAGAACAGTGAGAACACAGAGAACAGTGAGAACAGTGAGAACAGAGAGAACAGTGAGAACAGAGGGAACAGTGAGAACAGAGAGAACAGTGAGAACAGTGAGAACATAGAGAACAGTGAGAACAGAGAGAACAGTGAGAACAGTGAGAACAGTGAGAACAGAGGGAACAGTGAGAACAGTGAGAACAGAGAGAACAGTGAGAACAGTGAGAACAGTGAGAACAGAGGGAACAGTGAGAACAGTGAGAACAGTGAGAACAGAGAGAACAGAGAGAACAGTGAGAACAGTGAGAACAGTGAGAACAGTGAGAACAGAGGGAACAGTGAGAACAGTGAGAACAGTGAGAACAGTGAGAACAGAGGGAACAGTGAGAACAGTGAGAACAGAGAGAACAGAGAGAACAGTGAGAACAGTGAGAACAGTGAGAACAGTGAGAACAGAGGGAACAGTGAGAACAGTGAGAACAGTGAGAACAGAGGGAACAGTGAGAACAGTGAGAACAGTGAGAACAGAGAGAACAGTGAGAACAGTGAGAACAGTGAGAACAGAGGGAACAGAATTAGCTTAATCAGCCAATCAGATGAGACAGTCATTTGTGTGCTTTGTTTATCCCCACGACTTATTATCAAGATAACTAACATGATACAAAAGAATTTAATTTGGAAGGAATATTGTCAGTAGTTTACAGAATAAAACAAAAATGATAATTTTTCCTAAACACATACCGGTAAATAGTAAATCCAGAAAAAATTGAAAATAAATTTGAAATGGTCTCTTCATTTTTCCGTGGCCTTATATGATGGATGTGGTTTCTTGAGAAATGTGTTGAGAGGAGAGTGTTTCGCCATTTTTAATGGATGCTGTGTCATTTGCATACTGTGAAGTACACGAAATACTGCCTACACTCTTAAAAATAAAGGTGATTTAAAGGTTCTTTACAGGGATGCCATTAAAGAACCATTGTTGGCTCCACAAATAACCATTCAGGGAAAGGTTCTTGAATGAACCATCTCTTTCTTACTTTTTAATAATCCACATTTTTTGGTGAAACAGAAAGGTTCTTCATGTTAAAGGTTATTTCATGGCATCGAATAATCTTTTGAAGCATGTATAATGTTTTTAAAAACAGAATATCAACACATAAGACCTCAATGTTTAAGCCAGTGACTTTTCAAAATTAAATAGAATACATAAAAATGTTAAAATGAAAAGTGCAGGACAAAACACTTCGTTACTCTACTTTTTTCCTGAAACAAATTTTGCTGAATTATGGTATTTAAAATTGCAGGGCAGTGTTGGCTTTCTCACCGGGAGACTGCATTTATATATTTATTGGATATTATTAATAAGAAAGATCTTGCTTGGTCTACAAACACCACGCACTGTGCTGTGTTTTACCTTTCTGTGTTTTTCTGTTTTTCTTATTTTCTCCTGTAAAGCTGCTTCGGAACAATCCACATTGTGGAAAAGCGCTTTATAAATAAATTGAATTGAAAATTGAATTATTTTTACTGTATAGGCCTGTTATTAATTTCCCACTTAACGTGTTTAAACTCACCTGATCTCACACAGCAGATGACATCAAGAGATATAACTGTATGCTGGAGAATGTTATTTATCTGCAGAAGAATCCTGGCCGTGCATGCATATTCATGTTCAGTTCATCAACACTCTCTCTCTCTCTCTCTCTCTCTCTCTCTCTCTCTCTCTCTCTCTCTCCTAATGTGTGCGCCCGAGGCTGTGAAGATCGCTTCACTAAAACACAGAGCATCCATCAAACACAAGCAAGACATCCCACTGAGCAACGTTATGCTCCCTTCAGTAAAAAACAGGCAATGTTGTGATGTTGGATGAGAAATGTTGTATTTAAGTGATGCAAACGTGTGGATTTGCCAATTGCTTAAAGGAACAGCTCACCCAGAAATGAAAGTTCTGTCATCATTTATTCACTCTCAAGGGGTTCATACTCTGTATGGCTTTAGTTTGAAAACACGAAAAGGTTTTTAACAACAATTACAAACGATATTTCCAAAAAGTTCAGAACCTGCTATACGCCTTGCACTGTAAACTCATGACTTTTGAAATTTCTGCAGAATGAATGAAGGTAAATTATTTTCAGTTGTGATTGACAGCATGTCACAGATGCTTATTATGCTTGATTTGTTTTCTTTGAGCATGATGCAGGTTTTGTTAAGACTAGGGCTAGACTGTATAGACTGTAGACTGTATATTGTTAGACTGTATGTTTTAACTAGGGCGGTTAAACGATTAATCGCGATTAATCGCATCTAGAATAAAAAATTATGTTTACGTAAAATATGTCAGTGTACTGTGCATATTTATTTTTTACTATGAACATAAACACATAAATGCATATATTTAAGAAAAATATAAAATATAACAATTTATAAACTTGACATAGAATTTCAATTATTAGTAAACATAAATAAATATTTAAATATTTCCTAAATATATATACACGTATATGTATGTTTTTGTGTTTATGAATACAAAATAAATATGTGCAGTTCACATACATAATTTAGTTAAACACAAACTTTTATTCTAGATACGATTAATCGCGATTAATCGTTTAACAGCCCTAGTTAAAACATACAGTCTTAAGTCCACCAGACATTTAGAAATGTGAGATTTTACAGCTGTTCATGTGCTATTGTCAGTGACATCAGAATCTCTGGTTGACTGATCCGTGTCGTCTCACTGAAAGACTGTTGACATCTTCAATTTCGTACAGTAATGTGGTCGACTCTCCGGGAGTTACAGTGCTGCTGTGTAAAAGCCAACTATTAACTTCACTCAACAGATTTTACATGTTAGCAGAGTAACTTGCTGTAGTACAATTTTATTATTTCAATGTTTCATCATTCCACTTCGGTTCCAATATCATGATGGACTCTGACTGTGCGGGGCAACAATAGGTAAAAATGATATGGAACAGAAGTAAAACCCACATCGTTCGATCCCAGGGGATTGCAAATACCTGTGTAAAATGTATAGGATAAAGCAATGTAAGTCGCTTTGGATAAAAGCGTCCGCCAAAATGCCTAAATGTAATATAAATGTCAATCTGAGTCCCGAAATTCTAAAATAAATAAAGCTTGTGCCATTTTATTTTGCTTTGCAAATATTTTATTTCATCGACATATATACTGTATAGCATATACTACAAATCATTTACACTCCATCTAATAATATACACTATACTCCATAACCACAGGAAAATGTGGAAGACTGAAATGCACTTTGAGTTATTTGTTTCTTTTTCGTCTGTGTGTTTGTTTTGCAAGAAGCTTCTTAGTTTACCTCCTCTTCTTGCTAATAAAGAAAAATGTACCGTAGCACATGTACACATTTAAATGTCTTAAATTGGTGATCAGGTGGTGGATGGTTCTTTGCCTGCTCCCTCGAGTCCTCTCGTAATTTGGCAAACAGCTGTTTGAGAAACGACTCCATCAATCTGGGTATTTAACACCTCTCACTCTCTTTCTCTCTCGCCCCGTTCATTCATTGATTTGCCAATTAGTGTTGCTGTAAGCTACCTGTTGGGAGAGAACAAATCTTTTCTGTTGACTAATAAATGATCCCTATTGTGTCTTGCTTACAACATTTTGAAGCGGCTAACATGCAAAATATTTGACGAAAGCTCAATTTTTGGCCTCTGAGAAAAGGCTCCAAACATCCTACTAAAACCAAGTAAAAGTAAAGAGAATGTTTATCAATTTAAATGACTAAACAAACTATAGTTTCTTCATCTTTAAACAGACATCTTTCTTTTCTGACAGTCAGTTGTCCAGCTGTTGTTATGCAGCTAGTTGCCAGAAACTTACAGTAGATTTATATTTATCTAATTTATGGGCAAAAGTTTGTTCAAAGATAAATGAACATTAAATATTGACTTCATCTTTACAGAAAAAACAAGCATCCTCATCAAAGTTTTTTTCAAATCTTGGTTCCCAGAATGCTTTGCACAAGGCTGTTATTTTTATTTTTTTCTTGTAAAGATAAAGACTTGTTAATGTTTAGTGTTCATTTATCTTTGAACAAACTGTTATTATATAAGTAAATAATTTTTTTTATGGTATAATTAATAGAGTGAATGGAAACAGTGTCTGAAGTCCTATTACAGATAAGCAAACTAATGGTTTTAAACAAGCTGGCAAAATGTCTTTTCCAAATATAGGAGAATATTTATGGAGGATGAATGTTATAAGGGCTATTGTTTTAACATAATTGTATGTTGATATTAAAAAAACGTTTGTTTATAACACGTAACAACCTTTTCATAATGTCTGTGGGAATTTGGTGAGAAAAAATAAAAGAAGCGGTTTTTTTTCTGAATGAAAATGTTGCTGCCATGATGCCAAGTTCACGGCTTTTTCAAGCCTTACAAAAATGCACTTTTAGTTTAAATAATAGTTACTACAATAACCATAACATTTGTAGTTAAACTATATTAATACAAATGACAACCAATTTGAACAAACATGCATCAACAATCTACAAAAATGGATATGCAGTATATTTAAGCTCTATAATTAAACGTACGACCCGTAGATATATATTTAACTGCTTCATTTAGGCCGATAAGAATCCTCACGTTGATCTGGCACACACTCACTTGTGATGTCCATGGGCGTCTAAAATTGGTCAATAAGTGCTTGCTATTCTTTCCGCGCTGAAGCAAAACATCTGTCTAATAAACCTCATTTTACCAATCGGCACCGCCACTGTTATTATGAGCCGTGTCACGTTCACTATGATAATCCAGCTAAAATGCTCTTGTGTTCCCCAGGCGCTTTATTTTATGAAAGCACAGCCCTCACACAAACGAGAGGATGGAGAATAAGATGATTTCAATAAAATGTAAGGCAGGACTTTATATTATTTACTTGACAGGTGGTTGAAGGGTAGGGGGATTCAGGTGGATTTGGCAACATCTGGTAAAATGGAAAAAAAATTCTACTGTTGCAGGTATGCTCAGCATACACTCTTTAAAATAAAAGGTTCCTAAAAGGTTCTCTGTTGTACTGTATGGTTCCGTAAGGTACATTTGACATCCACAAACGTTTCTACAGAAGAAAAAAATATAAAAATGAAACGGTTCATGAGAAGAAAAAAGGTTCCAATGGGCCCCAAATCGTTGTTTTTTATTTTACTGTCTTTCTATTTTAAGAGTGTATTTTTTGCTGATTTCGCATCATGCCATTCAAGGTAGACCATTGAAAAAGCGAAAATTGTCATAGTTCTGCCTCATCTTGACTTGCTTTTCTCGATCTAGTGGCAAGAATCATGACAGAACCTCTTGTTTCATGTGGAGAGAGGCAATAGGGCACTGATGGCCTTCCATACTCTCCGGTCTCATCTTTGTCCCTGCCCTCTCGTTTCCTCATTATTGATTGTTAATTATTTCATGCCCTACACCTGTTCCCCTCTTGATTTGGTACCCTTTATTATGCCCCTGTGTTTTCAGTCCCGTCCTGGTTCATTGTGTGTGTCAATTGTATGTTGAGTTCCAGTGTCTAGTTTAGTCTAGTCTAGACCAGTTTAGTTAGTTGTAGTTCTTGTCAAATGTTTACTTTTTAATGTAGTAAGTCTTAGTCCGGTCCTGTCTTGTTATTCCTGTCTCCTGTTTTGTTATGTCACCCCATCATGGGTTTTTGTTTTGTATTTATTATTAAAGTCTTGTGGTAATCCCTAATCCGCTGTCTGCACCAGGATCCTCTGTCCTTGTTCCCTCACCAATCAAGACTAAATTAAATATAAAGAGAAACTAAACAAGCGGTCATGTTGTCTGTTTCAAGATATTGAGGGGTGGTAAAAATAGTTCGAGCCTTCCTGTGGGGTGTGAGAGTGAGCTTCTGATACCAGTCAATACACCGCATTGTGTGTGTGTGTGGATTTAATGTGTTTTCTCTCTGTGTCTAATAAACCCTGATGGACATCTTTCACCCACAGCTGTGATGTCGTCACCTCAATTCAGAAAAGTCTGAACATCAGTTAAGTCGAAGAGATTTTTTTACTAGAGCACAAGAGAAAAATACATCTGGAATATTAACAGAAGTGTTTTCCAAACACCAATGAAGCATATGAGCTGTCATGACCCTTAAAAAATAAAAATAACAGGTAATTTATCTCAATCATTTCTTATATTAAAAGGAAAGCAAATACTTACTCTTGCTTATTGGTCTCGCGTCAGAAATCTCACAAATAGATGTTAGAGTTTCAGAAGAGATCTTAACATGAGGTCTCAAACTGAGCTCAGATTTGTCAAGTCTGAGATCAAAAGTCAATATTATGGAAGATCTCAACATGAATTCTCCTCAAATCTCAACTGTGAGCAATAACATTTTACTCTGGTAAGCACTGTAAACTGCAAATTTTTTTAGCACAAGATTAAAGTTTCTCATGCATAATAATGAATCCTTACTCCAAAGAAATATTCTTTCAACACTACTGTAGAGTTTGCTGGGATTAATATAATCTCATTTGCAAATGTATTTACAGTCCCTGTTCCTATGCCTGCATTTCATTCCAGAGTTTTCATAATGACTCTTGCTTATAGATGGAGGGAAAAATAAGAGTTTGTTGGTTCGATGGAAGCATATTCTCCTTCGCGTGGAGAGCTCAAATGAGCTCAAACAGGCTGTGCTTGTTCCCGTCGTGTCGTTCTGATTGTAATTCGCTCAGGGCCAGTCAACACTGATGTTTCGCAGCTTGTTTCCTTCCAGAAGGATCACGGCCTTATCCGGCGTATAGAAACAATTTGCTACGTGGTAACATGGGAGCTGCCGTGTTGAACGCTCCTTCGCTCCGAATGAACATCAACGGGAAGGTTCAGCCAAGCGGACATACTGTGTACCTTGTGTTTTCAACACACACAAACACAACAGGGTAAAAAAACTACGGCTCGCCTCCGTGACCCAGCTGAAAGAACCAGCATGAGATCACAGGATTCTGTTGGTTTATTCTACGAAAAAAATCAAAGATGAGATCTCTTTAGCATCTCAGTCATTTCTCATAGACATCTATGATATCAAATAAAGTGCAAATGGAAACGTTTAACAATAATTCTCAATTGCTTATACTTTTACTAACTTTAATACTATTAAAATTAAAAATGATACAGTTCAACAACATAAACAACAGATGGCGAGATGTGCAATTACGCCTCAATTTTTTGTATCACAAACGAGTTGAAGAGATTAAAACGGGCAGAAAGATTCGTAGAATATTTTTTTATTGAATTTCTGATGTGCGTGACTCATTAGATATCATCTTTTGAAATAAATATAAAAGTACAATCATTGTTATAAATGTGCAACTTGCAAACAGAATTCATTTGCATTCATGATATCGATGGTACATCACGATGCACGCAACATGAGGTGTGATGAAAGATGGACGACTCGTAACTAGGCAACCAGGTCTAGATCACTGAGCGACGTAATGCTGTACATCACTAAAACTCTCTGTAACTTGTGCACGACTAGACGAGCGAACTTGTGTGCTACAGCTTACACCTTCATTGTAAAGTTATAAAAGTCAACATGGAATCACACCTGCAACCTATTTTCCTTCAACAATGTGATGTACATTTTCAAATGAAGCTAAATGTTCAACTAGTAAAAACTTGGTTTTGCACAACAGAATAGAGTTAAACGTGAGTTTGCAGTGGATTATGGGGTATTCACACACACTTTTGAAGAGCTTTTTGACCGGGACGCGAAGGAATAAATGAGAAGTTCACCCTCCATCTGCATGTGACTTAACATTTGTTCATTAAACACATTTGCTGTAATTAATAAAAACTTAATCAAACTAATGTTAAATTAAATTACTGTGTGATTTGGCAAGATTTAAAGACGTAGTTCACCCAAAAATGATCATTCTCATAATGTAAATAAAGTGATTTTTTTTATATTAAACCTTGTGTTTATCTGAAGAATAATTGTTTATTTATTCAGACCAAGAAAATAAATTAAGGAAGTAAATAGAGTCAATTCAGATTTTATGTTGACTTAAAGTATTGGATTATACATAAACTTAATCAATAACTTTTCATGCACACTTAAGAAATAGAAAGAAAGAAAGAGAACAGTCCAAGACCTGCTGTGTTCTTGCATACTAATAAGTTTCTTATAGCATAATGAAGATCAAAATTCACATCAACAGTCTGACACAGACATCACATCTGACGCCTCTCAAGATACTTTCTTAACCTGTTCTGCATGTCCATTAACTACACAAGCAAATCCAAAACAATGAAAAGTCTCCAATACACTCGAATCTTAAAATGTCACATACCCAAAGTATATTTCCATCAACCTTTCAAAACATTTGAATCTCAATGTACGTCATTCTCTAACGTAGCTGACATTTAATGCACGTTCACCGAAAGCCTGGTAATCTAAACCTGGTTTCCACCATACACATCGGCGACACTCACGCCCGTGATACTGCGACCTGTGCGACTGTATATTTCTGTTGTTATGAACACAAAGACAGAAAGTCAGATGGAAGATCCGAACGTCATTTAACATAAAAGTCAGGGTTGCAGAGATGAAAAAGAAACACAGCTGTAACATATCCAGACCTCCCAACTCAGGGGGAAATGGAGGACTTGAGTTCATTTAGATCCATTGCAATCAATGGAGATACATTTTGCAAAATGCAAAAGATTTCGTACTGTACAGAGTCCATCAGATATACGTCATAGTAACACGGTTGAGGAACAAATTAAGGCAACTGATATTGAGTCATGCATGCGTTTGAAGAAGACGAACTAAGTGCTAAATATACGTTAGTTTTAAATACTCTCGATGCATCTTCAAGCTTGTGAAAACACTGTTCCGCTACACAAGTTCACATCAGATCAGGCATTTCTAACCACAGCTTTCCAGTATCTGCTATGTAATAATGTACACCATTCATGCTCTATTATATTAAATATTGACCTTATTCCTAATTTACTGAAAAAACAATCATATTGTTATCTATGCCACTCCTGTGATATGATCAAATAATAACATTTCACTCACACTGACCAGGTCTACGCTTGCAAAAATTTAGCTGTTGCTTCAAATATTGACGTTTTCTTGTTAATTCAAACCAGTGGTTGGGTTTGTCGATATTTTTACGCAACCATGAACCCAAACAACTCAATAGTCTTCATTCGTAAACCCATCCCCTCGTTCCAACCAAAAACACCGTCGGATATAATTCACGTACATTTTCGCTTATAAAAATAGACCTATGAGATATACAAGTGCCTCTCGTATGGCTTTACCACAGTAACATGCAGAAATCTACATCAGAAGACCGAACTACCTGAGGATTTATATTATAAGCACGAGCCGAAATCGTCACACAGTCCTCTTTGCAATATGCAGAAAGGCGGTAGATTTGTTCTGCTCGACTGCGTTGTGCCGTCACAGCGCCGTATTTACATCCATTTACATACAGGTAGATTTATGACCAGCTCAGCTACAGAAACGGGGCGAGGTTTTCGTGTGTTTCTCGTTGTGGATGCGGACAGGAGAGGTAACAATGCTAGCAGCTGGTGCAGGAGAGAGAGAGAGCTCGGACCACACGAGAGAGCAAGCCAATAGAAACTAAAGTACATCTGCCGCGCTGACAGTTTTATCAGACCTGAGTGTCTTTATCTGTACGTCTCTCATGTCTTGTCTTGTTCTCTGTCAGCTACGGACACGAAAGACAACTCGCTATTCTATACCTAGGACGACAGTAGACAAATGAGGATTTACAAGCAGCTGTATTTGTATGGCAGGTGTGGATAATAGTATTCACACTACCGAGGGCACTATAACGTTGAGCTGCTGGTCCGGCACATGAACTGCTCTGAGTTCCACTTAAGGTCTTGTTCTGCGCTTATAAATGGCTCAATTATGGGGCTTTTTCACTTTGTTCTGTCTCCTCGCCTCTCTCCATCTGTCCCGTCTCCTCTATAGGGAGCAACAAAATGTCTCTTTGAAGTTTAGCTCATGGCTACCCTTAGATGACCTTATTTCAAACAAAGCCACTTCGATTCGTATTCTTTTGTTTCTGTACGTCTTCCTTATATACGCAATGGAGGACTCTGTGATTTATGTAAGAGGGAAGGGAGCCGGTAAACGCAGTAGGGGTTATATAATGCATGCGGGGAGAGAATGTGATCTCAGTTGAAACGTTATGAATTTTGAATCCATTCACAGCTCATATATGACTAATGTAAGATGTTTATAATGAACAACCAACTTATGCTTTCATATCATTTCTTAGTTAGTCAACATTGGATGACACCAACTATTTAAAGACAAACAGAATTGAGGGATTGCACTTTTAATTTGCCAATATTAAATTCAAGGCCAATTTTTTGGATTCATTTTCGTGTTTTACCGTTACAGCATCAACAACATGCTGATGCTGATTTATGCGGTTTACAATCTACTACAAACTACTTCGATAAAGGAAACTTTAATCACATGAACTTTATATATAACTATAAAGCTTCACTTCTACCAGATTTCTCATTGAAGTGCTGCATCCCGATTCATGTGCTTGTGGTAAATACTACACAAGCTAAGCATTAGTGTGTTCAAAATACAGCGGTGTGGATGATATGGTCTTCTGGATAACAAACTCTCCGCTATCCACTATTTTCGAGCTATGGAAGAAAATGAATCGCTCTCCATCGACTAAAGAGAAGTGCCAAAGATTATAAGCCCGCTGAAGTTAAGTTCAAAGTCAAGTTAAGTTCAAGGTCGTAAATCGAGTTAGATGCAAACCTTTATACCCAAACAGTGCGCAATAATTGTAGCACACATTTTTATGATTTTAATACCAACACTATATGGAGAAAAGTTTTGGGACGCTCCTTCATATAAACATGTTTATCTTTCCAGTCATTTTCAAAACATTTCCAAAAAAATTCCATCCACATGAAAATGCAAAACCAGTCTATGAAGCGCTGTCAAGAGCACACCAAACCAACGGGCGCCAAATGTAAAGCCATGTTGGCCAATCAGAAGCTTGAAAAAAGATTGCTACCGCTTCTGGTATTGGCTACACGACAACTCTACAACCGGAGTTTCTGAAAATCTTCACCCTGGCAGGAGTTTTCAGAAATGTTCGGTTGGGTTTCCGTGGAACTGCATTTGGTGTGGACGAACGGCCGAACCGCATAGAATAACTGTGGTTCCTGCCCAAACTGTTGCTGGAAAATGACTAAAGTAATCAAAACTCTTTATGAGAAGTAGACGTCCCAATACATTTAGTGTCACGCTCATAAAAGTACAAACAGCACTTTTTGGTGTATAGTATACTGTGAATTGGGACGAAGTGAAAACTCCTGTATCAAACACGCTTCTTTATATTTATAACATAAAGATGCATAGTTGTGTATATAGTGTGCTATTCAAATGAATTGAAACGGATGCTACCTGTACCATTTTGGTCAAGAAAACCTCTCCTCCGTTCGTATAAACACCCTATGTGAACAGTAATGCGTGAATGTTTAAGAAATCGGATTAAGTTCATCACAGCTACGTTGACTTATATGTTGAAATACATCACTTCTTCGCTCCTCCTAGTACATGTGTTCTTGGCCCAAAACGCGGTATATCACAACTTAAAAATCCTACTGATAATATAATTCCAATCTTAATAGATGATCCTACACAGGTCATGCATGCCATGCTGTTCTAACACAAGCTCAAGGCAGACCCAAGCAGCACTTCCAAAAGGAATTACAAGGCTTTTACCATATTTGATATCCTTAAACTGGTCAGACAAAGCTCATCTCTACCTAGAGTCACTGGTTTCTGCTAATCTGTTGTTCATTATGCCCAGAGCGCCAACGCCACCAGAAAAGCCGTTCTGCCGTGACACGGTTCTCGGATATCCGTTGGCCGAATCCGAGAGCTGTTTCTGCATGATGGCCAGAGAGATTTTATTGGATCCCGTCAGGTCTCGCATTGAGATCATCTCACCGGAGAGCCTGCGGCCCTCCGTGTCGCTATCACACGGTCCCTCGGAGTCAGGCGTACGTCCGAAGCGTCCCCGCCGGAGTCGCGACCCCGGCCTTATGGCGTTGCGGCGTCCTAGGAAACCGTTTGCTTTGTTGCAGTGCTGGCAACATAGGCAACTCATTTTTCCCAACATCCAGTTGAGGACCTGCTTGATGACGATGGAGATGACGTTAAACAGAGAGTAAATACAGCAGACGCCAGTCAAGATAAAGAAGAAGTTGGCCAGTCGGTACAGGCCCTGGTAGCCGTACGCGGCGTTTTGACTGCTCACCAAATCCCCGAAACCGATGGTGCTGAAGGTGACGAAGCAGAAGTAGAGAGAGTCCAGGTACGCCCAGCCCTCCACCGGCGTATACATGGCAGACGCGCAGCAGGAAATCACCATGGAGGACAGGCCGAGGATCAGCATCACGTGATAGACGGAGGGTTTCCAGCCGGGCAGGGTGCTCGCGGCAAAGTCCTGGCAGATCCCCGGCGGGAGGAGGCCGCTGGTACGCAAGCGGCGCAGACGCACGGCCTTCATCACCACGGCCAGCAGGGTGATGATGCGCTCCAGAAAGAGGTTGAAGAACAGGATGGTGGCTGCGCAACCCAACAGACCGTAGAAGATCAAGAAGACCCTTCCAGCGACTGTCACCGGCGTGGACATCCCAAAACCTACAAAGACAATAAAAAACTTTTAAAAACGTATAGCGTACAACATAGTCTCCAAGCTCATCAACAAAATCAATATTTTTATAACTCAATAGAAATGAATTGTTGTCTCATCATCTGGGATTTTGTTATGGAGATTGAGGGTAGGATTGTGGGTCTTCTGTACTTTTGTGTGTTTTTGCTTTTTGGATCCGGATGTGGTGACACGTGCCATCAAGCAGATGGTTTTGACACCCAGCACATTTGAACATGTTCAGGAAATAACAGACCGATCACAACTCATTATACAAATCAATGCAAAAAAAAGGAGGCCGATTACAATTCAATATGCAAAGATAACTATAGCATCATCACCTAGAGATCAAACGCAAGTCGACGACTATAAAAAGTTAAATTGTCTATGAAATGTTTCAATGGAGTTGGTATGAGCAGTAAAGTGTTTGAGCTGAAATAATTGCAGACAATTGTGGACAAAACGAAGAATAGAAAGAAGGATATCAATAGAGGAATATCAAAAGTCTTGCTGTAATGATACTGTACCATTTTACAACTCATCCATATCTGAAAGCGCAAAGACATTATCCCATCAACACAAGTGACATTCAATATCTAGAAAATAGTCACATCTTTACAGCTGCGGAAAAAATATTCTGTTAAAATACTATTTCAAATTTTTTTTCTGAAATCACTAACAATATTTCGACCACAATAAAAAGAAAAATGTAAACGAAAAATGTGTATTTATTTTACAGAAAATTAAAGAGTTTAAACAGAGTTTTTTCCGACCTCAAATAAGGCAAAGAAAACAAGTTCAGATTCACTTTGAAGCAATACATCTGTCATATTTCTACATGAATTTAGGAAATAATTTCATGTGTCTTGTCATGCGGTCAGACTTTCACATTGCTGTCGGATGACTTTGTCACATTTAGTTGAAATTCAACAGACAGTGGACTGAAATGATTACAAGGCATCTAGAAATGGTGATTCAATGAAAATTTGCAATGAACTCTTAATTTTTTCTGTCGAGTAGAAGACATCAACATTTCAACAGACAAACAGAAAGAGAGATGAAATCCTTCTGGTTTGATTCGTGACAACCCTGCGGTGTTTCTCTTGGAGTGAGGTGGTCACTGGTGTGGTGTGTCCAGAAAAATCCTCTCTCTCATTTAACTCATCACTCAGAGTGTCTGCTGTGTCAGAGACTGATCCTCACGCGAGATCTCTTAAGGACAGACCCACAGACGTCTACAGTAGCCAACACATCCAAAAAACCTGCAGGATTTTAAATAACACCCCGTCCGGAGAGAATTACAGCTCAGGCTTGTGTTTGAGTCTGTGCCACTGATGTGTGCCAAACATTGCTTTATGATGTTAGAATAAAAAATCTCTAAAAAGAATATTACAATCTGGAAGGGGTGACCACCACACTGAAGAGAAACCAAGGGAGTTTCTCATCTTTTTGGAATCGTAATAAAACATCTTTTTAATAAACAACAAGAGGAACTAACCATAATGTCATTTTGATTTGAACATGAAATAGAAACGATAACACAAACGATACTCACAGCCTGATGCTAAGATCGTACATCAACAACTTTAATCTGTGTGTTTTTATTTCTACTAAAGATTTAAAAATAAACACTGGCAGAAAGTTTATACACAATTGAAACACAAATTGAAGAATTCTCCAGCGCTGTACACCTCAGTAAGCTTTACTCTGGGTTGAGCAAATTACGCAGAAAGAAAAAATCGCTTACTGCTAAACCCACAAACAAAATAACTAACATAAACACATTTGTATTTAATGAGTCCTGAAATGTTTACTAATCATGTCGGGTGTAATGATTCTCTGGAGGCTGCTAAAGACATAAAGCTGAGAGTTAAGGCGGCGATAAAATCACATGTGAGCAGGTTTCTTAAGATATGTACAAATTCAGTATGTTAAAGGGACAGTTCACCCAAAAAAATGAAAATTCTGTCATAAATGACTCCCTCTCTAGTTGTTTCAAACCTGTATACCATTTCTTTGTTTGGTTGAACACAGAGAAAGATATTTGGACAAACGCTTGTTACCAAACAGTTCCTGGACAACATTGACTATCATAATAGGAATAAAAAGGGTAGTCAAAAGTGCTCCAGAAGTGGAACATTCTTCAAAATATCTCCTTTTGTGTTCAACAGAATAATAAAAAAACGTAATTCTTCCTACAATGGTAGTCAAAGGGGTCCAATAACTATTAGCATTCTTCTAAATACCTTTCTCTGTGTTTCTCATAACAAAGAAATTGGTACAGATGTGGAACAACTTGAAGGTGAGGAAATGTTTACAGAAATATTTTTTGGGTGACCTTCCCCTTTAAGACTCTTCCTGAAGTATCTATAATAGAGAGAAATATTGTTTACCCAATCTCAAAAATGTACATATGTAGATAACACAATGCATTCTGTTATATAAAAACAGATCTTAACAATGTGTCAAACTGAGCTCAAATCTTCCAAGTCTGTAATCAAAATAGTACTGAGGATCTCAATATGAACTCATCTGAGAACTCCATTAAATCTCATGAGCTATGAAAGCGCAACCGCTACACAATAGCGTTTTCGAGTGCATCACTACAACAGATGGTTTCAGTTTCTTTCCAAAGACAATGCAGCAGTCAGCGATCTCTACCTCACATACGCCAACACGTTCAACTTCTCCTAAAAAATACAAATATACATATAAAACAAGACAGATTTTGCTGCTCCATTGACAGAAAGTGTCCTAGTTTTAGTAATTTGGTATTCCATGCCGTGGACAGAGGTCACTTCAGCCAAGGGACAAGACTTTCTGTCCTGATTCACAGAAAGCAGAGATGATGAGCAGGATTGTGACGAACAGGAAAGCATTAGTCACAGGCCGGGGTGCAGGGGGTCTGCGGAGAACAGGTCTCGGCTGTGATGGGGAGCCTCTCTCTGTCCCTCTCTCACACTATATACTAAACAACCATCTGCCCATCAGCCGGCCTGATTCACATCATGTTTCTGATTATTTACGGTACACAAACACACACATAAACACACACACGCATGCACACTGCATGTCACACTCATTCAGGTACAAAAGCTACTTTCAGAAGAACAGAAATCAATGACAGGAGATACGTTTACAGTAAATGTAACAGTTTTCCATCTATACTCCTGGTTTTGTATTCTATTATTATATCAGTGCATGCTATACCCAGAAAAGGTTTCTCTTTGTACTTTAGGCACAAATCATCTATGCCATATGCCATGTAATAACTAAACAATATTTTGCCAACAGTTCAATAACAGTTTAAGAAATCTTGTTTTTTTGCATTGATTTCTCGTTGCTTTAATACTTTTTGCTGTTGTTGCGTTTTTTAAAATGCCCTGCAAGTGATAAAACGAGTGCATATGTATTGATTTTATACAGTAAGGTTAATGAGTTTTTAAAATTGATATGGTCCTGTGCCATACATTGACCGTCAGATCAATACTCATCTATTCACACACAGCTATAAAAAAGCATTTACTTTACTGTACTGTGATGTCAATCCGAGGTTTATATTGCACGTAAATGATTTAATACAATAACAAGAAAACATTGAATGTGAACTGAGCATGAAACAAGTTCGGGATGCAGAAGAATCTAAACGTGATGCTGTGAATGATACATCAGGTGGTCGTAAGAACTTCATGTGAAATACATCAGACTGTAGGACCAAATATCTGTCTGTCTATCTATAATAGACATAAAAAAATTATCCACTTCAAAGTGATTTAGTAAAAAAAAATATTGGAGCCAACGTACAAATGAGGCAACCTGATGCAGTAAGACTTTTGACTTGAATCAACGTATATTATTTAATTATTCAAAGTAATGATACTTTGTTTAGTCAACTTAAATTTGTTTTTTAAATGTAAAGCTGATTTTCTTATTTTTCTAACAAATATATAATTGTCACATCGATTACTGTTGTTCAGGCAATTAATACATTTCTGTTCTGTGGATTGAAAATGTTAAATTATCAAATGAGATACTTTTACTACAATTGTAAATGTTTTCTGCCTCAGACAGACCCAAACTTTGATCAAATCGCTGTTTAAACATTTTGTGTTGAGTGTTTATATACTGTGTCAAAAAATCATTCATTATTCAAACTCTAAACTCAACAGATAACAGTTACAGCGATATTAAAGCATAAATTAAGCCAGCAAGAACTAAAACACTAATGTTTAAAAGAAAAAAAAATAAGAAACACAGAATTGAAAATGCTGCAATGCATCTTGGGAACTATCAAACTCTTGCAGTATTGCTTGTTCAGAATAATCTGTTTTGTAAGTTGGGCAAACTTTCTGACGCATTTTGGCCAGATACTTGAGAAAATAAATCCAGTCAACAAAATAATCTTTGTAAGAAACATGTTTAGGCAAATTTTGTTCAGTATATGCAAAACAATCATTTGACTCCTTTAACTTAAAATGCTAAATCAAGTTACTTATTTATCTTTGTAGGGAGAACATTTTGCAAGTTGGATTTTTTATATTGTGTGTGTATAAATACAGAAAACAGTGCTCATAAATATAGATATTTTTGCAAATAAAAAATAATAAGCAGGCTAAATGACCATACAGGTTGATATCTAAATGTTTTACTTCAAATGTGGAATCGAAACTGGGAATCGATAAGAATCAAAATCGATACGCCGAATGGGAATCACTAGAATCCAAACGATTCCCAAGTCTATCATCAAGGTATATATTTTTTCATTGTGAACCGAGAGAAATCAAACCCATTTTGATATCTAAAAAAGTAATCTACAAAATAAGCTTTAATTTCACTTAACAATGCTTATAAACATTAAGTAATGGGAGAAATGTTAAGAATGCTTGCTAAAAATGACAACAACATGCTATAAGCATACAACCAAAGAAATGAAAAGAAAAAAAGATGGTAACCCTATAAAGTAGTTTTAAATGATTACATGCTTTAAGGAAAGTGTTACCAAAAAGATTTTTGATTTTGCATCCATTTCTGCTAATATGGCTGTAAAGTGAACATGCTTTAGGAGGCATTACAAATAGATGGTCTTTAAAGGCCTATCAGAACTTTTGTACACAATTAAGACGAATAAAGAGAGTTTACACATTTTTAAACCCATTTAGGATTAGGTAATGTTTGACTTCATTTATATCAACGTCTATATTTGGTTGGGATGAAACTAGCCATCCATTTTTAGACTGTGTGGATGCTTTGTTCTGTGTTTAAATGGGAGAGCCCTTACTGTGTTCAAACATGAACCTTTAACACTGTGATCGAACCTGACCATACACCCGCATCCCAATGCGAGCAAACCCTGATACCGTTTCTGAACCCAATACGGCATGCTGTGTTTAACGGTAAAGGTTCCCAGGATTAAAACTCAACATGCAATTAAAAAACACTATTTGGTCTTTTAAAAAGCTGGATTTATAACTCCGACTTTCGTTCAGAGACTGGATGGTAAGAAACATTATAAACACTGAGAGTCCACAAACAAATCAGGATGCACATCATTCTCATGACCTTACAAAGAAACACAGACATAATACATCCTCCTGACATTCTATCAAATGTCTATCAAATCATGTTAAGAAAGCCTGTGCTGAACGCACTCCTGTATTTCATTTCTGGTGAAAGAGTAAATGTCTCGTTCAATCCTCCTATTGATTTATGGGGGAGAAAATGAGCTGTGCTGCCGCTACGTCCACATTTATTTCCTCATTGACTCGTCTTTTGTTTTGCTCGCAGCTTGTCACAGATGCTTAACAGGAGTTTGTGCAGAACGCTTTGAGATGAAAGATCATGAAAGCAACATCTGCTTTTGTTTTATAGTTATAAACCTGAGAGTTATTCAGATTCAGATTATTTGACCCTCTTCGGTAAAACATGCAGACAGACAAAGATCCAATCTGAATAAATGTATAATTTTGCTTAAATGATAACAGTACGGATTTTGAGTAATCAGTTTTAAGCAAACAGCAGGGAATGATGTATGATTGTACGTTATGAGTAAAAAAATTTAGCATGTTTCATATATTTCTGCATTATTACAATAATTACACTGTAAAAATTCCATACAAATATGTCCAAAAAAATGTAAAAATGCCAAAATAAGACAAGATGATAAAATGTAGTTACGAGTTTATAAATACAATCCCCTCTAGACTTTACGGGGAGTTTTCAAAAAACTTGTTTGTCTCGAGATGTTTTATAAGGTATGTTCTACAAGGTATTCTATGTATCTTTTAAAACGACTTAAACTTCCTAATTTAACAAAGGCCTAATCTTGGTTTAAACTAATAGCTGTGCAGGAAACCGCCCCTAAAAGTATAAGAACATTCCCATAACGCCATGTGACTTTATACTAAACTATAATGTGTACAAAGACGATTATTATATCAATTTTACACTGTTAAAAAATTTAAAAAAATGTGTGTACTCCAGTTTCTAACCATAAAAACAACAAATTGCATTTATGTAATAAATTCAACTGTAATTTTCAATCTTTCAACAATCCCAAATTAAATCAATTAAGCGCCAACAGCAGATCTGGTTAATAAAATGTTACAGACTCGAGATGAAACCTGCATCACATCGCTAGTGCACGCCACAGTTTAACATCGCGTATATAATCTGTCTGTCTGGCATTTATATAAACCAACCATGGTTGTAATGAAGCATCATCAAAACACCACAAATCACAGCTGTCTCCTCCAGCAAACACACCTGACCCCCAAACCCAAACCCACCCCCCCGGACATTTGCTGAAGGCTGAAGAAAGACACTTCTAACCATATCAAACCTTTTATGTGACCCAATGAGCACGGCATACAAAACCCATCATGCGTTTAGAGCCAATTACATTCACATAATGTGATAGAGCTGAAAAAAAATCCAACAGCAGGAGCCAAACTCAAAAAATATTATTGCAGGTGTAGATGCATAACTATTACAGCTCATTTAAAAAACACATGTGGAACTTTGTGATCTGAGATCATCAGATTTAATGTAATGTTATAGAATTTTGCTTCTTTTTTTGTACAGATTTCTCACACATTTTTGAGATACGGAAATAAATGTCTATTTTTCAAAAAAACACTATACATTTTATGTGAAAAAAAGCTATTTTTGTTTTACCATACTTTTCTGGCCTCCCAGATGTCAAAATATTTCGATAATTTTTATGGGATTATTTCTATTCTAATTCCTATTTTCTTCAGTGTTCTTATTGCCAAATAACTAAATGCTAAATATATCACTGACCAAAAAAACGAAGCAGAATATGAAGTTCTAGTCTCGGATATATGGGCCTAGTTTACTCACTAAAAGTTTCTTGGTTGTGATTTAAACGCTTTAATTAAAAGGGTTTTCCAATAAAAACTTCCTAGATGTCACAGTGTATTTATATCTGATCAAAGCATGAGATTTTAATAAGCACCTTTAAGTTTTGAGTACAAAGACGGTCAGATGTACTGGGCAGTCTGCCTAAATTTATTGATTCACATTTTTTAACTTTATGATGCTCTTCCGTTGAGTATATGGGCAGCATAGACGTTTAAACTTCCACCGGCTTGAGAGAGGGAAATGAGAACGCCACGTCAAAAATTGCGTAATACTTTTAGAACAACGCTGATCTAGAGTTCCCGAGTTGCTTACCGAGAACCTTTGATTTAATGAAAAGATGGTTCAAAGTTTTTCATAAAAGCTCGGATGTGCAGCGTCTGCAAAGTTCGAAAGTGCTTTGGTTAAGACCCTGTGACACATTTGTGAGTGATGAGGCCGGGGGACCAGAAACCCTGCATGTGCAATACGGCGCTGTTCCTAACAATTCAATTAAGAGTTCAGTTCCAACAGGGAAATCCACTTAGATGAACATTACAAAAACAAACTCTTCCTCCAGAACGCACACAAGATCTCTCTCAGCAGTAATAGTCGAATGTAGGTCATGAACACAAGGTTAATAGTAAAGATTATATTGCAGTGTAGTTTCTCCATTGGTTATTAGGGGGGTCTTAAAAATGATATATTTTCCCATAGGAACTAATCAATTAGATGCTTCCAACTGAATTTATGACCACTTCAATGCGTAGTCTTAAACAGTTATTTATTGTACACTAAAGAGCTATAACCTTTAATACCACAGAACTGACCTTGTATAAAAACAGACCTGTGGATTATCCTTACACTCTTTAAACCGCTTCACGATGCAGTAGAACAATCTTTTTTGTCTAAATGGTTCCACAAACAGAACCTTTAACACCCAAAGAACATTTCTGTTTCACCAAATGTTTTTGTTGCAAAAAGGGGATAACAGGGTAAGAAAGAGATGGTTCTTTAAAGAACATTTGACTGAATGGTGCTTCTATGGCATCGCTCTGAAGAACCTTTTTTCATGCATCTTTATTTTTAAGAGTGTAATATCAGAAATGTTGTTCAAAGCATTCGATTTGAAGTTAAATTGTTGAATGAATGTTCAGATACAGTAAAACTAAGAGAGATGTATTGACACACTAGACCAGCGGTTGTCTGGGGGGCCGCAAGATGGATCCAGATTTTGTGGCATTTTATGAAATATAGAAATTTATCATAGATTTTGTGCAATCAAACATCAGAAAAATATCAGCGCCTCGTAAAAGATACACACCTAGACTATTTTTTATGGGCGCCATGTCCAAGCAGCACAGTTTTATGTCAAAATAAAAGTCCCTATGCAGACTTCCGTTTGTATTTCACATCACGTATCCCTGACATAAGATCAGAAATGGACGAAAAGAGGTTCATCCTCGAAAACAACCCCAGGGTTATTTTGTAGTAAAATATTGTTTAACTATAGAGCGTTTCATAGGACGCGCGCACACCTGACCCCCAGTTGACTTCCCAGTTGAGTTTGTGTTTGGCTAGTGTCTAATAATGTAACTATTTATTTTATTAATGTTAGTATTAATATTTGGTTGTAAAAAAAAATTATTCAATAAAGATTTGAATTTTGCTGTATGTTCATTTTTATTAAATAAACAATTTGCTGAATGGGTCGTGATGTAGTTTGGTCGCACTTAAACAAACCGTGTGGTACAATGATATTTAGCGGTTGAGATGGTATCGCAGTCTAAATAAAAAGTATTGGAGAGACAAGTTTAGTCAACGGTTCTTCGCAGTTTCTTTTGATTGTTATCAGAAATAATCTACAGTCACTCTATTGTTCGTGAATGTGTACCGGAAGATCATTTGGGATCACAAAATGGCGCATGCGCAGTAACGTTTGTTTATGTTGTTAAGATGACACCGTCTGTAAGCGTAGTAAAACCATGGTTTATTTTCATAAGGGAAAACATACATAACCATTAACTTTCCTATGGTACAACCCCAAAAAACATGAAAAAACAACAGTATAATTAAAAAAATAAGTCGGACAGGCAAATCACTTGATCTCACGAATTCAGTCGCTTCTCTTTTGAGACGGAGCTGAAACGTCCCGTAGAAGAGTGCAGTGTAAACAAGTCTTTATTTGCGCGGTCACATAGTGATGCATTCTGCACAAAGTCGGCCTAATAAAGTTAAATAACCACTTCACTAGAAATCTCAATTTTGACGCTGTTCTTCTGCAACCTTGTAAGTCTATATTTTGAGATTTTTATTATTTGCCTCAAATCATCAATATAAGTCACCCATTATGTTTGTCATTTCTTTTGCAAATGTCCTAACTATTAAAAAGTATGAAAAACTATTTGTCAATTTAATCATTTAAAAAGCACTTTTGGAAGGACAGCGATGATTTATTTCATTCTAGTTTCATCAATGTACATATTATATTGAGAAAAAACTGAACTATTACCATGTATTGTGATGCCATACATTGTCATTTATTCATTTATTAATTTTCCTTTATTTCTCTTTACTTCAGTAACCACTGCCTGACTTTATGTAAAGCTGCTTTGCCTACAATGCAAAATTGTGAGATTTTTTCCTTTAAATCAGATTTCACTTAAGAACTGCTGATAATTCTTTCAAATCTAAAAAGAAAGTAAGATCTACATAAAACTTGCTAGATCACAAATGGTTGATGCCGATTGATAGATTTTATATAATACAAATGGGCAATGTGCTCCATTCCTGTTTCTTAATCTGAAAAATAGCAGAATACTGTACATGTACAATCACAATAACATCACAAAATAAACCCAGAAAACCCGCCAGGACACAGCTACCTAATAAATAATACATTCACGGACATGAAATATTGATTCGAGTTGAAATTCTTTTATTACCTTCCTCGCAGAAACTCCGGAGTTATGTGAGAGCCGAACATAATGAAACACAGAGGTGCTCTGTTATACAGCACATATATGTCTGCTGACTGACCAATCAGAATCAAGTATTGCACAGAGCCTTTTAATAATTCAGAATAAAACATTAAGTGTGCATGTGTGTAAACACATTGCTGAGTTTGTTGTAGTCTGTGGTTTTACTGTGTGTGTGAGAGATTGGTGTTCTGTGAGCGGGTGTGCACAAGCTATTCTCAGATAGGACGGAGATTTATTGGCACTCTTTGTGATTTGGCAGGCAGATCACGTACAGGATCAAGGGCAGCCGTCGGTGGAACACAGAGGATGTAGGGCAGAGATAAATGTACAAATGAGACTTTTTGTTTGATACTGAACTGTGTTTATGTGTATGTGTGTGTGTGAGAAGAGTCAAGGCTGTGTCAGCCAAGATCAGTGTCGTTTGTGATGTGGACCACTTTTGCATCACCAGGGACAGCTCTAGGGTCAGTGGAGGCTTTTTAAAGTCTTTGACTAAAGTAAATCTAGTCTCTCGCTTCTAAGTGGTTTTGGATAAAAGCATCTGCTAAATAAATATATTCATAACAAAAAAACAAGCTAGCAGGAGAATAACATGAAGCTTTTTACTCTACCTGCTTTATTATACACAATCATCCGTAACACTGCTCATTATCATTTCTTATCCCATTTATTAAACACGTGTAAATTTGAAACCATTAACCTTCACAAAAAAAATCACAAATGAAATCTCTTTTATTTCTCAATTATGTCTACTTAACATCAACGAGATTAAATAAAGATAAAATTGAAACTTCTACCTAAGTCTGATCAGATATTTCTCCTGAGAAAAAGATACAGAAATGTCACACATGTCTCTGTCATCCAGAGTTTCAGAAGAGATCTCAATTTAGAATCAATATTAGTCAAGATCTCAATCATTTCTCATAAAAAAATGATACTCTCATTTGTTTCTGTTTTTCTATCTCACCAAGGAAATATAAGGAAAAATGTCTGAGACTAATTGGAAACACAGCACAAGCGAGAACTCCATCAGATCTCCTGAGCAATTAAACTTTTCTTCTGGGTGCGCTCTAAAAAAAAGGTGCTTCAAAGAGTTCTCTGATGCCATAGAACCTTTAACATATTTCGCAAAAGGTTCTCTGTGGTGAAAAAATGATCTTCAGATTATAAAAAGTAAGAAAGAGATGGTTCTTTGTGGAACCAAAAATGGTTCTTCTATGGCAGGGGTCGGGAACCGTTTTTAACCAAAGAGACATTTTTGCAAAAACTATAACATCTTTCAATGTCTTCAATACTAATAACTTGATTTATGTCTACAGTGTCACTTATGGTTCCTGTGGGGATCAATTGTTCTTTGCCTTCGATAAGAGTACACGTGCAAAAACAGTGAAACAAACGAAACAGTGCATACATCTGGACCTCAAAAAAATTATTTCCATGACTTATAAACAACTTACAGGTTTACGTTAGATCTCCATTAATTAAACTTTATTATATCTAACATATAACAAGTTCAAAAGTGCACGTTCATAGTACTGATTCTCACAAAATACTGCATTTGTGTCTTCTGACTTTGCATCGCAATTATTTGACTTCTTGAAATTCTGCATGATTGGCGAATGTCTGACATCAGAGTACAGCGTTTCAAAAGCAAACAGCGCTCTCGCGGCACTTTGATGTAATACGTGGATCGGTCTGGGCAAGCAGCGCAACACCTCATAGAAGCGAACCTAAATGCCGACTTGCAATTTGCTTTGTAGTTCGGTTCGTAGGTGGTCTAGACTCCTCTGTCAACCTGGCCAACCACATGATTTTTGAAACGAGCCACGTGTGGCTCGCGAGCCATTCCCGACCACTGTTCTATAGCATCGCTGTGAAGAAACTATAAAGCACCTTGATTTTTTAAGAGTGTACAGCTTTGGAAAGGAAAACCTAACTCTGAGGTCCCAAGAATCAAGAACCACAACTAGCGAAAAAGAGATCGCAACTAGTCTCAAACTGATTTGCCAGGATACCAAAGCAGGACATCAAAATATTATGCAAATATTATGCTCTTATGCAAAGCAACTTACATTGCATTTAGTGTATACATGTCTATTATCAGTATGTAAGAGCAGAAATACAAGCTGATCTTTAGCAATCGTGAGCATGGGAAGATTTCCATGAGATCCGGGGCGCTGTATGAACTGCTTAGACTTGTCTACAATTGACTAGGAATTAGTTATGACTTATCAGTCTTTTCGGATTTCAATTAGACCAATCCTCCATTTTATGTCATTTTTTACTGACTTAAAAAAGTTATGACCAGTCTTTAAGAAAAAAAGTTGATGACTAACTTCTAAGAAAAATTAAGACTTCTAAGTTTATGCCAACCGGGCTCGGATCTCATCGAAACCTTCCCATGAACACGATTGTTAAAGATCTGTCTACTTGTATTTCTGCTCCTACTCCCATTTTTCCTGTACTTATCGGAAATAACTCAGAGTTCCATTCGGTCTCCTGAGCTGTCAAGCGCATCCTCTGAGCAATGTCTCGAAAGTGTCATGGTGTCACAGTAACACTTTATGAGTGACATACTTAGTTTTTTATGTATTTTAAATCATAAAAAGCATTAGAAGAGTTTGCTTCTGAAACTCCGTTTTTAAAGTTTTTCCCAAAAACATGTTTTTTAATTGTGCCTTCCAATGAATATCGATCAAACTGCAGTTGGTATGCCTTGATTTAAGCCACAATAACTCAAAAAATACTGCTAAAAATACGATGACATAATAAAAAACATCAGTTATCTTATTTTGCAACCAAACTTCTCATTTACAGTTAATAATGAAGACATTAGCTGGTTGTCCAGCGGAGGGGTTTCCCACAGCATCACTCCCTAACTCTCATTCTCTCTCGTCGTAAATGAGTGCATTCCCCACTTTTTACAACACAGTGAGTCGGGTGCGTTGATGGGATCGTGTATCACTGTCTCTTCTTCATTTCTCTCTCCTCACGCATCCATCAGTATAAACGGCTCCAGTAGATTCCCTCTCTTCAATAACACTCTTAGAGTTTCACTCCCTCATTCACTAGCATTTCATTTTAATCCATCACACTGCATTTGGCCTGATGGACTTCACTTACGAAGACACAACCCATTACAGTCCATGAAATTGTGATACATTGATTTTCCATCGTTATGCATTAAAACATCATGCGGGTCAATAAAGTTTCTTTGCGGAACAGGCGGAGTTGTTACTAAGCTATTTGTTTTACAGACGCTTTCAGAACGAACCCGTGCATACTGCTAACTGCATACATAGCCTTAGGTTTATGAATATCACATGTGAGCAATTAGATACGAGACTGTGCTGTTTTGTGAAGAAGACACGGCCGACTCGTTCAGGATCAAGGACTTGAACTAACCAGGTTATAAAACGTGAATGAAATATGGTTCTCCTAAGCATCAATGAGTTTGCATGAAAAGTTGACTCGTCCTGCGTCTCAGAGTTATCTCTTGAGTAACAGATGTTACCTCTAGCGCTGCAGAAGATATCTCAGAACCAACAAAGTCTGCAATTTTGCAACAGATTAATTTAAATGAAAACTGATCAAATGAATACTAGTTTGTGTTTATTTTATAGCTCTATACTTTTACTGTGTGTCAACTATTGTCAATTATATATGTACATACATACACAATCCCTTATATTTTCTTTGGTTTAATTATTTAATTTCTATAACTCTTAACTAAAAAGAAACAGGTTAGGTTTAAAAGTCAACAAAATAAAAACAAATCTCCATTGAGTACGCAATGAAAAAGCAGCCGTGCCACACAAAGCCTTGGAAATCTTTTTTTTAACCATTTTCAATTTTCTCAATTTACTATTTAAAGGAATGTGTTTGTAAAATAATCATTTTTGTTTAATTCTGTCAAATAAGAGCATTTTAACAATATTATGAGCAATACAGTAATATTTGCTCATGTATTTTGGAAAAAGTTAAAAAAGTATTTTTTATGTAATATCCTGGATTTCTCATGTGTCTTGTCATGCTGTCAGTCTCTCACATTGTTGTTGGGTGACTTCATGTCACCCCTGATGGTTTGTCTTGGTTAAAATTCAACACACGAAACCATCATTTTCTGCGGATGTATATATTAAATTCAAGCCAGTGCTATGTAAACGTCAAAAAAATAGTCCAAGCATTTGTGGTGTAATCTTGTTTTAAAATGTCTTCACTTTCGGCAGCCCTATAAAATAACACGGATAGTAGAAAATGTCATAAACTACTGTTGATTTTCAGTTCATTTGCCACAATGCATTATGGGAAACAGTACTACAGTATTCGGTGTTTTAAATTCAACAACACTGGACGTTTTGTCAAATGTACAATACATACGGATGCACTGGTATAGTAAACAGTATGGCGATAAGTAAATGTCCTAAAAGAAAAATCAGCACAATTCCTCTCCATTCTGCTCTCTCTCTCTCTCTCTCTCTCTCTCTCTCTCTGATCTCCTGGGTCTCTCTGTAAAACCAGAGGGCTGTAAAATGTCAAAGTTAAAAATGGAAGAGGGCGTGTGTGTGGCCACATAAAAGGCGTGTGTGCTGTTCTCCTAACACACAGATACAGTACCCAATGAGACGGACAGAATTCACCACTGATAAACAAAAACACAATGTTACTGTGTTTAGAGTTTCAGAAGAGATCTCAACAACGTCTGAGCTCAGATTTGTCGAGCCTGCGATGAAAACTCAATATTACTGAAGATCTCAATATGAACTCAAAGATTTCTCGTCAAATTCACCCAAATTCACATTGTTTTACCTCTAAAATCGACATTCATTTAACACCTGAATACTCTTCATTTGTTTCAACCATTTCCTTCTCTTTTTATTTCATCTATGGAATTGAAGGAGAAACATCTGAAACACAATAGAGACCTCCATCAAATCTCCCCTGGGCACTGGTTTAAACGCTATTTTTTAACCATATAACTTGGAAGCAATTCTGAGCAGAATCTGAAGAGAACTGTGAGGTTTTCTCATCTGCACTGATCTAACATCTTGAACACATCTATTCTTGTGAAGTCAAAAGCAGTGGGACTCCAGGTCGAGGGACCCCCGGTCGTGTGTTCTCCTGTGAGTCTCTGGGAATCAGACTTTGTTCAGACAGGCGTGTAATAGGCTCAGCTCACACGGCTCCTTTAGGTACTTCTGTTTCAGCACCTTTCAGCGGATGCTTTCCGTTAATGTTACGCAGGTCTAACTCAGTTCATTTTAAGGTTCTTACTAACCAGAATTTAAACAACACAACTTTACACTTTTTCTGGCTATCACGTCGCCTCCATCTGAGTGAGTGACGGGAAAGTCACTCAACTGCTGAAACCTGTCCACAGTCCAACATAGTAAGTTTCAAACGGATGAAAAAACTCCTCCTGCACAATGCTGAAAAATGGATGACCTGTCTAAACTTGAAACAACTTTGGATTGTTAACCTTGTAGCAGTGCAGAAAGTGCGACTGCATGACACTTATAGATTGTCCTGAGCTGTGTTCAACATTTTCTAGAAAACAAGCTTGTAAGGCTTCTTTTAAAAAGGCGAGAGCTGCAAACACCGGGTCAGAGTCTTCTAAAATTACTGACTAATAACTCAAGTTTTCCAGTCTTTACCTCCAATGCAGAGAACAACTTAAAATGGAAATCACTTTTATTTTTCGTTGCCACACAAATGTTCCTAGAACGTTTGACACTTTCTTCTGTGGAACACATGAGAAGATATTTTGAGAAATGTCTCAGGGGTTTTGTGTTCATGCAATGGAAGTCAATAGGGTTTGCTGTCGTTCGGTTACCTTCATTCTTAAAAATAATTTTGTTTGTGTTCAGCAGAAGAAAGAAACCCACACAGGTTTAAAATGACAGGAGGATTTATAAATAATGATGAATAATAATGTTAATTTGGGGTGAACTATCACTTTAACTGCCCAGCTGAGACCAGATCACCAGAGATGGATGTTAACACCAGGTGCACGAGAGCCTTTGAAAGCACTGACTTGTGAAAATTAAGATGCAATAATAAATCAACTCCTTCATAGCATGTTTGACTTCATTGGGGGTTTAATGAGATAAAAATGAAGCACCTCAAATGCACAGAGACCTCAAGATGAAAGGAAACCAAGATTCATCTATGAAAAATTGAGGATTTGTACAGAGAACAGAGCAGTTTACTGATTTGCACCAGCATTTATACCCATTTTTGGTCAGCTACACTAAAAGCACCAGCCGGTCAATGGGTGAGACCAACACTAGCTGAATGATGTTTGCATTTCATGCATTTTTAGAGTTCTACTAGTCTGAAAAATATGAAACACAATACATTCACGCCCAATCGTGATGGTTTGTAAGGGTGGTGGACCAAGCAATCTAGGAGGAAAATAGCATTTAAAGCCCTGGAGAAAATCTACACCAGGTCTTGACAGCATCGCCATTCTAGATCTGCACTTTCTCCACTTCAGACAATCTTTCTCCTCTCTAATGAACACCTTCAGTTTTTCAATTACAAAGGCAGCCACTGGGTATCGGCAACACTTGCGGAGGCTTCAGTGAAAGAATTGCTGAATAAATTACTCCCGGGCCTCCACTACTTGCCCGAGCGGGTCCCTTTTCGCATTGAATTCACATTATCAGAGATCCAAACCATAGCAAGTCATCCACGTGAGATCTAGCGGGAGCACGTGTCCCTAATACGTCAACTTAAATTAGACATAAACGATTTGCAAAACTTACAAATGATATAGCATCATTAAAGCTTTAATTATTTTAAAAGCTATATATACATTTCCATTAGTCATGTATCTGAATGCTTAAATGCATTTCAGTCTGCAACAAATGCTTAAGCATGAAAGCACTCTAACAGGTTTAACAAGTACAAAATGCAAGACTATTGATTATTCACATGGAAAGTGTAAAACAGGAGCCAAAGTCTTTAGGAAGCAAATACACACCATAACCAGAGGGCTTCCCACAGGAATGCTTGCTCTTTAGTGACCTATAACAGGGTAAATGTTATCCAGGACATGTGGGCATCAGCACATTTGGTTTTTGGGACATGGGCCCTACAGCAAACTGCATGCCTGAGGGATGGTGCTGAATGCAGAAGTCCAGCAGGGACTTGGCTCGGCCAACCTGGAACCGGAAACATGGTGAACGCTATAGGGTGGGTATTGGTCTTTAGAGAGCTTATGTGCAATCCTGGGGGAATGCCAATGGAACAGACGGGAAAGTGTTTCCCAAGCAAGGCAAAAAAATGCAGTGTGTTTTTATGAAAGGTCACAGGGTCAAGCAAGGTGCCAGACAATGTTGCGGATAAACAAAAAAATCTGGTGTATGGCTGTTGTATTAATGTGCTTTCAATGCAATTGTTAGAAGAAGCTTCTGTGATAGTAATGCATCCTGAAAGAAACAAACCGAAAGCCCTCTTCTCTTTGATGCACACATACACTTGTATAGGGATTTACTGGAAGAACCATTTGGTGAGACAAAGACAGACACTACAGTACGCAAATCACAATTTTAAAGGAATGGTTTAGCTGTTTTTTTCTCAACCTCATACAAAGTCTAATAAAGTGCAAAAACAATAGACAATTGAGATCAGAGAACTTAGACTATAGGATATACTGTGGACTACAAGCCGTTCCCCCTCCATTGACCTGAACACTTTAAGATCTTTGTTTTCGGAAGGAAAAAACAACCATTTATATAGGTATAAACTATTCCTTCAAGCTAAACACGAATATCGTTATCTGCACCTAATAGTGTCCTCTGACCAAAACAGATAAATGACCGCAAAAGAAAGTATGCAACTAACTTACCTATAGTGGACACCACCGTTGCGACGAAATAAAACGCCCCTGTAAAATCCCATCTGGGCCGTATAGCATCGACCCGAGCTCCTGCGGCAATGGCAGCTTCATACTCCTTCAGCAGAGAGTTCAGATCCTCCACGCTGATATTAAACGTGTCGCTGAAGTTCACGAGGGTCCGGTTCCAGCGCCCGTGGGCTCGCAGCTCGGACGGCCTCTCGATGGCGGAAAACACCGCCGCGCCGCACAGCAGGTACACGATGATGAGCGCGGCGAGCAGCAGAAAGCGCCCATTGTCTTCGTTGATGTGAAGGGAGCGGCAGCCCTGCAGTCGCTGCGCCGGCATCTTCCACATTTCAGCACCACGAGCGCAGTGGACAGCGACCGACGCAATGACATGGATGAGTCTCGAGCGGCTGCTGCACGATCCGAGAGCCTAGAATATCTGTTAATGTTAATAATGAGATCATATGTACTCAGGAAGAAGTTGTGAAAGACTCCGTTTAGGACATCTAGAGTGTTTCCGTTCATCCGTGTGCGTTATTAAGACCAATATTGTTGGGGAAGTACCAAAGTTGCTTAAGACTAAAAGCAAAAATAGACACGTTGTTTTTTACAACTTTCCTTTCTTTCCGTCTAAATACTCAACGTCATGACTCTACACAAATAATTAGGAAGAATGCATGAGATAGTATAAATATTGAATGCCAAATTAACTGCCCAAATCCCTAACGCGTGTACTATTTAACAAATAAACAACACTTGTGGATCACCTTCATTTAGTTAAATAACCGGACTCACCCTCGAGGTCAATAAAGTAGGTCTCCATCCAGGGTATCCCGTGGATTCGGCGTCCACATAAATCCACCCAAGAAGAGTTCAACGCCTTATCTAACGTCCTTCACACAGGCGGCGTAAAGACTCCGTGTTGTGTTTTAGTGCAGAGGATGCGGCTCTCTGTAGACCCTCGTGCCCTTCTGCTTTTCCATGATGCGGGCGCAGCATCCGGCTCATCCTTTGGGTCGCTGCGCCAAATCGTTCGTCCCGCGTTTTACGTGAATTTACGCATCCGACGGAAGATCCAGCGGGGAGATGCTAATACAGACATTTGGCGAGCAGATGCGATCTTTTTTTAATTTTTTCCTGACCTACACTTCCAGTTTTCTCGCTTTGGGATGTTTGATGCCCGCAGTCCTAATGAGACGATCTGGATCTGTGCGCACTATACGTACAGTGATTTTACAACCTTTGTCATGTGTAGTTTACTACAGCATGAATCTTCTCAGTCACTCCATATACGCAACAGAACACGCTATTTTGTACTTTAGTTATTCCGTCAAGAAAAGCGACAATTAAAGTGAAATACCGTGCGTCCTGTTCCCTTCTACTTTGTTCTTCTTGTAAATACAATCTTTTGAAGAAAACCTGTTCATTTTCCACTCATATTTGTTTTGTTGTCGCTCAATATTAGCCAAGCATCGGCGCACATTCGTTGGTGAGAAAAATTGCGTCGAATATAACGAGATGCTGATCTTCTTTCTCGCCTCCGTCGCTCCAAGATTTCATTTCGCGCAACTTTGGGACCGCAGGGCGCGCGCAGTGCCAAAGGCGCCACACAAATCACCGGTGAACTATGCGGCACGCGGCGCTCCGAGTGGGAACGCGTGGCTACAGAACGGTCGTTTTTTTCCTCTGACATGTAATCGATGACATAATTATCTGTGCCCAGATCACCAATGCCAAGCCCCGAGTCTTGAGGAACTAACAGACTGATCGCGTTGCAATGGATGGCATTGTTTAAACTTCATATTTATATACTGTACATTACGTTTGTTAGAATGAATACATATTGCTATCGTCCCTCAGACTGACTCTGCAGGAGAGCTGTGATATGACTTTTCTGAGTGTGCGGAATGGTGCATACATTTTGTCAAGATGTTTGATCGATTTACTTATTATGGAAGGGACGCGATGATGCCATAAAGAGCAGGATATCTAAGAGACCTAATGCTTGGAGGATGGGCTTTTTTCCTATACCAACGCCCTGCCAACCACCAAGAACATTATGAAACACACTCCCTATTATTGTGCTATTGAGTTCTGCACAACAACATCCACATTACATTACAGTAGCCCATTTGTGGTACAATACAATGATGACAGAGTAAGATTGAGCTATATATAGCAGTGGTCACAAGTGATGTCCAAGTCTCGAAAATTGACATCCTTTGCCGTTTATTCAAAAATACTATTAAAGGTGTAACACAATAATGTCATGCATGTTGCCTGGTTGTGCTTACAGTATACGTAGTTTGAAGTTCACCTTTGAGAAGAATTTAAGGAGGCTCGGCTAAAAATAACACCCAACACGAGCCAAGCTTTCGCAGTCAAGAGCCACGGATGACTGCTTTATCAAAAACAAGAGAAGATCAACACAGTGTTAACAACTCACGATTTGTTATCGTTTGAGCTTTTTCTTTTTTGCATTCGAATAAAACACATTCCCTGATACGCCTTTGGCCAAACAATTTTGTCATTAACCTTAAAAGTGATAACAGTTCTAATATATACGAGGTGGCATTTAAGCAAAGCGTTATTCCAATATCCCCTCCAGATATGACTTTTGACCACTACTGTGTGTGCAATAAACTTGTGTTTTAAAAAAGGAACAAACAGCAATTATTCATATCAGTGTTTCTCTCTGTGAAATGTCACGGGTGAATGTCAGACATATATTTTAATCACGACTCTTACCCGACACCTCACACACCAGCTTCACTTGTGTGGAAGACATGACTGTAATAAGGACATGCAAATGTAATTGGTAATGTGATGCTAACACACGAAGGTGACACATTCACATGCTCGCAGAGATACAGGAGAGTCGTTGAGATTAAAGATCCGTGCCTGAGAAAAGCCCAATGAAGCTCAGTTTGCTGCAGGGGGACATGATACTTCACTCAACAGATTAGTGAGACAGATCTCCTTTTGCTCTCTGTGGGTTCCACTCAAAGCTCTCGTTCTGATGTCTAGGATCAGATTCAATATATACAGAACGTTTCGAGTAGCTGCAAAGATAAATAAAGGTGTTATATTGCACACAGGTCCAGAATGAGAACGTGGGGTGATTCTGAAAATCGTATAATTTAAGTTTAAATATTCTTTGCAGAATACTAAATACAGTGCGGTATTTTTTACATGTGTTCTGCAATTTCCTTCTTATGCCTTTACAAATTTCTCAATCTATTTATCTTTTAACCAAAAATCAAATATGTAAAACGAGCTCAATCTGAGACATCTGTATCATATCTGATTGTTGTGTGATAAGTAAAAAACTAACGATTGTCATTTATCAAGTGCTCAATTTTCTGAGTCATCAACCCCCGAACAGTGAAAATGGCAAAATCAATCAACACACACATGCACAAACGCACGCACGCACACACACTATACAACAATAACGCACTCACACTACACAACAATAAAGATAAATGATGATCTAGATGAATAAGGATGATTAGAGGAACAAAATGATGGTCAAAGGCTCTGTTCGAATATTAAATATGCATTCCGATGCTGTCTTTATGAAACCTTGTATTTATACTTTTGGATTTGTATTACCTTAAATTGGTATGATTAGTCACCCTTTGGGATTGTCCTCGGGAATTGGAAATATCTAACCAATAAAATTAGAAAAGTGTTAGTCAACGTTTGACAACATGGCTTTTAATGATTTAAAAGTACAATGTTTTTCCATTTCCTGACAACGGTGAATTTGGACTTCCAAGGCTTCAAGAAGACAGCAAAGATTTGACACTCTACAATGCGTGTCAAGTATCTTAAGGAGTACCTGACTTTTTATATAGAATGAACTTTTGGCACCACCTGTCCACGACCACGGCATGAAAGTTGAACCGAGCTGAATTTTTTATTTTTTGCTTAAATATTTATGATTAATTAAGCATTTTTTTGTCGTTCATCCGATTATATTTTTCAGACTTCTGTTCTCAGACACAATTTAAAGCAGTGTAAAGTAATATAAAATGTCAGATTACAGAAGTAACAGGTTTGACTGTCATATGTCCAAATGTAACGGACAGAAAAATTGTAGGGTGGGACTTGATAACATCCATCAGGAATTGATTGGATTGATGACAGTTGGGGCTGAAAATAAAGCATTTGTGATGTCAGACGAAAAGGAAATTCTAACATTTTTAAAACTGCAATCTTTCGCCATCTGTTTTTGCAGGTTAGTTTGTTTATCTCTACACGGTTCAAAAGCAACTCAAATTTCCTGCAAAATCAAACCTGTCTGCTTAAATTATAAAACATTATTATAAGCAGACTGTTGTAAATCAGGAGGAGACAAATCTGAATACTGCTCTATGTGTATGGGCTCAATATGTATCTGACTTTTTGCACCTGAACACTTATTAAATGCAAGACTCTGTTGAACCATGCACAATAATACCAGGAGCGTGTGTTCATGAAAAACATCAATTTTGGTTTCATGTTGAAGTTCCTTTTAATTGGCAACTGCAGTTTTTCTTCACATGCGGTGCTCGCAGTTTTGATCCAGTCCATACTTATTTTAATTTGGTAAGCAAAACAGATAGAAATGCAAATGACTCAACAGGCGTTTAGCTAACGATACATCCCTCTCTCACTTTCTTGACGCTGTCGATGTTGCTTAGACGGCACAGGCAGAGAACATCTGGGGTTTAAGCCATTACCAACCTGTCAAGATTCCCTCTGTTAGTTGCTCTTTATAAATACCCAAGAGATGAAACGCCGACGTCTCTCTGGGGCCTGACAGGGTGTGAGGGGGCTGAGATGGATCCGTAGAGGAGATGATGTTCACGAAGACTATTGATTCAGTATGATTCTGCTGAGAGCGGGCAGCAGACTCGGCACACTGTGCTTGAGAAAGACTTGCAGATACTGATTTGCTTTCCATTAGCATCAACTCGCAAATGAGTTTATGCAGGTTGTCAAAAAATCGCACAAATGTCTCCAGTTTTACGAACAGATCTCAACAGTGTCACAAACTGAGCACAGATTTGTCAAGTCTACAATCAAAAGTCAATATTATTGAAGATCTCAATATGAACTCAAACATTTCTCATCAAATTGACCCAAATCCAGATCGTTTTACCTCTACGTTCATTTTACTGAACTCAACTCAACTCAACTTTATTTATATAGCGCTTTTTACAATTTTCATTGTTACAAAGCAGCTGTACATGAGACACATTGAATACAAGTAAAAAACTAAAGGCATATACCTGTAAAAACAAGAAAAAGGTGAAAACAACAAAGACAGACATACAAATGCTCCACACACACAATATGCAAACATACATACACACACACACATTGACATAGATGCACACACACACAGTGAAAGCACACATTGGCGATAAAGGAGAAAGAACCACAGGTCAAATATTAAACGGACTATAAATTCTTATATGCAATATTAATTATGTCTAATTTCTGAATTCTAAAGCAGCCCCCAGGGCCAGGCAGATGGTGGTGATGAACCCAAAACTCCCATCGAGAAAAAAAACCTCAGGAGAACCCTAACCCAACCAGGGGAACCATTTTACATCTCCCCACTCGTTCTTATTGTCTCAGCAACATCCGAGCAATGAATGTGTCCCAATTGTGTTAATCCACTTGGAGAAAGCTGTTGAGGAAATCTCTCATTAAGGAATTCATCAGCGCACATGCAGAGCGAAACGTTTGACGCAAATGTCAATATCTTGCATGTTTAGCTGTGTGGCTTTTCAGCCGAAAAACACCTACGAAATTTTCCATGAGAGGGGAAAGCAGCTCATCATCTCATTAATCAGGATGAGCAGCGAGCTGTAATCTAATTGCAACGTTTGGCGAAAATCCATTGTTGATTCCTTCCTTTCCATAGCTTCTCATTTTCTCTCAGTGAGAAAGAGCTGATCTCTGAGGACCCTATTAAAGAGACCAACGACCATCCCAACATCAATGAAAGACAAGACAAAAAAACACAATGAAACTCCCTGTACGAGATATAGTGTTTGAGTTCTCTTATCTAAATCAGACCTGTAATAAGATTTGAGATATTATTTTAAAGAATTTAAGATTCTCAGGTTTCACGTATAAGAGCTGATTCTTTGGGCATTTTCCAAACGGCATTTATGCGCCCTTGAAGGGCCCTTCGTGAGGAGACGCCATTTGTGGAGGCGTTTCAAACCAAAGTGTACACCTGAAATCCTCCGCAGAGGGCTCTTCAAGAAGTCCGTTTGCCAAATGAAGTGAAAAAACAAGGTGAAATAAGACACAATTAGACAATATTCAACAAGAAATAATAAAAATATTGATTATTTTCTGAGCGCTGGATTCAGAGAGCACAAGGGGCGTTGTCAAGGTAACATTTGGCCAGTCATTCCCTTGGTGAAGGGAGTTTCAAACGCATACAAGAGAGATAGTAATGCCCTATACGCCCTTCAAAGAGTGCTTCGTAGGGAGTAGGGCATGAGGATCCTCCCCCTAATAACACCTGTCTCTGACTGCAAGACAAAAGCAAATCATGGCCGTGATTCATATCTACAGAAAAAATTAATAGACCATTCCAAATGTTAATTTATCCAGCATTTCTAGATATATTGTGTTCATTCCAGTACAATGTCACTCTTTTTTTTTCAACAGATAAAGTCATCCAACAGCAATGTGAAAGACTGATAAAAATCCAGGTTTTCATATTTATATATATTTTTTTAAACTTCCTAAATGTATAAATATTGCTGTTGTATTGCTTAAAAGTGAACATGACCATTTTTACAAGCGGCTTTCCCAAGTTTTCATTTTATGCAAATAAATGCAAATAGAAACAATATTTTTATTTAAAATTTGGGATAAATTTGAACGAGTAAATTCAGATTATTTTTTTGATGACTGTATTTTTATATACACTATATGCATCTCTATATGTACATAGAGTAATATATATGTATACAGAATAGCCATACACATATTTTTTCAATGTTAACCTTTTATTGTTGTTTAGATATTTCTCTATTTTAACTGTATAATACTGCATATAATACATTTTAAACAAACAAGGGTAAGGAGAGTAAGCTGCCTTCATAACACCAGTATATAATTTTTTTTTTTATTTGTTATCTCAAATAGTGAAAATTAACAACAAAAGACAAAGAAGTATCATACTCCAAAGATTTGATCAACTTTATGTATCATCAGATGGTCAGTGTCAAAACTATTTTTTGCTGTTGTCTTAAAAGAACCCATTGTGTAGTTAAATATTTTTCATTATGTAGAATTAAACTTTGCAAAAAGAGCAGATGCACATGGGGATTAATAGTCATGGTCCATTCCTCATGATGTAAAACGACATTTAAACAAATATAAACCTGGCTCTTGTGTTTATAAACTTTAAGGTCCATTCACAGATGTACAGACTATTCACTACTTTGGAAGGTTCGGAGCAGTGTTGAGATATTGAACTTTGATAAAAAACCTTTTGTTTCCTAAAAAGCCTTAGATTGTTCCAAACCTGTATACATTTCTTTGTTCTGCTTAACACAAAGGAAGATATTTGTAAGAATGCCAGTAACCAAACAGATCTCATGCCCGAGTGACTCCCATAGTATTCGTTTTTATGGGAGTCAATTGGGGATGAGATCTGTTTGGTTACTGACATACTACAAATGTCTTTCATTGTGGTTTTGGTTGCATTACATGAGACATTATTTACTCTCTTAGTCTTGATGGGTCGAATAAAAGATATTACCTGGTCCTTTCGTAAGTACAAAAGTTTGCCCTGGGTCGCTTGTATCAATCATAAACCATTTGTCCCTGCTGAAATGGATGAGCCACTCGCCGTGTGTAACCACAACAAAGCAATAAAACTCATCAGTAGGTAATAAGCTGAGGGTTCATATAGTTAAAGACTCACGGTGGATATGATCCACGTCGCAGAATCACTCCAGAAAACAAAACAGTGATCACACACCGTCCTTCACATGATCCCCTGCAAGACATCAACACTTCATTAGATCACAGTCATATTGAAAAAGCAATAAAAGGAAGGAAGCAAAGAAAGTTTACCAAAGCTTACGTCAGACTTTCATTTACAGGTGAAGTAAAATTATTTATATATCTCGCATTATATGATACTGTAATTTAGTGCTTTACATAGCCACAATAACAAAAGTTTTATGGAAAGAAAACATAAAATAAAGAAATTTATATTTTTCTTGTTAATTTTTCTAGTGTTAATGGGAACAAATATACTAGATACCTAATGAACACACAAAGTCGCTTTGCATAAAAGCATGCCAAATGCATAAATGTAAATTATATTGTATAACTGGCTATACGGACATAAATATCTAAAATCGAAATCCTCTTTGTAAATAGAGAACCATATGTTGTGCTGGTTTGTAATGGTTCTATAAAGAACAACACGGTCATCTCATCCTCAAAACAGATGTACGTGTTAAATCAACACTGATTATCTTGTTGGCTCGGCACAATGAAACAGTAATCGCCCCGACACCGATATAATGGCTGCTCTTAGTCTCAAGGGTCACAGTAAATGATTTCTCCACCACAGGCACGCGTATGGCCTGGGACGGGATGTCGTTTAGCAGGAACAGCACTTGTCTCTTCACTTTAGACGTGTCTCTGAGGTCAGTGCGTCTCCATTGAGTGCTTTGGACAGATGCCACGTCGTTGAATAGCTCTCCTCTTACACCTGCACAATCTGTTCAGCAACAATCTCATCCGCCCGTGGGATTTGGACCGAGAAACCGCAGAGCAAACGCCTGACAGGGTAAAAGCTGTAAGTGACAACACTATAACGCTGATCCAATTAAAAAAAATGGAATAAAGTTAAAAGTCTGAGTAAGGATTAAGGATTTTTTGTACGGTATATATAAATTAAATTGAATTAAAGTGGCCACAACGCCTTTGCTGAATCTATCCGTTTTGCAAAAAACAACACAATAATTTCAGGAGCCTGCGAACACAACCAAGACTAAGCAAAACTGAAATCGAGCTTTAAAAGCATGCATACAAATAAAACAAGCTGTTCCCCATCAATGCATGAAGCCTTATGTGAAACCTGATCCACAATCTGTTCCTTTAAAGCCCCCAAAACTCACCGTAAATGTAAACTAAACTCATGTTCCTGTGCTAAGAGAAAACATATACCGTAACTAAAAGTGTTAAGAATTCTGGACAGAGGACATTCACTGTCGGCGAACCAGCAGCTTATATAACACTGCTGTATATGTGCATATAAAATAAAAGCTGGGTCAGTATGGCAGAAAAAAATGGATTATGCATGAGTATGAAGTATAAAGATTTTATATGCTGCAGTCATCAGAATGTTTGGACAACACTGTGAGTGCAATATTTAGTTATTAGATCTATTATTCATAGCTGTTTCTGTGATGAAATGACAGACAGGCTTGCAGAAGGGCAGATGAGTCTGAACTAAAGAACATGAGAGAATGTGACAAAGAGAACTTCAGTGCTGGTTCTTTAATAAAGTGGAACGGAGAAAACAGAGATATCATGTTTTTAATGTGAAAGTTTTGTTTTTGTTGCATAAAGGTTTTTTGGATGCTTGAGGTCCTTCGTGGAACCATTCGGCCAAAAATGGTTCTTAAATGGCATGATGAAGCACTATTAATTTTAAAAATGTTGTTTAAAACGGTCCTCACACTCAAACAAAGACGACTTCTTGCTGCAAAAATCACAGAAGAGATCTCTTCAATATCTCACTTAGGTCCCATCCATGAAAATAAACGGAGAACGAATGAGAACCCCCCTAAGAAAAAAGAGCAAATGTCTCCGTTAGATCAACAATGTTAAGATTTGTCAAGTTTGCATTTGAAAGTCAAGATTACAAAATGTTTCAAACTCATCTCTAAATAAATATCTCTAAATGTAATAGCGATGCTCGTCTTAGTAAACATCATTAATGGTGCAGAATGAGTTTGTTTTTAAGACTGCAAACATCTGTCTTTGTAATTTACACTTCATTCATCAGTAATTAAATATATTTGTCGACTCTCTGATAAAACTAGTTTCATGAAGTCATTAGTCATAGGCTGTCGGTATCAAGCCCTCACACACAAACACAATCTGTCTTTCAGAGAGCTGTGTTGGGTGAGATATGTACATGGGACCAGATTACGGTGTCTTTCTCTTTGCTCTCGGGGTTGTTGGGGAGAAAGTGAAAGAGAGAGAGAAGAAGTCAACGTTTCATGCCCAGGGTTTCCACAAGGCCAAATGTGGGACCACACTGCAAAAGATCTGCTGGCCAAACCTCTTTGAAGTCAGGCTTATGGGGCATAATTTCACTGACAAAATGATTTTTGAGGGGAAATCCGATTTATTTTATAACATTTGGGGAATTTTCTGCTTTTGCAATAGCATGGCCATATTGGTTCACACGGCACGAACCTGTGTAGGCAGATAATCAACAGATTAAGTAATGTAAACTTAATTTACTGAAAAAGTTCTACTTACTGAAATATTTTAAGCTCCTGAAACACGTTTTCACTTTTGAGTAAAGTGTAATGATTATTTTTTTTATCTTGGAGTTTTAACTGAAACTCAAAAAATGTATTTGCTTCTTATTCAATTTTCGTAATTCATAAATAAAATTTCAACACGATTGGTCGAGAAGGATTTCCAGTTCCCAGCTTGCTTTGTGTCAGACTTGTGTCAAAATGTGTCAAATATTTAAAAATGTTTTTCAGTAAAATGTGTACTTGTTTTTAAAGTTCTGTCTACTTAAATTCATGAGAATGATGAATGAAATATTTAAGTCACACTTTCTAAGACTAATTAAGAACTTTAATTGAACATTAATAAAAATGTAAAAGTTCTGCTTACTTTAACCAATATTTTTTTTGAGTTGCGCCAATTTATCTGGGTTAGAAGTGTAAAAAAGGACTTACTGAATTTGTTGGCAGATGGAAAAGTCCCAGGTTGGAGCAACGCAGGCCGTCCCACAGATTTGGATCTCAGAAGGTCATCAGTCCCGCTGGTCTTCTGTGTTCTTGGACACGGTGGAAAGATATCGTCTGGATGTGTTGGCTCCTCACACACTTGCCTGTGGCACGCCGCTGGCACCAATCCTCACTGCTGACACTCAAGACATCATGAAACGTGAATGTCAAAAATAAACAAAATTTGGCATTTTCTCACAGTGAAAAAACACATCATTACTGGATTCAAAATTCACAGCTGAAGACAATCACAAGAACACCAGGGCTAGGAGAAAGTTAAGTGGACCGTGGCCTCGAGTGACCTGTGCCGTGTCATTTCACAGTAACTGTAATTGAAGCTCAACTGGTCGAGCATTGTCTGTTGAAACATGGTTTCAGGAAATAGACAAAATAAGGTCACTTTGGATAAAAGCATCTGCCGCGTGCATACATGTATTTTCATGCAAACAAACTGTACCTGAATCTCATTGGTCAAGAGAGGACTGTAGGGGTTCATGTTGCCAAGTACTCAGTGACCCTGTCAACACGTAATATATAAACTTCAAGGCCTTCCCTTTAATAAAACCTTTGTGCTTCACTGTGTGGACTGATGTATTACTGTAATTATTCACATGTTTGTACAGAGAGTTCAACATCATTAATCTACATGTCAATACAGCAACCAAAGAGCAAACCAAATTAATTAGATTGTATATCAGCACCGACAAGCAAAAAGAGGAACACAAATATTTCTATTAAAATCAGCAAGCAAAGCGCTAAACGCAATGTTGTTCTAAAAGCATCGTTGAACAGAAATAACTCACCGAGCACCCCGTCAAAATTATGTTCGAACTTCATATGATGCTTAATGTTGTACTAAGCTCGACTTATTTTTAATTTTTACAATAAAAGTATTGAGATGCAAAATATGTAGGCCAAAAATCGATCGATCAAATCAATTGTTCACGCTATCGGACGATGGTTTAAAAACAGTCGATGATCAGAGCCGATATATATCCTGTCAATCAAAATCTGAACAACACTGTAAAACGTTAGTTGTAGTTTTTCAGCAGGTTTGTCTGTAACTTACTGTAGATTAAACTACTTTCTTATTAGTATTGTTTTTGAATTTCACTTCACTTTAACCAAAATTAAAACACTTTCACTTTTGCGATTTAAAATGAGCAAGAAGAGACTGATCTCATTACTGCCATTAGCAGCAACACAGCAAAAATGACATTCTTCCTAATCATTTTGGTCTTGTTTTCAAGTATAAATATTTTCAAACTTCTCAAAATACAACACATTTACATAACAAGAAAAGGGACCTAAGATATTTAGTCTTGTTTCACGAAAGAAAACATAAGAATTAGGTATATTTATGTTTAAACAAAATTGTAAATGAAATCTACAGTAATTACTGGCAAACCTACTGCAAAACTACAGTAAAGTTTTACACAGTACTGACATTCATAAAGTTTAAAATATTAATTTAATCTTAAGAATCTGTATCGGCAGTTTTCACTTTTAATAATCAGTTATCGGTTAAGAAATCGGTGCATGATAAATTGCATACTTTGTTATCCTTTTAGCAGTCTGTATGTTCTTCTATATTTATCTCACAACAAATTAGGCATTCACAACATGATTTGTTGTTCAATCATAAGATGAACGAAAATGAAAAACAACCAAACTTTACAGAACATCTAAGCAAATAGTTATAACAAATAAATTGCTATAATGATCATGAGTTGTATAGCTCTCAGATTTCTCTCCAAGCATGAATAAAGACAGCATGTATGTGAGTAAAATGACAACGCAAGATTTATTTTGTCCGTGATTTTCTCACTATTCTGTAAAGCCAAGATTATCACTGCCCTGTCAGCATCCCACATTGACGATCACTTCAGCTCACTCCCTCTCAACAGTAAAACCTTCTTTAGCTGTAAACACGGCAGCCAGCAAGCGGAAAAAATAAATCTCGTTTAGACATTAATCAATGCAAATGTAGTAAAGATACGTCTCCCGTGATTACAGCTAAACTTTCAGATGAATGACTGTTATGGCTTTGTCAAACCACAATTCCATTTGCAACCATCTTGCTTGTACAATAAACCAATAAACCATAAGAGGCCGTGCATTACAGAGAAAAATGAGCATCTAAAACACTCTTCAAATGTGTCAACATTGCTGTATCGCTGTGCCATTCTGTTTCAATGTAATGGAAGCAATAGCAAAATGATAAAAGAGACCAACATAATTGAATTTAAAATAATAATCACAGCGCTTAGGATCAGACTTCCCTTAGTGGGGTGTTATAAACCATCACAAAAATGCATCATAATAAAGATTTCTGGTAACACTTAACAACAAGGTCTCATCCATTGCAAATGCATTGGCTTATATGAATAAAAAAAATCTTTAGCAAAACATTTTTGTTTAAGGTCCAGTGTAAGAAATCTAGCGAAATCAGTGGTTGAGGTTGCGAATTGCAACCAACAGCTCACACACCGCTCAGCCCTCCCTTTCCAAGCACTACGGTGGCTGACACAGAGCTAAGATGACGTCATGTTTTCGCTTCTTTGCCGAAGGAGATAATGTATTTTACGAAACGCTTTCTGTAGTTTGTCCGTTTAGGGCTACTGTAGAAACAACATGGCGAATTGCATGTGAGGGGACCCGCAGTGTATGCAGATAGAAAAAGCTCATTCTAAGATAATAAAAACATAATGCTTCATTATTTGAGGTCTTTATGTGCCTCTGAACACATAGTTATGGATATAATATATTGCATTTCCGTCAACAGATCCTCCAAAAATGACACAGAGCTCCTTTAATGTTTATAGTTAATATCATAATGCTCTTTCATTATATTTCATTAATGTCCCCTGATATAAACAGACTGTATACAATGTTAAAATCTTGATGACACTAACAAAGATTAAAGTGATGAAAATTCGGTCATCATTTACTCGCCCTCAGACTTTTTGGATGAGTGTTGGTAACCGAGCAACAGCAGTGCCCATTCACCTCTATTGTTTAGACACATAACCAATGCAAGTCAATGGGTCTTCAGTTGTTTGGATGAACTATTTTTTTAAAATGACATGTTCAAAGTTGGTTTGTGTTCAGTAATTTAGTTTACTACTAGCAATAAATAGAATCTTACTGTAAAAATTTTGCAAACTTCTGTTACTTTCTAGTCAACTGAATGTATTTATGAGTCCGAGCAAAATCTTCAGAGAATCATACGACAGATAGACATAACGATCGACAGCCGAGTCATCAAGCAAAAAATCACACATTTGGATGTGAAGCGAAGGCAGCGGACTGCCATAAACATACTGACTACTACAAACACAGATTCTCTCTGGTCTGATATTTGGGGAAAAAACTTCACTTTAAGAGCGAGTCTTAAGATGCCTAGAAAGCTCACAAAGCGTTTAAGATTATAAGCATCTAAATTCAGCGGTAGAAACAAAAGCGTCACAACTCTCTTTCTGTGAGAGTGGATTAGAATTGGACTCATTTCATTTCAGAACTTACTGAAAAGAAATACTGTAGTGTACACAAATTTAAGGTGTTAATTCACTTCTTTTAAATCTGCGAGGAAGTTTGTAGGAATACAGATGTGAATTAAGTTATAAAGTTGTATAAATGTTAAGCACAGAAACAAAAAAGACAAGTCAGACTGTATAACTATGTCTATACAGCAATAAAATAATGAAGATGTTTTGTTCATATTAGACTCTCTCGTCTGAATTTGGTTATTTTTTAACCAAAGTGACAAAGTTTGAAGAATGTAGAGGAGACGATAGAAAATGAGATAGACATAAGCAAAAGACTTAATGGTTTCTAGAAGAAAAAGAAAAACAAAAAAGGACAGACTAAATCTGTGTTTTTAGTCTCAGGGGTTTTGTGAATGTTTGTGAACAGCGACTGATCTCATGGTTTGGTCAGGTGCTGATGGAGGCAAATACTACAGACACCCTCCAAACAACAGAGCCATAAATCTGCAGAATCAAGACTGAGCTTTAACAGACTCTGTGCCTCATAAAGACACTCTTGAAACCTGCAAAACAAACACAAACACACACAAGAGGGGAAATGAAGACTGAGCCTCTGTGCTTTCTAAAATGCCGGTGACAATATATATGTCTATACATGTTTAAGTCTAAGGGGTAAGTCTATACATGTTTAATCAAAGAAGAGGTTATTAAATCCACCACCTCAAAAACACAAGTTAAAAGCACGCACATGCATCAAATAATTGCGTGACGTTCATTATGTGGAAGTGTTTAAATGCTTGAAGTTCAGAATGGAGGAAAAGCAGGATTAAGGCATTACAATGCTGAAATCCTTCATCCAGAGCAGAAGCTTCATTAATGAAAAACGATAAAGGAGCTTCTGAAGACTGCAGGGAAACACATGCACGCAAACTTCATTTCGGCTAAACTGGTGCCACTTAGCGAGTTATCTTGAATTATTATTATGATTTCCACATACAGATGTAAAAAGTTCCATTCAGGCTTCAGACTGCATACTTCAGAAGTTTACCATCTGAGGTCCATCTAAACCAGCAAACATACCATAATAGTTTATTCATCAGGGAGTCAAACTTCCAGTGTTGATTCAAAAGTTTTCTTCATGTTGTGTCTTCGTGTTGATGTATAATGTCGGCAGATTTTCATATCATAATAGCTCCTGGGACTTTTATTATGGTAATATCAAGGCATTCATTAATATTACTAAACAGGTTGACAACGTATAAGACTTGAATTGGAAATATATAACATTAAAATATATACACAAATATGATATACAATACAAAATAAATATGTAGGAAGTAAAATAATATGTTAAATAGGTTGTAATGCAAAAGAACAAAACGGAACACAAATAAAAGCATCAGAACATTTTCAAACAATATCAATTATGCAGAAAATAAGTCAAATAGTTGGTTGCATATTATCTAGTATCTTAAGACTTATCTATTAATATCTATTATATTATTATCATATTATCTATTATCTAAGAGCTCTGTGAAAAAGGCTGTTGAATAAAATAAGCTTGTGGTTATCTTTAGTAAAACAGTCCAAATCGCATCGTAGGATATTGAATAACCTACACCAAATAGTAGCAAAAAGGAAAACTTATTTATATTTGCGTATTTCAGGAGCACAATGCTGCCACATCAATTTAAATATCCACATTTAGCTATTGCAGTGAAATAAATAAAAGCACAAGACTTGAACTAAAATAACTGAGAAAATGATTGTCCGTCTCACTAAACGTCAAAGGTGAAGCCTACGCAAAATGATTTGTTTTATTTTGAAGTGTGGCTGATGACAAAGCTATGCGGCGGTTTCCCAGACAGGGCTCAGAGTGATACTGCACCCAAAAGTGAAATTCTGTCATCATTTACTCTCGACGAGTTGTTCATAATGTGTATACGTTTCTTTCATTGGGTTAAGACAGAGAAAGATATTTGGAAGAATGTTTATAACCAAACAGACTACCATAGTATGATGAGTTGTGCTGTTGAACACAAAAGAAGATATTTTGAAGAATGTAGGACAGCAAACAGTTCTGGGGCAATTTTGACTACCGTTGTTTTTTTCCTACTATGCGAGTCAATAGGTGTCCCAAAATGTTCATTATCGCGATACACTGTATTATTGAACGCAACAAAACCACAAATTGAACAGATGTATTCTGTTGTCAATGCTGCGTAACCGCAGGTGAACAATTTTGACAAAGGAGGATTATTGCTGTGCTGTGATAATCCACTAACATCTGTGCGGGATTACAGAGGTGAAACTGGCAGCTATCACAGCACAGTCAGCATCTCTCTCTCTCTGTCTCCACTCAACTGCATTCGTCTCAATCTCAGTACAAGCAATTTCGATCGCCTCTGCGGTCAATACCGGCTGTGTTTTGTGTTACAGCAGGTCTTGTTCTCCGATATTCAGTCCTTACAGGAAATGAATGATTAATTTTGATTGACATTCTGGAACTGTGATGTCACAATTGAATTGTCACTGCAGGAATGCGTCAGAATATTGATATTGTGGTTATGATATAAGTGAAGGAATATAATTGAACTGGGGTCTCACTTAACACTGTGTTGATCTTAAAATACAATCACTCAACAGATAAATGAAAACGAGCAACAATTTCACATCTGCTGTGCTTTGGTGTTACGATATTGTTGAAATTCTCGGCTCGAGGGACAGCAATGCTTACCCAAGCACACGATGCTCAATGACCCACCGAATGAAATCAAGTGACATCTGCTGATCCAGCGCTCGTGCGGTGAAAATGTGCAGTAAGCTCTGGTCCAATTTCTCACAGGGACGTTCCTTCAAACGTTCTGGACCGACACAGTTCAAAGTTAAGCCTTTGTAGACATTTCTCTTTGAACGGTCTCGGCGGTCTTCTGACGGCGAGCAAGAGAAACAACACGTGAGAGCAAAAGTATTAATGAGGTCACGAAATATGAGAGAGAAAACCTCAGGCAACCTCAGAATATCTTATTTTCTCCTGTCCTAGTTTAATGCGCAGAAACAAGTATAGACGGTTTCAACGTGACAACATAAGCAAATGTGAATATGCATGAGCGCGTTCATGAGCTGCATTTTGGAGTTAAATGGAATTTCTAATGATAAACATAGTGGCCGTGGCTTTCGTTTTTCTCTGTGATATGATTGGATGTATAAAACAGCCGTTGCATTTTGAAATGGAATTTGCAGCAGACTGACAGCTGAAGGGGAGGAGTTAACAGATGCTCCGCCCAAGCCGTCTAACATACATCATTCTAGATGGATAGTCATTACAGGAAGGAAGTGCATTTTCAGATTCTAATTTAAGATTATTAGGGCACACGAATTTAAAAAAGATAATGAGCCACATTGATAAACTATTTACAATAAACGATGCAATATGTCATGAAAAAATCGCCATTGTAATTTTTTATTTCACTGGGACTTTAACCCCTCAGCATTCCTGCAGTACAATTCTCAGTCAAAACGAGATCTTAGGAATTCTACGGGGTTTAATACGACAAAACTACAGGTATATATATTAAATAGTTAATTTAATAAAATGAACATACAACAAAATTCAACAAATTATTTCTTTAATAGACAACAATATCAATTAATATTAACATAAATAAAATAAAATATAAATAGTTATATTATTAGACACTAGCCAAACACTGACCTGATGTTAACTGCATGCGTCCCATGAAGCGGTCTATAAGAGATGCTTTTACAGATGGATTAATTGAACATCTGATAACCTTGGTAAACTATTTGTGTTCGGTTATAGTTGTGTTTATTTTGAGCAACATCTGGTTTTATAATTTTTTAAGCACAAAGTTAAACCAATAAATACAGAGACTCCTTCTAGAGCTGATATAGCTGACGTACAGATCTTCCATCAGCTGAAGTTTAATGGAAGGGAAAGTCTTGTGCGAAATACGTTCAGATTTACAGTCCTGATAAAATAAGATAAAGTAGAACATCAATCACTGATCATTCATGTTTACTCTTCACCCCGTCCAGATCTTTCATCAGTGCTTGTATCAATGGATCAGACCTCACGCTCACTAAACACACAGACACCGTCATCACTCACGGGCAGATTCAGACGCTGACAAATCTGAACACAACCGAATCACATCTCTTCTACTCGATATGTTCCTGGATTGGGAGTCCTTCAAATCAACTTCATCTTTTGGGACGAGAGCAGAGATTATATTTAAAATTGCGGATGAAATAATTGTTTAAGTGGAGAACATTCAATCTTGTTCACAACAAATTTGTTACTTAGCCTATGTACCGTGACACATGTCCAAGTGATGTTCCATGAGGAAAAGTAGGGCATGAATGACTGAAGTTATTCATCAAAAATTGACTGGATTGTGAAAACTAGTGTCAGACATAATGCAAGTTCTTGATAAACATTATTCAATATCTCTAAGAGACGTTAGCAGAAAAAAGTCATATTAAAGACTGTTTCAACACAAACGAACGAGATGTGGCCAAAACTTAATTTCCCCAAAGAATCAATAACTTCAAAGATAACTATAGTTACAATAAAATATTAATATAAATTAAATATAAAACAATTTGTTATATTACAACCAAACACATACGTTAAAGAGATAGTTTACCAGAAAATAAAAATTCTTTAATCATTTCCTCCCCCTTACGTCATTTTAAACCTGTATGACTTTCTTACTTCCGCATAACACAAAAGAAGATATTTTGAAGAATGTTGCTATCTGGACCCAAATCACTTGCGTTGGGTTTCATGTTCATACAGTGGAATTGAGTAAGGTACGGTGCTGTTAAGTTACCAACTTTCTTCAAAATATCTTCTTTTTGTGCTCTGTAGAAGAAAGTCATAAAAGTTTGAATGACATGAGGGGGAGGAAATGATGAAATATTGTTCATTTTTGGGTGAACTATCACTCTATTTTCGGGACCAGGCGCGTATCCAACGTCACCATCTCTACTCACAAAATCAAGATGTAATTTTTCACCCAAATTTACTGTCTGGTTTTACTCTATATGATTCACCTATGTATGTTTTCCTACAAGAAAACATTTTATCTTCATCATAAAATAATACTAATAATAATAAGCTTCTGAAAGAGCTTTACGGCAATTGATATCTAGGCCATGAAATTCTTGATAATGTTAACCAATAGCATCATCTTTTCTGTTTAATTTATCATTTAAAATTATACGACGATTTCAATCTTATAAATTGTAGGTTGTTTATCTTGAAGATGTTTAATGCTCTCTCGATCACAAGTCACATTGGATAAAAGTATCTTCCACATGAATAAAGCTAAAAATGTAAAGTCCTACAGCTAGTCTCTGCAAATTAAACTGCAACCAGAGTAAGTAGTTTAACATTAAAACAATTACACAGTCTTGCAGGTATGGTCTAGGACTGTCTAGTTCTAGAGAAGAAAATATGAGAGAATAAGACCGTAGAGAAACACAGTTCTAATGAGAGTTCAGTGAGTCAAAGGTCTGTGTTTGGGTTCATTGATCGTGGAGAAACAACAGAAAGTTATTTTGCTCTAATGAGACGCATCTGGTATCATTTATGAGCAGAGTTTGTGTTTTTTTAATCCTCAGAATACATCAAACTTGTATAATCCGTCCCGCAGTGCTCCGCATAACAACTTAAATGTTAGCGGGTCCATGAAGCACCGTTTTGAAGAACAGTAATGCTTTTCTTTCCGTCTCTTTTTCTCTCTAATTGTCTTCTGAAGCACGACTACAGCTATAAGTCAAATCTGTGCTTATGGATTTGAATAAAAACCTGAGTATTAAACTTTGCTTTGAGCTCTTTAAACGCAAACGATACCTCAAATCATGTGACTGGACTTATAATTTTCTCCTGAAAGATAATAAAACTGGAAAAACTGCAGAGAGTGGAGACAAATCTAGAAATGAGAATATTGTACAGGATGTTTTATCTGAGGCCAGTAAGCAGCCGAACACTCCTGCAAACGTTTGGCAATGCACCAAATCTGCTTAAACGCCCGACTGTGATTTATGACCAACTCCTCTGAAACAACCCTGCAGCATTAACAAAGATCTGGAAAAAAATCAATAGATAAAAGGCGAGATTTTCCCCAAAACAATCACACAAGACAAATGAACATGAAGCCGTGTTGCTTTACTAAACTGGATTCTAACATTTATCTGATGAAAGCGCTGATACACGCTACTTGTCTGAGGAAAACTAATCACCAACATGAAAAGATGGTGGTGGTTGCTTGACCGTTGTTGTGAGGTTGCTAAGGTTTTGGAGTGTTTTAGTGCGCTCACGCAGCTGGTTGGAGATACTAGGGATGCACGATAAATTATCGGCCAATCAGACAATTTTTATGTTATCATGTCGGCCGATAATAAGATGTATGCCGATATATTAAAGCCCATAAATCATGAATAATTTCCTCTGGTTAAACTACCTCATCTACTTCAAATAAAAACAGATGTACACTTTTTGCCTTTTGTTTCAGTCTTTTTTATATTAATATTTAGATACTGTATATCGGCCGATATATCGGTTATCGGCTTCCAATGTTAAAGAATTATCGGTAATCGCCCAAAATTAACATATCAGTGAATTCCTAGATCTAATGGGCCAAAGTCTGTGCAATCTAAAAAAATGTTGGATTGTTTCCACCTGCGGTCGAGTAAAATATGAACAAACCCAACAGTTGGATTAAATGAACCTAGAATTGTTCCTTATTTGTCCCAACAATGCTGACTCAATCTCGTATTTATTTATGGCATCAAAGGGGTTTGTGTCCTATTTTTCAGGTTTAAAATGTTTGCATAACACAGATGAGCTTTGCGCTTCTCACAGGTGGTCAATTAATTTGCTCTTTAAGAAGTGTTCAAAAAGCCCTGCACATCTCCTGCAGAAGGGTTAATTATAGCCGACTCTGCACATTAAACTGTTTCGACAAAGTATTTTTACATCGAGCATTTTCCTACAACATCTCTTAAAAGCACATTAGATGTGCAGCGGTTTCACCTGACAGTCTTTCTCAGCTCTTCCATTATAAGAAGCTTCTGTAATAAATGACTCGCTGTAGAACTGGATTACACGGTAACTGCTTCAGTAATCCAGCGTCTTAAACTATGCTGAGCATTCTGACACCTCATCTTTTAAAAAATCAGACCCCACACTGAGTTTGAATCCCGCAACGCGTCTTCCTTCAGCTAGGCGCTTTCACTTTAGTGCAGAGTCGGCTGTAATTAAACCATCTGCAGTTTGACTTATTAAATGTGTTGTGATAAAAAACTAAACAAAAATAAAATGTCTGACTCAACCATTAGCACGAGTTAAACAAATCAGTTGGGAAATATGCTACTGTGGTTTTAATCCAAAGAAAAGCTAAATTTTGCCCCCTCCAATATGGCGGCGCCATTGATGCGATTCAGCAGCCAATGTGGTGTCTTTTTTTGTCAAGCCTTCGCAAGTACACATCCGAGAAGAAGCATTCGTTCCAATCAATCATGGTTACACATTTTTTTGTTTTAACACAAAGCTTCATTTAAAACAATTCATATTGATGATGCCTTCAGCATGAAAAAGATATTTGGAAAAATGTTAGCAACTGACATTGCTGGGACGTCATTGACTACAATAGCAGGAAATATTTAGATGACACTGTAAAGGGTATATTTTTCGAAAGTGAGATTTATACCTCATCTGACAGCTGAATAAATAAAAGCTTTCCATTGATGTATGGTTTGTTAAGATAGGACAATATTTGGCAGAGATACAACTATTTAAAACTCTGAAATCTTTGGGTGCCAAAAACGAAATATTGACAAAATCACCTTTAAAGAAGCGAAATCAATTCCTTAGCCTACCATTTACTCACAAAAATAGAGTTTTGATATATTCACTGTAGGAAATTTAAAAAATATCTTCATGGAGCATGATCTTTTTATATCCTCATTTTTGGCCTAAAATAAAAATGGATAATTTTGATCCATACAATGTATTTTTGGCGCTTACTAAAAATGTACAAAAAAAAGATTTAAAAAATAATGAAAAAAATTGTTCCGACAATAGTAGTCAATGATGCCCAAGAAATGTACATTGCTAACATTTTCCCAAATATCTTTCTTTATGTTCATCAGAACAAAGAAATGTATACAGGTCTGGACTTGAGGGCGAGTAAAAGATGACAGAATTTTCATTTTTGGGTGAACTGTCCCTTTAAGATCAGGTCTCCGCAAACTAAAAAGAGCAAGCAAAGCAAAAAAAACCTCCATCAACTAGCTTTTACTTATATATAAACCATATGACGAACAACTCTGAAGGTCAGTACGGACGGGATGAAATGACTCATAATTGCCGTCTCTCTTCTGAAACATCAAACTCTGAGATCTTCAATTAATATTCAGATTAGTGCGCTCTGCTTTCTCAGTCGCTCTCTTTGATATATCCCAGCAGGCAGTGGGGTGTGTGAGATACACGGGATGTTTACATTAGTTAGAGAGAGATGATGAAATTTCTAACAAGTGCAAATCCACGCTCTGTAAACCTTGAACGATATTACACCGCTGACAACTTCATTTAAAGTTCATTCATCTATGGTTCACTCACCTTCACGTCCGTCTGAGCGGTGAGGAACAGGCCGCACGTTTGCATACAGTAAAATATGCTGCTTCAACACGTCGTGTCAGGTTTGAGCGGACTCATGCGTCACATTTTAATACACCTGAATGTTTTTCTTTCAATTTTGAAGGTTAACAGCCTTTACTAACGCTTTGAATCTCCACAGAAGACAGAAGGTCACAGGGTTGAAACTAAATAAAGGGAGTAAATGACTGAAGGATGAGAGGGTGAATGCATTCATGTCATTGAGCCTATAAACATGCACCTCGGTCTTCCAGGTGGTGGTCGTGTTTTGACTAATGATGAGTAATGACCGTAAGCTAAAGTCTCAAAGGTGTTTGTTGAGGTCACTGTTACGCTTTATCACCCTTGTAAAGTGCTTAACCTCAGGTCGCTCTGTTATTACTCTCCCTGCATAGTCATTTTGGAGGACGCGTCGCCAAACACCGGAAACCAGGATGACACCAGCTAAAGCAACACACAAACACATAATACAGACGTCATGTGTCACGCTGACAGCTACTGGGAAACGTATTATACAAAATGGCAATTAAGCTTTAACGATGCCAAACAAATCCATTTGCAAGACGGGAGTATTATAAGACACGGCCAAATGAAACGCTCCCTTATAATAGTCTTGGCCTGTGAATTATTACTGTCGGCTGTGCATTGTGCAAAGATAACACAGCAGCTATCCTCAGTGACAGACACATTCACAAAAGAGTCGATGAAGAACATAATGACGTTACGATGCCATGCAAACAAAGTTATTTATGAGCTAACAAAACTATGATTTTCACAATGGTAAATAAAAATCGAACTTAATTATGGATACTAGTTGAATCCCTCAGATTAAGATAAAATGGTGCATGCTTCTCTATCAGTGATTCTGTGCTGATGAAGCATTTTGTGATGACTCATCACGGCTTGGGTTATTTTTACCCCTTTATAAGCTTTTGGAGGACTAGTCACATCCGTATGCCAAGAGCTTTGTGGATCCTTGTTTATTGGCGGATCGTTTTTCTCCACAAACACGAATGACTTCATTAGACCGGATATTAATTTGTTATGTCAAAGCATTGGTGCTAAATGATGGTGCACGTGTGTGTATTGTTGTGTCTGCTTGTGTTGAAGTGTCATGATTTTTAAATATAGACACTGAGCACTTTTTTAGCTGATGAGGAGAATAAAAAACACACTATTTGGCAGGAAATAACTCTAAAAATAGACAAAATAAGAGCCCCCATAAATAAGGTGCAAATCCATGGAAAATACACATTTTATTAGATATTTAATTACCAGCTTTACTAAATCATTCATTTTTTATACATAAAAGCAGTCCATCAAAAACTGCATGCATGACCTGAGATTTATTGCGTAAGGTCATATGCAGCAGTTAATATGGGATTTTAAATGGCCCAACACTGCGCCCTAATGGCGTAAAAGGGAAATGCATATTAAAGCACATTATGATTATTCTACAAACATATCTGCGTTTGAGAAATGAAATGAGGGTGTTAACAGATTTAAATAATTTTGCAAGTGCACAATTATCTCGCAAAAATAAACTTGGCTCAACGCGTTTTTGGCCTTCTAGCGCATCCTGGAATAATTGTATTAATTTATTTAGTCATCCAATAATTTAGGTTCACCCCTTAAAATTAAGTTTTACAATACAACGTATTTTTTAAACGAAATTCTAATTGATAATGTTATAATTATTTTGCTTTCTGCCTTTACATACCGTTTAATTTCATTCATCTTTAATGTTTTTGTTGCATTCATTTTGCTTTCCTCAAAATACGCATGAATAAAAACAATATATTTGAAACTAATACTCAACTAAATCTTCCGAAAAAAAACATGGTCTTATCTGCCACGTGGGTTTGTAAAATGATACACAGAAATTCCGATTGGTTCATTCTCACTAGATGACGTCAGACGACCCGCCTCTTCCCGTTCCGCACCGTGGTGGAGTTTTCCCGCGAACCCGTTGCTTCGGTCGGGACATGCCTGAGCTGCTGCAAAGAATACATCAATTATTCATTCCGATCGGTTAAAACCATCTACTTCACAACAAAACATGGCGAAGCAAAGTTCGCTTTTCAATTTCTTCACAAAGTCGCCGCCGCCCGTGACAAAGGCCAAATCAAACCCGTCACCGGTGGAGGCGGACGTGCCTTCGGACAAATCCAACACATCTCCAAAAGAAGAGGCGAAAGTCAGCAAGAAAACTACATCAAAACCAGCGAAAGCTCATGTGAAGACCGGCCATGCGAAACTCTTTGGAGAGAAAGCTGTTGCCGCAAAACAGAGGTACGGTGACATCACTTAACATCTTAATCCTGCCACACAAATCCCTTATGATCCATTGTGTTACTATAGTAACCAACAAGTAACCATGAAAATGTGAAGTTAAACATGGGGAATACAAATCAAGCTGTAGTTACTTACTACACTTTTAATAAATCTACGTACTTTACAACAAGGACATCAATATTACGACATCTGTGCACCTGTTATTACTGTAATACATGTTTGGACACTGACATGTATGTACTACTATAGTACCTTTGCAGTTTTACAGCACTATTTATGATAAACAAATGGCCATGAACGTGTTTGGACACGTGATGGTATTTGAGCACCGTAGGATTTATATCTGATGTCAATTGTGGCGTCACTCACCTTTAGTTAAGATTGGGCCTTATAAAATAAATGTACTGTATAACGACACTACCAGCGAATATACAGTGAACGTTTACAGGAGGTTTGTGTGATAAACATCGCGGATCTTACATTGTCGTGCTCCATGTGTGTTGTTTGGCGGGAGTTTGTAGGCGTATGCGCAGACCGGTCGGATCATGACGTCAGAGTAGTGGGCTCTCGCGGTACTTTGATGTCGTAACGTCGGTCTTGCAGAGATCTGCGCATCGTGGATCCGTTTTATTTGCCTTTAACTTTAGCAATCGCGTTTTCTCTTTTTAGAAACCACAGATTTACAAGGATCGCAATTATAGTAGTTTAAGCATTACGGTTTGTAAAGAAATAATGGTTAATATACTTTACTTTATAACTTTAATAAAACAGTTTTTCCCAAGGACAATCTTGACCAATAAGAGCACTTGTTACATACGATCACTATGGCAACTGATGGTTTAATACGATCTATTTACTTTCTTCACGACAGTTAGTATTACCATACGAATTATAAATGATTATGACTATATAATGTAAAGAGAATTTATAAGTGGCTAATAGTTATTTTTATAGAATTGTTTATTTATTTTATAACAATTATGGAAAAATATGGCATAATATAAACTCGTTTTTTGGCACCCTGTGTAGGCTGTGTATGAGAATGATATTGTATATTTATGCAAAATTGTTGTTTTCATATTATGTACAGTTCTACTTTAATTAAAGTGAAGTACACTTAAGCTACACTTAAAACTGCAAAATAAATTAAAATTAAAACAAAAACTCTGTATGTTTTATATTTTATAGAATGCAATTACAAGTACGTATTTTTTAAGGGGTCTTTCTTGATATGTATTAGTGCACTTTAAACTTTTAAATCAATGCAGGTTTTGTTTACTGAGAGCTGTTGGCTATAACTACAGTTGTTTGTTTTATAAAGAGCTTTAGATGTCATTTATGCTGAATGTTTGGACAATTGCAATTATTTTGTTTAATGAATGAAATATATCTTTTTTTGTTACTCTCTAGTTCTTCATCCATGTTTAGTGCTGGTACTCTGACATGGGCAAAGATGGAGGGGCATCCCTGGTGGCCCTGTATGGTTGTGCCTCAACCTCTCACCGGACAGCAGATGAGGGGCCGCGGCCGAGATCAAAGACTTCACGTGCACTTCTTCGATGAGCCTCCAACGCGTGGATGGGTTAACACAAAGTACATAAGAGAGTATCAAGGTAAGCATCAAATTATGCTCGTGAAAATTGTTAAAACTAAAGTGTTTTCAATTCTGACCATAAATTCATTTTTGTTGCGTCTTAAAGGTTCCGAAAGCGCAGATGCCAAACCAGGCGGATTGTTTTTCAGTGGTAAACCTGTGATTCGTAAGGCATTGGAGCTGGCAGACCGCGCGATGAAGGACAACACAGAACAGAGACTGAAGATGCCAATGTGTGTGGATCCCTCAGATGAAGAAGAGGGGGGTGCAGAGGACATGGAGGTTAGCAGTGTTAAACCAAAAGTGAAAAGATGTTTCGGGTCTTTTACTATATTTCGATCTTAACTGTTGACATTGATTCATCTTTTTCTAATGTTGCGTAAGTTTGAGATTATTTTCACTTGGATTGTTATAATGTTTATCTTACCGTGACTGATTATATTTTATGATAGCTTGACAAATCGACCCTATCAGATGAGGAAATGTCTGAGGAAGAGGTCCAAAAAAGGGTAAAGCCCAGCCAGCGTCCATCTCGCGATGTAGCCCAGAAAGGTCAGAAGTCCAAGCGGCGACGCATCGTGGTGGCATCTGACAGCGAGGACTCTGGTGAGGAGTTCAAACCGGATCAAGCAACAGTTAGCAGTGATGAGGATGAAGAGGATGTTGTGAGCAGTGAGGCTGAGGAAGAAAAAGGCAGCGAGCCTGAGATCGAACCAGACAGCCCTGTGAAAGCAGTGAAGCGCAAACGCTCTGAAAAACCTACGAAAGCAAAGACCAAATCATCTCCCTCAGACACCCCAAAACCAGCGCCAGTGAAACCCGCCACTCCATCTCTGGGCTCTGACAACAAGTCACGGCTTTCTGCTTTCTCTGCCCCGGACAACTTCGAGAGCAGCGGTACAGGCGGACTAGACGGAGGTTCCACCGTGTGGGACCACGAGAAACTGGAGTGGCTTCAGGACGGCAAACGAAAAGATGCCAGGCGGAGACGCCAGTCTGATGAAAACTACGACCCAGCGACTCTGTACGTGCCCGAGGATTTTATGAACAAGACGACGCCTGGAATGCGCCGCTGGTGGCAGCTGAAGAGCGAAATGTTTGATACGGTTCTGTTCTATAAAGTTGGCAAGTTCTACGAGCTCTACCACATGGATGCTGTCATCGGCGTCAACGAAATGGGTCTCACCTTCATGAGGGGTAACTGGGCCCATTCCGGCTTCCCTGAGATCGGCTTCGGTCGTTTCTCAGACGTACTCGTTCAAAAGGGCTACAAGGTGGCTCGCGTGGAACAGACCGAGACACCCGATATGATGGAAGCGAGATGCAAGGCCATTACGCGTCCCACCAAGTTCGACCGCGTGGTCAATCGAGAGGTTTGTCGAATCATCACGCGGGGCACTCAGACTTACAGCGTTCTCGACGGCGCCCCTTCAGGAACGCAAAGCAAGTATCTGCTCAGCATTAAAGAGAAGAGCGAGGAGGACAGCGCCGGTCAAGGCCACGTCTACGGGGTGTGTTTTGTGGATACCTCTGTGGGACACTTCCACGTTGGACAGTTCCAAGACGACCGGCACTGTTCCCGTCTGCGTACCCTGGTGGCACATTATTCCCCTGCCCAGGTTCTGTTTGAGAAGGGCAACCCGTCTGCTGAGACGCTTAAAATCTTTAAAGCCACATTGTCATCCGCTCTGCAGGAGGGACTCAATGCCGGTTCTCAGTTTTGGGACGCCCAGAAGACCCTAAAGGTGTTTGCTGAGGAAGACTACTTTAAAGAAACCGCCAGCAACAATGTCGGAGGATCAGTGCTTCCTCCAACTCTGAAGTCGATGACGTCTGAAAGCGACTCTTTAGGTCTCACTCCAAAGAAGGGGTACGAACTAGCTCTTTCTGCACTTGGCGGGTGCATCTTCTACCTGAAGAAGTGTCTTGTGGACCAGGAGCTTGTCTCCATGGGCAACTTTGAGGATTATGTTCCCGTGGATGTTGAGATGGAGCAAGCAGGCGGCTCGTCGTGTTTTTTTGCAAAGACCCGTCAACGCATGGTGCTGGATGGAGTGACCCTTGCCAACCTTGAGATCCTTCAGAACAGTTCGAACGGGGGTCCCGAGGGGACACTGCTTGAACGATTAGAGACCTGTTGCACTCCCTTTGGTAAACGACTGCTAAAGCAATGGCTCTGCGCTCCCCTTTGTAATCCATCCTCTATCGCGGATCGCCTAGACGCTCTTGAGGACCTGATGGGTGCTCCGTCCCAATCTACCGAAGTTACAGACCTACTGAAAAAGCTTCCGGATCTCGAAAGACTACTGAGTAAAATCCACAGCATGGGTACTCCTCTGAAAGGACAGGACCATCCGGACACCCGTGCCATTTTGTACGAAGAGCTCGTCTACAGCAAACGCAAAATCGCCGACTTTCTTGCGGCGCTTGAGGGATTCACAGTCATGAAAGAAGTTGTGTCGGTCATGGATCCCGTTGCCGAGGGATTTCGCTCGAAACTTTTGAGGCAGGTCGTGCTGTTGAAAACCGAACACAAAGATGGGCTTTTCCCTGATCTTGATCCGGAGCTCAAACGTTGGGACACTGCTTTCGACCATCAGAAAGCTCGCACCACTGGCGTGATAACGCCAAAAAGTGGCTTTGACCCCGAGTATGACCAGGCGCTCACTGGAATAAAAGACTGTGAGAAGGAGCTGCAAGCATTTCTGGACAGACAAAAGAAGAGATTGGGTTGTAAGACGTTGTCGTATTGGGGAACAGGAAGGAACCGTTACCAGCTGGAAGTTCCCGACAGCATTTCTGAGAAAAGCATTCCAATGGAATACGAAGTGAGATCTACTAAGAAGGGATGGAAGCGCTACTCCACCAAAGACATCGAGCGGCTGTTTTCAGATCTACAGAGCTGGGAGGATAAAAGAGATGCTGCGCTGAAGGACTGCATGAGACGACTCTTCTACAATTTTGACAAGAATTACAAAGACTGGCAAACCGCTGTGGAGTGCATGGCTGTTCTTGGTAAGATACATTTTCCGCCTATACAGTACTTTATCTAAAGTGACTTGATACACTTGTTCATCATCTTCATGTCATTGCAGATGTGTTGTTGAGCATGTCTCGGTACAGTCAGAGCGGTGATGGACCCATGGTCAGACCAGAGATGGTTCTTCCAGGAGACGGGTGTCAGCCTTCTCCTTTCCTGGATCTGAGGGGTTCTCGTCACCCGTGTGTCACCAAGACCTTCTTTGGCGACGACTTCATCCCCAATGACATCTTCATCGGTTGCCCTGGTGACAGTGAGGAAGAGGGTCAAGATAACATGAAAGCAAATGCACCTTGTGTTCTAGTCACTGGGCCAAACATGGGAGGCAAGTCCACACTGATGAGACAGGTGAGGAAAGAACATGATTATGATTTCTATTTCTGATTAAATTCTGATGCCAAACATACCTAAAAAACTGCCCAAAGAACCAGTGTATTACCAACTGATACCACGACTGTGCCATGAGATCTGTAGGACTCGTGGTGGAACAAACAAATGCCAGTTCCCATTTGTGTTTAACTGTTATTTTAGTTTTTCGTTGTTTAAAATTTTTCTGGTTGATAATTTAATGCCTCAACTAATTTCATTTCATTGTTAAAACAGTGTTTCTAGTTTGTATTATAGTTTTAAAAAAAATAACATTGAGATCTGGAATTTGACTAGTTGTGGAATGAACAAATGGCAGTTCACACTTTGTGTTAAACAGTTATTTTATATTTTTCACCTTATTTTAGTTAATGTAATAATATATATATATATATTATATATTATTTTGTTTTTTCATGTTCATTTTAGTTAAATTTCTAGCCATTTTCAATTTGGTTTTGTCTTTTATATATATATATATATATACTTTTTTAAATGTTTTATTAATTAATAAAATAAAATTTCTAGTTAATTTCTAGTTAATATAATGCCTCAACCTATATTTACTCATGTTTTTTGCTAAGGCAACGTTAGTTTTTAACTTCTTTCGATTTTAGTTGAAACATTTAATTTAATTTACATTTTAGTTTAAAATGTCTAGTTTATTGTATAATTTAAAATTTTCCAAGTTTCAATTTTAGCCTCTTGTTTTGCGCTTTTTTCTTCAAATATTTTTTAGAACTCTTACAGTTTTATAACTTAATAAAATGGAAAAAATATTAAATTATTACAAATCAAGTTCTAACAATAATTTTAATGGCTCAACCTATACATATTTCAGTTTGTGGCAAAGGCCTAGTTTCTAGTTTCTTCTAGTCCCCCCCAAAAAAGTAATATTGGACCTGTTCAACTAACAGAAGACTTTTAGTTAATGAAATAGTCCTGATATCAATATTAAGAAAATGCTGAGGCAGGGTCTTGTCAAGTGTTGTCTGTCATACTTCTTCTTTTCTCTATTGACTGTCTGATAGTGCGGTCTGGTGGTCATTTTGGCTCAGTTGGGCTGTTATGTTCCTGCTGACAGTTTGCGTCTCACACCGGTGGACAGAGTCTTCACTCGACTTGGTGCTTCTGATCGCATCATGTCCGGTAAGTTCATGCTCCTTTTCCATCTTCTGTCCATGCATTGTGTGCAGCAAGATTGTGAATTGACGGATTTTAAACATTAAAAACTAAATAAATAAATGCACATGGGCCTGTTTTATTGTCCAGTGTGGAAGAACATGTCATTTCACAGAATGCCACAATAAGCTCCGTTTTCAGAAATGATACTAATTTCTGACATTTAAAACTGGTTTAATTCAGGTGAATAAATTGAGCACGTGCTGACATTTGTTTTAAATAAAGGACACATACGACCTGTTTTCTAGGTGAGAGTACCTTCTTTGTGGAGCTCAGCGAGACGGCCAGCATATTACTACACGCAACCAACCATTCTCTCGTCCTCCTTGACGAACTGGGTACATACACACCAGTCTTCTTGTGAAGAGTAGTTTGGATAAAATATCTTGTTTGACTTGAAGAAGCAAATGCTATAACCTCCTTTAAATGTAGGCAGAGGCACGGCCACTTATGACGGCACAGCCATCGCCAGCGCGGTGGTGAAGGAGCTGTCAGAGAAGATCTGTTGCCGTACACTGTTCTCCACACACTACCACTCGCTGGTGGAGGATCACACCCAGAATCCTGCCGTCAGGCTCGGACACATGGTCAGTCAGTCTTTCATTTATTTCACAGTTATCTAACAGAATTAAAAACATCGACACGTTGTGTACCTCAGAAAACCTCTTGTACGCAAACAAAACGTTTTTGAAACGTTAAAGTGCATTTACATTTACAAACATACAAGCACCATGGTCCTTTATTGAAAATGTAGTATTTCGTTTGATCAAATGAGTTTCCAAGAGTATGTCACAGATTTTTTCATACAATTCTTTTGCTATTGGGTAAATTTAGGAGGAAAGAATTGACATTTCTGAGTGAACAACTATGTCTTTCATAACATTCAAAACTGCTTTTCTAGACCATTCAGATGAACATTTTTCAGAAGTACTTTTCTATTTATTAAATGTTTAAAGTGCTTTATTGTAGGTTCTTCCTGCCATCCAATTTTGAAAGCCCTTAGTACCGTAGGGCAGGCGTGTGCATCATTGTTTACTATCTGAATGTTTATATTTAGTTTTGTGATGTCCCTTACTGTTTCATCAGGCTTGTATGGTGGAAAATGAATGCGAGGACCCCAGTCAGGAGACCATCACCTTCCTGTACAAATTCATTGGTGGCGCGTGTCCCAAAAGTTACGGATTCAACGCAGCTCGCTTGGCAAATATTCCAGAGGAGGTTATTCAGTCCGGCCATAAAAAGGCTCGAGAGTTTGAGAGGAGCACGGTGTCTCTCAGGTTATTCAAGTAAGTGACTTTTACTGTTTTTATTAAACATTGTTAAACTAGGCTGCACAACATATCACGAATGGAATGATTTGCAATTAATGAATATTTTTCGTTTAAGTAAATGTAACTTATTAATTAGATTAATGTAGAGAATGTGATCCGTGTGTTCATGATCGCATGCAGATGATGTTGTTTGGAAGATTATTAACAGTCATAATGTTTAAAAAAACTGCATGTTGGTTATATCATTTTCGTTTTCAAATGTGTGATTTGAAATGTATGCAATTTTCAAATCAAATTTTCTTCGTTATTGCGCATTTATGCGCAGCCTTGAAATGTGGTTTGAAAAATTGTGAAGAAATTTGTTATACGACCGTGATGAGTTTTGGCATTGTTACATTACTTCATGACAATTTAGCACATTTTCACACATTCATATCGCAAAATATTGATGTTTTTGTTGTGACCGTTATTCTTAATATGTTACAATATTTGCCTTTTGTGATGAACTTTGACTTCAATCACAACAGTTGCTATGAGATTCATTTCATCAACTTTCCATCAGTCGCAAAATAACTTTTAAAGGTCAGATTTACCTGCCAAATAACTTTTTTTTTCTCAACAGGAAATTGTGTTCATATGTTGAAGATGCGGCAGCTGCTCGTGAAGAGCTCAACAAACTGTTTCAAAAGATCTACAGTCTGTAATCAAAATACATTCCTGTTTGTGTTAGTATTCACCCGGTCACATTTCCATGAGTTTTTCTTTGTTGGTTTGTTTAATTTGCCCATCTAGAAAACAATACTCACTACTAAAATGATCTAATAAAGTTTATTTTCAAAAATGTAACACGTTCCTCTTTGACTAGGAAATTAAACCTTTGATTAATTACTAACAGCTACATAATGGTTATTGAGTACTTCACAATATATTAAGTCTAGATGTCATGGAACATGCATACAATTCCGGCTGTAAGAGAACCCACAGTCACCAAATACAGTTGGATGGAGGGGGGGGAAGCACAAATAAAACTGTACAGATACTCGCCAGAGCTTCAAATGAGCAAGAAGCGTCTTTAACATCTCCAGCAATGTCGTTTTGCGTTCGCGCATCACTTTACTCGCTGCGTTCGGAGCGAACGGCCGTGAGAATGAAATGCTTTAACAAGTCTAGTGTCTCATGCTTTTACCACATGACCCTGCGGTAAGCCAATCAGGATAAAGGGGCGGGATGTGAATCACAATGCATGTGGGCCAACGCGTTACACGAACATTGCCGGAGAATACGTTAGTGTTTCTCATCCTTTTTTCCTCGAATCTCTTTCACAGAAAGAACATACATCCTGCGACATGAGAACAAATACAGCAAGTCTAAGGTATAAACAACCCCAAAATTAATATACTTCATAAAATAAAAAGACATTCAAGTACATTTAAGATTTTTGATGAAAATACAAAACTACATGAGAAAGCATTAAAATCAAACCTCAATAACATCTTTAAAAAAACAAAACCATAACTGAAGTGCTGGGTCTTTTTTTATCCGTACATTTACAATAGCATGGTGACGGTTGTCTGGATAACAGATGCATGGGAAGCATTGCGAGTCCGTGCGCTCCGGGTCTGATCTCTCCTCACGT